>CANSZD010000375.1:82500-209148 GCA_947648045.1 Beta corolliflora | reverse complement strand
TTTTTTGTTTTAAGAAAGATACAAATGCTCGGTTGAAAAGAAGAGGCTGGGCATTTATTAGAATCAAATGCCCGGTTTTCCCTTATAAGCGGGACATTTTAAACAGCTAGTAAAAAACTCAAATGCTCCGGTTTTTTTTTCGACTTAGGGTGTTTAAATAATCAACGGTTCAAAACCGAACATTCTCCGTTTCTCAAATACTCGTATGCGCCAATCACCCTTTCTGGTCAAATGCAGACATTTGTAGGCACTACTTAGGAGCATTTCGGTTTTTGTTCTTTTAGTCGTTGATGTATGTTCTACCAAACAAAAGAGTTTTATATATTGAGGAATATAGTGAGTTTATAAATACATTATAAATCAATATTTTCAACATACAATGTTACCCATTAATAATATTCTCGCTATTAATCACTAATTAAAAGAGTTAAACGCACTAATCGAGAAAGTTGATATGCTCAACGATTTTTGAGTTTGTTTATGAGTTGGACGGAATCACGAACGTTGATCATATTTTTTTTACCTTTGTAATTGAATAAGTAATGGATCATGGATAAAATAATTTTCAATGCATCTTTTTTGTTTATGAAAATTTCCTTTTTCTACATCTATTATTCAAATGCGAAATATGATTTGCATTAATTGGACAATAACTTTGATTTGGAAAGTTATTTATATATATTTTTTATTTGAGGGTAAGGATGTAATTCAATTGGGGGACACCATAGCTCCCTCCCCTTCACTTATATAATAAAGATATATATATATATATAGAAGAATAATCGAAAGCTACTACTTGAAGATCGAAATTATTTTTACATATCTATTACAGATTTTACTTTTTTTTTTTTTCCTTCGGATGGCACACAGTATTAAGTTTTGTACGCTATTTGATAAGATGAATATGGTGCTATTTGTCTTTTTTTTTAGTCGGTTGCGAATTTATAATGTTTGAAGGAAGTTTACTTAAGAGATATTTTTTCAAAACATTCGTGATCATGTTAATATTGCAGAAATTGGTCAAGATTATTCTATTACTTCTAATCGAAAATATGCAATTAATTGTTTCCTAAAATCGTGGACTACAGAATCACGCACAAGAGATTGATTTAAATCGTGTGTTTGATCCGAATTTGGCAATTCAATAACATGACATAATTGCATCCATAAATCATGCCTAAATTGGTTTAAGTAAGTAATCAAATTAATTCAGTGAATCATATTGGCCTACTTTACAACTACAACATTGTTGCACCAACGCCAATCACAAGAGTTCAATTTCACGTCCGGGCCGGGAATGAGGAGTTGCGTAGTAAGTGATCTTTACGTATTGTCCGACTTCTCATAATATCTTTTGTTATTTTTTTTATCTCTTTTGTATATTTCCTTCTTCTTATCTAGTTGTATAATATCTTGCTTTTAGCTGCACATTATCTTCTTTATATAGGTAGTTATTGCAACGGAGTAACTTTGTACATTTTTTAAAAGATATTTAGATATTAAACGTAAACATTATTTATTTTTGATATATAGGATTTGATTGTATAATTTTTTTTCTTATTGTATGCATTATTAAAAATATAAAAAAATACAGATTGTTTAGAATGATATTATTCCAATCTCATAAGTTGCTATTTGTGTACATGTTATTGGCAATTATAAACGACAATCAAGGGAAATATAATCAACCTATGTTATTTCAAAGACTCGTTTTTTATCTAAATTTGACAAAAATAATATCAATCGATTAGTTGCTAATTATGTAACTGAAAAGGCAATGTTTCCGTGAACCAATATTTTGGTTTATCATTTTAAATACAAGTTGAAAAAAAAAATTGTTCCATAAAGTCATATACACGGGGTTATTAATGTAAATATATCATATGAATTCCTTTAAATATGAGTTATTGCATCCTGAACTCCCTTCTATTGTCTTCCTTCATTCCATAAAGTTTTTTCTACTTTTTATTTAAGGGGTGTTCCATAATTTTTTTTATTTCTACTTTATTCCGTATTTTGTAAGTTTGTAATAATTTAATATTTACATATGACCCGCAAGTTGTCCATATATGACACTCTCTCTCTTAAATTAATAATTTAATATGTGCATAGCACTCTCTCATCTCCTCCTCAAAAAGTAATCATTCAACCCCAATAATCAAAATATTTTTTAGTATTCCTTGGTTTGTGTAGGAATAGTAAATAGGAAAAATATTATGTAACAAAGGGAGTATGTATTAGTACTCCAAAAATCAAGAAAAATATTTTTGACAATTACAGAAAATATTTTATAAAAGCATAAAGCATTATGTATTTCTTCTCTTTTTTATTTTTCTTGATAAAAAAAAATTTTTAATCAAAACAAATTCTTGATAAATAAAGAAATTTTAATCAAAACCGATCCACCAACTTGTGAACCGTATACGACCCGACCTACTTACCACTCCATGAATGATTGAGAATGAGAAAAGATCTTACTTTGCTCCAAAATATTGATAAATTTAGTAGAATAAATGCATATATTAATTCGTAAATTAAAATAATAATAACAATCACCTTTTAATGAAAGCTATTTAAAAACAGTGTTTTTACACTCTCCCACCTTCAAAAGAAATTTCATCATCAAAATTTGAAAACAAGAGGCTCGGGTTTCATAGTAACAAATCAATTATGTAAATGTAGTAGAGGGATACTACCTCTGTTTCAAATTAATCTACGTACACACTTCACTTTGGGGAAAAACCAATGAGAAAGTGCAAAAGTATTGGAGATAAACTAAAAAGGTGGAGAGAGAAACTGAAAAGTGAGAGAGATAAACTAAAAAGTGGGTTAAAATATTAAAAAGTGGATGACATGGGTGGAAAAAGAGGAGAAAGTAGATGTGACATGTTACCAAAAATAGAAAAAGTAACTGTGTGTAGATTAAAAAGAAACAAAACAAAAAGGATAGTGTGTAGATTAATTTGAAACGGAGGTAGTAGAAAAGAGGGGGATTGAGTAAATTGAGAAATTATGTTCATTTTCTTTGATTATTTGTTTTTGTTATTAGATAAAAATATAGAGATCAACTTTTCACATTTTACACAATTCATCTAAAACTATATATATTTTTTAACACAACTTGAGCGAATTATATTATATTATTTTGTAAGATATGAGAGAAGTAGGGTGTTTCATGAAAATGACTATTTCATAAACAAAATATTATTTTTGGATCAAAATCATGCCTTATTACAAGTTTAATTATTAGATTTAAGGCACTATTATCTCAAGAAATATATTTTATTCTAAAATTGATTTGATTTAGATAATTTTACGAGTAGCAACATCATTATTAGAATATCTTCCTTCATTCCTATTTGTTCTTCCTATTTGACAAATAGGAGTTGAGTGAATAGCTATGAAGGGCAGAATTGTTAGGAAGATTTATGTGAGAAAGTGAACAAGAATAGGTATACCCATATCATCGACAGGGACGGTGTAAAGATAGAGGTTGATATGTCAAGAGGCAGCTCTCCCGTCTTATCATTACTAATATTATCATTACTTTGTATTTCATTACCAAGTGTTTGTGAAAGTACATGAGCGAGAGATAGAACTGAGAAAGGGTTTTTGGATAGGATGAGTGAAGAATTTGGATGAAGATGGAGTGATGAGAAATTAAGGACTTTGCAAACCTATTAATTAAATCATCAAAGTGATCGTTGTAGCCTTGTAGGCCTCACCTGTTGCAAATGTCAATTCCAAATATGGATAAAGCACCCAATTGCTACATGTTATCATTCAAAATTTTAAAGGTTCAAAGTGAAGTAACCATGTGAATAAAGCACCCAATTAATCGAACTATTCTATTAAGCATAATCTTATAATAATATAACTCTGTAGAGTTGATATTCTCAAATTATTTTTATTGTATTAATGGAAAAAGAATGAAGGAACAATATTGTGAACCTTTATCTCTCAATTTTTATTGAAATAATTTAAGAAAATTTACCAAAAAGAATCTTTTAAAAGTTCAATTTTGCGGAAAAAAACCTTTTAAAGCATTCTTTGCAAAAAAGAAAACCATAAACTTTTTTTTTAACTCTGTATAGTTGATATTCTCAAATTATTTTTATTGTATTAATGGAAAAAGAATGAAGGAACAATATTATGAACCTTTTATCTCTCAATTTTTGTTGAAATAATTTAAGGAAAATTTGCTAAAAAGAATCTTTAAAAGTTCAATTTTGCGAAAAAAAAAACCTTTTAAAGCATTCTTTGCAAAAAGAAAACCATAAACTTTTTTTTTTTTACAAGATGAAACCTATTACCATTTTCGGGTGTGGTTTTTGAGATACATATGGGTGGTGCTGCAGTTAATGGAAATAGGGGGTTAAACGAAGATAGAAGGGTCAACACCGGAATTGAGATGGTCAACACCAAAAATAGGCTTCATCTTGCAAAAAAAATTAAGTTTATGATTTTTTTTTGCAAAGAATGCTTTAAAAGGTTTTTTTTTCAAAATTGAACATTTAGAAGGTTTTTTTTGGCAAACTGTTCTATTACATGAACGAATTTTAATCAAAAAAATTATATCTTGACATCGTATTAAATTGAAATCAGCGATGAAATAAACATATATCTATTGCCATATATTGACTACATAAATATCCATACAAAAAGGATATATCAGATATTAGTAATTATCTTCCTAATAACATATAAAAAAATTGGTCATCGTAATTTAACTTTCTTGCAAGATCTAATTTGAAGTGATTCACATCAACAATTATGTTAAGTATATTATTGTATGACAATTTCGAGACACTTAAATAGCATAGACATTAATTAGAAGATATGATAGGTGTATGTATGGTTATTAAAAGATTAATTTTATATTAATTTTGAAGCACACATATATCAAATTCGAAAATAAATGCAAAAAAATAAGAAAGTAGATAGTGGATGCAAATTAAAGAGATCATAACAACATTAGAGAATGGGTTAAGTCATTCTTTTTTTTCAAGAAGTAAATAATCATTCAACCATTGATTTTCTATAGATGACCACTTATGCTTCATGAAACCTGTACATGAGTGTTTTTTATGGATAAATAGCAAATTAAAGTTTACTTTTTGAGAACTTATATGTAACTTTTTTATTTTTTAACTTTAGGGAAAATTAAATAGAATTTTGAATTTATAAAACAAAAAAATTCCCCTACAACTTGCACAGGTCTAAATAGTTTATGATATTTATATAATGATAACCTATACTTTGACCATTCTAGAAAAACCCAAGAGTAGAAAATTATATTTTATTCTTTTCGATAAGAGAAAGTGAAATTGATATCGATACAAAAACAACACTAATAGTCCTTTCTGAAAAAAAGTATCTTTTAGAAATGATAGTAATTGTATAATATTGAGTGGTCCTCATACACTTCAATTGTCTGTAAATAAAATGGTGGTATATTATAATCTGAAAAAGAATTGCTAAATAAAGTTCTAGGTTATTTGAATCTGTGTTTGAAAAACTATGAGGAAGAAGAATGAAGATGAAATGAGAAGAGAAGAGCCAAATAATTCACTCTATAACTCATCATCGTTAGAGGTCAGTCGTGTTATTTAATTTAGTGCATTGAAGAGTAGCTTCTTTAGTAGTAGCGACTTAATTAAACATTGTTTAGGGAAACAACTTATGTAGTTAAACATTGTTCAGGCACATGATTTATGTAGTTATATAGTTAAAAATGTTATAATCTAAATAGTGGCTATTTTTCCTCATGAAAAGATGCTTAAGAAATCACCCATGACTGATAGATGTTTAGAGTGGAAGTTAGCGTGTATACAACATACTAATTCTATTAATACCCCGATCTTTAGTGATGTTTTCTTAACTTAACCTCCCAACAATCATTGTGTCACTCCAAACACTTTATTAAATAAAACTCCCAACAATAGATATAATAGGAAGTATATATAGTTAGTAGACAATATATAACCGCTCGACAAAGTTGATATGTGTTGCTCTAAGAAAACGAATTGAATTAGTGAATTTATTTAAAGGAAGTAAATATGGAGCAGCTTAAAAATTTATTTGAATTACAACAAATTCTCGCTTTTATGTATATATTATTTATATGTACACTACTTTTTTTGTTTTCAATTGAATTAGTGAATATATTTAAAGGAAGTAAATATGGAGCTGCTAAAAAATTATATGAATTACAACAAATTATGCTTTCATATGTATATATTATTTATATGTACACTACTTTTTTGTTTTCAATTATACATGGATGATAATAATAATTAAAGTTTCATGAATATAGTTACTTACTTAGCAAAATAAAATATAATGATTATTTTTAAATAATCGATAAAAGTTGTGTCGTACAAGGCCCTATTTTGTCCACCTCAATTTTAGTCCATATAGATTGGTGATTTCGTATAAGGTCCAATAATACTACCATCATATTCATGACAACACGAGTATATTACACTTATAAATAATTTTATCATGTAAAAAATCAAATCGAAATATTTTATTTTTGAAAAAAGATAGAATGAGAGTCGATTCTTGATTTGCCGTAATGTACATTATGCTCTTAATTTATGAGAACAAGAAGATTTATTGTATGCGAAATTTTATTAGTCAAAATATAACACAAAAGGACAAAAATCTATACATTTTCTTTTTTGTGCTAAACCTATGAGATTTGTATGGTAGTGTGGATGGATAAAATATTGACATGCCTATTCAATTATTGATTCAAATCAAAACTTAAAAGGTTATTTAGATGTTAATGATAGAAATCAGATTAGAAGAGTTACAAATCAAAAGGAGGCACAACGAAAAGGTGATCATAGTGGAACTACTAGATTATCAAAGAACAAATTAATTACCACACATCAAGGACAAAATTATAGACAAGGAGTTATGCACATCATTGATTCAAACTTGCCGATACAATTTAAGCAAATTTGTCACGATGGTTTTTTTTTTTAAAAAAAAAAAATCGGATGTAAATAGTTATTCATAGAATGTGAATTTACATGAAAATTTTGCAATAGAAAAATATACACAAAAAATCAAGTGACGACATAAGAGAGAGAATCAATGTATCCAAAACAAAGGAAATTAATTGATTAGTTTTTTAATATTCATAGATTGTGAATTTACTTGAAAAAAATTCAATAGAAAAATATAGAAAAAAAAAATCAAGTGACGACATAAAAGAGAGAATCAATCTTGCTAAAACAGAGGAAATTTTTATAGATTGGTTTCCGAATATCAAATATGTCTTACTACTTAAACAAACAATATAATGTTAGTCTATCAAGATTATTTCATCACTGCGTACGCAGCTACTTCCCCTAGTAAAACAAAACTTGTACTCATACAAAAATACTTATATTCAACACTTGTACTTAAATACTTATACTCAAATACTTATACATAAATACTCGTACTAAAATGCTTATACTTAAATACTTACACTGAAATACTTATACTTACATCATAAGGCTCAAATGCTTTTACTCAACTTCCAACTTTAACTCATAGCTTTTAAATATGTTTTGTCATTTCAAGTTCCATTACACAATTCCAAAATAACTAGCAGTTTCAAAATCCAGAATTTCGAAATACTTTAATCTCTTTAAAATTCATATAAGAGTAAGCACGTTGTCGTTCGGAGCATATATATTTAAGTTTCTCCTACTAGATCTTCCAAATATAATTTCTAACAACCTTACCATAGGTTCTAAAGTTCCACTATATAGATTCTCAATCATGATTGGATTCATACCCAATAGACCAACTTTGCATTGTCAAAATAGTGTTCACATTTTGAACTTTATTCCATTAGTATTTCATACTATTATACCCATACTATGCTGAGTTAAGTATCCATAATTCTCATAACTCAAAACATCTTACTCTGAATTATGTGTCATGATTCCTTATTCAGCGACTTAAATAGTCATTTGTAATTAATAATCTCAAATATTCAACTCAATGTCCTTATTAATCTTAAATTTATAACCCATAACAATGCTTCCAAAATACTTGAACTCAATGCTCACACTAGTCTTACTTCATATTCATTTCATAAAACGAAAACCATATAACCAATTCCAAAGCACTCTATTACACGAGATTTATATTTCCCCAAACGTTCATTGTATAATCTTACTCTTGCCATCAGATGATGACAACTTAATTCTTTTACCTATCACAGCTCACATATGACTTCTCATAACTTTAATGTTATAAATTACATTGGTATGATGTGATACTCCTTGAACCATTTCTCGACTCTTGACATCTATACTACTAATATGAGACTTACATATTTAGTCTTAAATCCCAATATTGAATAACTCTCGTCTCTACTTTGCTTGTTTCATATTCTCACATTTGGGATCCATAGAAATTCACATAACCCCATTAAATGATATTTGAGCTCCAACCTTGCGATAATCACAACTTAAACTTCCATAAACAATAATTGTAGGCATGTGTGAATTACTCCGATTAACTATTATATTTCTCAAAGAACTCCAATATAGATTCCCAATTTATACAACCCAATTCCTCCAAAGGATTCCTCAAAGGCATCTTTTAAAAAAAAAAAAACCTTTTTAAACTTTTAATCTGAACCTTTCTGCATTTCACAAAACAGAATCATGATACTCAAATCCTATCTTTAACTCCATAGGTGTTGAAATAGAAGAACAGTATATATATTTCTAATATCATCCGCCAATGCAAGCGTATGAAGTTTTTTAATTTAGAAAACCATATTTATAGTTACATTGAAAAATATGTCAAAAACTCATACTTCAATACTCATAGCTCAACTTAGTAAACACTTAGGATATATATATTTTTTTTAACATTTGGTGTTGAAACCCACATTTACAAATTCAAGTAAACTCATGAAAGTGTAACTATTCATAGACTTAACATTAGTATCGCGTACTAACTCAAGTCAAGGAAAAATAACTTATTTATACAAGTCGTAATCAAAACACAATTTCTGAGTTGGAAGGTGGAAGGACAATGTGTACCTTTTTCAATGATACTGACACCAGGAATCCACACCCTTAATTTGCCTTTCTTGCTTGGTCTCCTTAGCACAATCTTAAAGATTTACCTCAACAATACAAATAATAGAGAATTAGCACCCATTCCTACTATCTCTCAAATGCACGACTAGACCCAACTTTCTTGACATAAATTCCTCCATTACTTGAACTTAATTCCTTGAACTAGAACGAATTAGCTAACATATAACTTATTGACAAAATTATCACCTTACACTCATTCAATTTACATAATAGCCATCCTCCATTTATGGATAACTGGTATCTCTTACCCCATTCCTCTTAACAAAGATTGCTACAACTCGCAAGCCCAATTCCTCGTGTCAAAATTCAATAAGTCCTTAACATAAAGCACAATGGAATATATATCTCAGCTACTTGTCTATAGGATCAGGTTCAATTAAATTAAAATGCACAAACTAATTCCTTTTTGACAACTTGCGTAGCAATATAGCTGAAAATCATAAATTTTATCAACATATTTTATCTACATAATCTGAATTCTATTTTTTTTTCATAAATCAAAGAGAAAAGAAAAGATTTTGCTAATACCTTACAAGACTTGACAAAAGAAGAGAGTGAAATTGATGATAGGAAGAAGGATGCAGCAACACAACAAACCACAACTCCAACACGCCGCAACAACGCAAACAACAGGGCAGCAACAACTATAAACTTCCGGAGAGCATAACTCATAGCTCCGAACTCCGATTGAAGAAATTTTTGAGCCCGAATTCAATAACTCGAAGAGATCTACAACTTTTATTCAACAACTATAGGCAGAAATACACTGCATGAGTGAGATTTTGAAGAAACAGAGCTCGGGCAACACTTTATGACGAAATCGAAGGAGAGAGAAAATAAGTGTTGGGGTTTCAACTTCATCAAGAGATTTCTTTTGGGTTATTTCCTAAGAAAGATCGAGAAGTTTAGCTGATTATATTGCATAGAGCTTGGAGGATCTCGGTTTGAGAATTTAACAACGATTAGCTTTGGTGGCAACTCCTTCAACTGACACGAAGAAGAGGGAGAAAAATAAGAAGCTTTTGACCCAATTTGGTTCCTTCATATTTTACTTTATTACTTTAAGAAAAACAACTAAGGGTAAATTAGTAAATCTACAATCATGCTCCAAAATAAGATTTTTAAGTTAAACAAAATAACCTCAACTTCTCAAAGCAAATTTTAACATACATAATTATACTTCTAAAATATAATTAGTCTAACTTAAAGTCGTTTTAAAACTAGGACTATTACATTTCTATAACATATATACCGAAGTGGAAGCACCCGACTTCTTTTCCTCCAAGTATTTGGGGCGCTTTCTTCCAATGACCTATCTTTTCACAAAGGGAAGCATTTGCTTTCCGCGGGCTTTTTGGCTTAGCGGTTGGCTTAGGTTTTTCGTGAGCTACGACAACTTGCTTGCATTTGTCCTTCTTGCCCGCCCATTTCTTTTTTGAAACCCTTTCCCTTTTGAACCATCAAAACTTCTTTCTTTGGTTCTTAGGGAATGTTCCTCTCAAAGATTGACTAGCAACCCATGCAACTCTCGCAAAGTCTTTTCGCACTCATTTATGTTGAAAGTTATCCCGAACCGATCGAAGTTGTCGGCAATGAATGGAGAATGATATTAGTAGCCAACTCTTTCCTATAAGGGAAACCAAGTCGCTCCATGCTCTCAAAAAGACCCATCATTTTTGAAAACATGTGGGCCAACAAAATTGACCCGCTTCATGTGACATTCCAAAATCTCCTTATCGGTCTCATACCTTCAATCCGGCCTCGTTTCGGAACATGGCCCCGAGCTCTTGCATGATGTTGTAAGCATCCTTGGTTTCGAACCTCTTTTGGAGATCCGGCTCCATGGCTGCCACCATCAGACAAGTGATTGGTATAAGCATCCTATCATTAGCCTATTTAGCACGACGTTTGTCTGCTTCAGTTGATTCATCAGTTATTACTGGAAGTGGGGTTTCTAAGACATCCTCTCTACCCTCCGACCTCAGAACGAGTCTTAGGGTTCTTTCCCAATTAATGAAATTTTCTCCATTTAGCATATCCTTCTCAAGGAAAGGACGGATGTTTAAAACAGAGTTGTTGTTGTTGTTATTAGTCATAGTATCTACAGACAGAAAAACAAAAGGCAAAGTTCAATTTTATGTTTATAAAAGAACCTAAAAAACATAAAAAGGTTTCTAGGTTGGTTACTCGATTCAATTTTAATGTCTCCATTTGAATAAGTGAATACAAGATCCTATCAACATGCAACGCTAAGCAGACGGAGGCCTTATCTTATAGTTACATTCTCAAGGTAAGTAAACTCTTTTACTAATTATAACATTTTATAATTCTTGTTTAGATAGGAAAACATCACATGCTTAACTATCTCTTGCTTCAAAATCCAAAACGCTTTTGATGATTTTGTTGAGGATAACCAAACTAAGTAGCAAAATTTGCAATTTCACCTTATCTCCCAAAATTAATAATAATACCTTACGGAGGCATGACCTATTACTATTAATTAAGGGTTAATAAGTACTTTATGTTTGGAAAAGCTAACCTCAATATTTGCGGGACCTAAGTTTATTATGTTGTTATGAATTAGTTAACTCTAGCGCATTGATAACCACATACAATAAATTTATAAGCATTTTAAAACAATAATAAAATGCAAAGAATTAAATATGAGCTAGTATGGCCCCTAATCCTAAGAAGTAAGCTTCTTGATTGGGCACCTCCTTGGACTCTTCATAGATCTCCATCCATGTTAGTCATGGGCCTTCTTCTTGGGCTCATCTTTGGATTACATAAGTATCAAAATAATTTAAATAATCTCTAAATTAAAAAAATTACAATAATACTTAACGATACGCATATCGTATTTAAATTACAAAAATACATCACGATTCGCAGATCGTATTTTCCATCTTAAATTTTGGGCCATACTAGTCATTCATAGCAATTATATCAAATATATAAAATTGCCAAATAATAATATCACATATTATACTTGCCAATAATCAAAATATCAAATAATTCTTAATTAAAGCAAGAGGATAAAACATTTAAGCGAGTAAATCTAACTACCTAAAAGATTTCATCCTAGTAAAACTAGCCAACTAATTTTAATTAGATTAAAGAATCAAATTATGGAATTATTTTATGACCTAGTCAAAAATAATAAACTGGAATTGCTTAATATTCTCAAAAATCAGATTTTCAATATTTCAAAAAAAATATTCCCAAACATTTTTTTTTGTTGAAAAACCGTGGATGACTTCCGACGGTGGTCTCGCCACTCGCCGTGGCCGCTCCTCTATTCATGTTTTTTTTTGTTTGAATGAAATTAAAATTACAACCTTTTGCAAAATTAATTTAGTGATCTTAATTAAATTCAACATAAACTCTTTTATGCCTAATTCAGAAAATTAATTTAAAATCTCCATTTTAATTAATTTTAGGGCCATTCACTTAAATTAATCTCTAATTCATACAAAACTCTTTTCATATGAATTAATTTGTCATACATAAACAATTTTAAATATGAAAAATCAGATTATTTATATGAATATAATTTTCGAAAAAATTCAAAAATTAGAGATCTATTATTCAAATTTTGATTTTCGAAAAAATTAGGGTTCGAAAATTCCAAATTTTCGGCTATTATAAATTGAAATATTAAGCAATTAAATCTCTATTTAATCAATTCTAATTAAATCATTAAATCCATAATTCAATTCCTCCCCTTAATTAAATAAAAATTAGCCTTAAAACACATCAAAATAAATCATATTATAATGACCAAAAAAACTATATGCAAGGGGCTAAATTGATACCACAAAAGAGGATTATAGGTACTATAAGCGAAATTTCATGAATCTAATTCATAAGCACCTAAAACAGGATCTCATGCAAATACAATTAAGGATCACATAATAGTTTAGAAATAACCTTTGATGCGTGAATTCCACAAAGAATCGCCTAGAACTTGGAGAAAGAACCTCAGATGTGATTCCTCTACTTGGTCTACCAATCCAGATCAACACCCACCAATGCTAGTTGGAAGGAAGAAAACGTTCTTCTTTTCTTGGAGTAAATAACGTGACTTTTGAGAGAGAAAGATGAGAGAGAAAATATTGTGAGATATTGTTTCTTTTATTTTCTGATTACTTGACTAATTATAGGAATAATTAGGTTAAGCAATCCCACTCTTTTCTCCCTCTTGGCCGGCCACCCTAGGGACCTTTATGGGCTCTAGGTTTTCTTTTGTTGATCCGTAAATTAATGTGTGACCTTGTAGGATCCATTTAAGCGGGTTTTGGGTTTATTATTTACTAACCCAAAGGTCTTTATCATTCTCTAGCAAGACGTAAAGACGACCCAATTAAATGAATTATTATCTCCATAATATGATCCATATTATATTTAGTAATTGCAATAGAGTCGATGACATAATTCCTTCATTTCTGAGGGTCAACTAAATTACCAATCTTTATGTATTTTTATTATTTTCTTGAAGTTACTAACACTCTATTCATGATGTAGATTATTAACGTATTCCTGCGACTGTAAGTATTGTATATTATACTAACTCCCTCCAATATTTATTTTCTTAGTTTTATTTCTTTTTCATGAACATATTATTTTTTATGCCTGATTGCAATATTTATCACCTTGTATATTATTGTTAATCAAGACCTAAATAATTATTCTAACTAAATCAGATAATATGGACAACCTGCTAGGAACCCAGTAATCTGATTATTAAATAATTTGTCACTAAAAAATAGTCTTTTATGTGTTTTCTGAATTTTTAGGGTGCTTAAAACGTTCTGTGGTTATTCTTTTGCATGAAACTATGATATGAATCGATATTTAGTAAAGGCCAGCAATGGGCGAACTTGGTTCACTATGACCATATTCGTACCCTCACCCTGACTCGCTTTTGGGTCAATGATCATCTATGGAGTCGGATGGAGAAATCTACATTGGATAAGTCCCAAAGATGTCCCTACAGTTTTCAATATCCAATTAGGTTTATAAGTTTTCCTTAAAATACTTGTTGGCGACTTCAAAACAAATTTCAATAAAAGCTTAACAATGGGGTGGTCAAATACGCGCTCACACCGCGGTAGGCGAAAATAAAATCACGCCTACAATATGGCGACAACACTAGGAAGGATTTTTAAAAAAATAATTTTTTTTAAATGAGTAGGTGAAACTTGAAAAATACGATTCATTCTCCTTTTATGCCTTTGAATAATATATTGTTTTGCATATGCATGGCTATTGTTCAGCCACCATAAGGACAATCTACCTTCCCTCATTAGCACATGTTCTATGTGCGAGGTCACCCCCGGGGGTTTGTGCTTAGTCCTTCCAAAAGCTTCATGAGCGATAGTGTTGGATCTTAGTCATAAGCAAACCTACCCAACCATGGTATTGTTCTCTTGTTCCTGACTTGAGATTTGGAGTGCGTCTTACACGTGGCCACCTCTTTAAGCAGGGGTACGAAACGTGGGATCAATCTCTTAGTCATGGACCCTTTCAGCCTTAACCTAAACCTGACCATAGTCGAACGTAGAACTTGACTTTAGGTTAGAACTTTGCATATTATCCTATTTGTGCATCATTATGTGTGCGTGCTTTTAGTGCTTAGTATTACGCAATGTTTCGAGTTCAAAACTATCGAACGAATTTTACCCGATCAAAAATGGATGAAAACGAACTTCTCCTCGCTCCGTGCGCCGCGCTTCGCTCGCGCCCCGCGCAGCCAGCAGCTCTCGCGCCCCACGCAGCCCCGCCGCGCCCAACGCATCTTTCCACGCCCAACGCACCTCTTTTATGCATTGTGTCTGCGTCTAGCGCCTAACTTCTGCGTGTAGCGCCTAACTTCTGCGTGTAGCGCTTATGATTTGTCCACTTCAGGTTTGAAAATCCATCTTCAAATTTTTCAAAATATATCCCCTATCTATTTCGAAAATTCTATCTCCACCTCTTACCAAACTTTATCTCCTATCATTTTTTCGAAAAAAGTATCTCATATTCTTTTTTTTTAAAATCCATCTCCATTTTTAAAAATTGTATAACCTATATTTTTTCGAAAATTATTCTCCTATCTTTTTCAAAATTTCATCTCATCTTCAGTCTCCTATCTACTTCAAAAATTCTATCTCCACGTTTTTTTCAAAAAAAAAAATCTCCATCTTTTTTCCTATCACATATCATTTTTTAAAAAATTCATCCTTTTTCTTTATCCCATCTTTTCCTGTATATTATCCATCCTTTATGTGCACATCATATATGATTCCTTTTAGTGTCCATCTTGTTGTAAAAGTTTCATCCGCTTAGAAATTCTAACTGCACTAGAAGTCCGTCTGACCCAAATGTCTAGGTTGATCCAGTTTCACTCCATTTGGAGTTCTTCACCTCATCTAACTCCATTCGTGTTAGGAGTCTTAATTTGCTTGAGTTCCATCCATCTTAGAAGTCAATGATCCATAGAAAATCCATGCATAATAGACTTCTAAATTCGTTAGAAGTCCATTCATCTTAGGAGTCTCGAATCCATTAGAGTTCCGCCCATATTAGGAGTCTAAACCCATCAGAATTCCATTCCTTTTAGGAGTCTAGGTCCACTAGAGTCTCGTGCATATTAGGGGTCTAGCGTCCTTAAAGTTCACCAAGTCTAAAATTCTAAAGTCATTAGAAGTCTATCAAGTTTAGGATTCTAAAGTCATTAGAATCTCATATATATTAGGACTGCATTCATACTAGAATCCTTTCGCACTGCATAGTCCATCATTCATACACCTCATGCATAACTAGAGTCCATAGGAGTTTCATTGCATCCAAACTCTCCATTCCATCTCATGCGTTCCGCATTTAGTAGTTCTGAACTACAAGCGATATGATTCCCTCTTTCGGGATATGTAGGCAGCCTTTACAGGTTCAAACGCATAGATTGAGTCATACATACATGCATTAGGTCTAAGTGCATCCAAAAGAGTCATGCATTCATGCATTAGGTCTAGGTGCATCCAAAAACAATCATAAAAAAACATCATGCATTCAGATTCGTTCCTAGAAGCTCGACTTTTAAAATTTCTTTATATATATTCCTTCATTCCATTTCTCTCTCTCCATCATCACTCTATCTCTAAGTCTCCATTGATGATCCATGCAGAAGTCAAGAGACATTGAAATGGGCAGTCCATCGAATACCGAGCAACAATTCACTGAAATGGTTAGAGCTTTAGCCAAGATGTCTAGTATGATGGAAGAAATAGCTATAAGGCTTGAGAAAGTCGAGTTTGGTGAATCTCCTGGATTCAACAAGAAATGGAGAATGTCGCTCATAGATTAACCAATGCAAATTCCTACTTCGAGCCTATTGATAATACCAAACTCAAGGGGAAACTTCTCAAAAAATTCTCGCAACTGACATCCCTAAATTCAAACCAACTGATAATTCGAAGTATCATTTAAGGAACTTTCGTGCAACCATGATCATCAAATCAGTTGACCCTGAACTTTACCCAATGGTATTCCCGATGTCGTTGGATCGAATTTACCAAAATTGGTTCTATTCCTCGAACCCCAAGCAACCGAAACTTGGGAAGGCATCACTATTGCTTTCATGAAACAATACGAATCGATCGCACAATGCAAACCTCCCTTAGAGAACTCGAGGTTCTTAAACAAGATGAAAATGAAGGCTTTACCACTTATTTGAATATATGGAGAGAGAAATCAACACATAAGGTATCAAGGCCTCCGTAAAAGACTCGGGTACGAATATTCGTTTCTAACCTCCTCCCTAGATACAAAAACCATCTCAAGTACTTGGGTCTTGATAGCTTCACAAGAGTATATGATGTGGGTATCCAGATTGAGAATGATTTGCTGAAAAATGCCGAAGATAATGACCTCAATGCCATAGAAGCAGACACATCTCTGAGCTCAATCGCTCATTAATACATTTAGGCTCGCTTAGGTCCAATCAGCATGAATAAAAAATATACACCTCTTCTCTTTTCATTCAAAAAGATACCTCATGAAGATCGAAGCAACGAAGCTGTCTCGTCACTTAACGTAGGAGTCTAGACTTAGGATTTCATTTTCTGTTTCATCTCTCTCATTTTGCCCAATCTAATATAGGATTTTCCCTCTTATCACATGTACTCATAATTTTCAATTAATAAATGAGTATTTCTTTTCTAACCTTACACCTAATGAGCATCAATGGAAATCACGATTGTCGCCTTAAAAGAAATGAATTTTTAATTCTCATGACTATTCTAATAAAGGCAATGAACAACTCGCATATATAAAAGAGGCATTCCTCCCCTACAACTATTCCTCCACTTCAACCTAAATACATAACACCCCTCTCCCTTAACCTACCTAATAAGTACACTTGACAACAATTCAATGTAAAGGGCAAGCAAAAGAAGAGAGCAACATAAAAAAAATCAAAGCAAAAAAATATAAGCGAAAAAGCAAAGCCAAAATGACAAACAAAAAAAAAAGAAGTGCAAAATATCAAAAAATAAAGAGAGAAAGTGTTGCAAATAAGCTCATCGATAGCTTTGTCAAAAGTACTTTCTTTTCAAAACCTTCAACCTTCGATTCTAAACCTACAACTTCAAATCTCTGTAATAAACCTTCTTAACAACCATGCATATCGCATTCCAATAAGCCACAAAAGACAAACCAAAGCCCGCTAGGTCGAAAACCCAAAAGGGCTACTTAGGCAAAAGTATGGGCATCTTCTCATTCATCGGCCTGAACTACGAATGGTCTGATTCTGCTAAAGATACGTAGGAAACCTCACCCTGAGGTCCGACAACTTCAAACCAAACCAAACCTACATCATTATTCACCCTTGCCAAAGACCTCTTCCAAATCAATGCCTAATTCATTGCATATGGCTCAAAAGCAAAATGCTCGGCCACCAATTAAAATGCTAAGAGCTACGACTGGCCTGATTCCATCATGAATACGTAGGCAACCTCTTTTGAGGCCCGGTCATTTTAATACAAAACATATTTTTTAAGGCTCGCCTAGGCCCATGAGAAAAGCGCGATCGCCCAAAAAATCATGAATTTTCAATGCTCATCCCTACCCTTAGAACTAGACTGGGATTTGAACCTGCATCATTAACCTACCTTATTGCGTGAGTCAATTCATTATGGCTCCGTCCTCTTCTTTATTCTTATCCCTTGCCGTTTTCTCAACTACATTATCGCTTCTAAGCCAACCTTAGCATAACCTTTCAACACTCGCCGCTATAACCGCGCCTCATCTTTTTGATTGTTCTTTTCTCTCGGTCGTTCTTGCTCTTTTCACCTTAGGAACCCCATATGGAATCTTTGGTCGAGACTTCCACTAAGCGTGACGAGATGTCTTCAAAATCAAGCTGGGTACTTCATCAAATCCATTTTACTAGGGGCTTCATCACTGGTTCCCCTAGAAAATCGTAGGCTCCAAGTCCAGACCTATTGAGATAAGGACTTCATTACGAGTCCATGCAGACATCTTGGGTTTTAAAACCCACACTGATGCAAGATCGAACCCACTTTATGGGCTCACTTAGGCCCTTGGCATACAAAACTCAAAGTATATACAACTCAAGCGCTACAATAGCTCGTTCTATAACGTATTTCAAACCAAACATAGTTTATTAACCGAATAGATCATCCTCGGGCTCCATGTGTACCTTGATAAAGACTTCATTACGAGTCGATACAAAAAAATTGCGGGCTCCATACCCATACGAGATCCTAACTGTTTTATGGGCTCACTTAGGCCAGTAACAACTACAACACGTATTGACTCAAGCATAACCTACATGGATCATCCTTGGGGGCTTCCTATTTCTCCTCTTTCAAAAACAGTTTTCTAAACGAAAATTCGAGCTTCTAAAAGAACGATAAAAGCATCATATCGCTGCATTAGCATTAAATCATATCATCTCCATTAGTGTCATATATCTGCATTAGTGTCGCATTTCTTCATTTACATTACATCTTTCGTCCTTAGCCATAGGATTCTAGCATAAGTCATGGAATCGCACACACACACGCGCACACATGTATGCACACACTATAACACCTTTAAGTCAAGTCAAGTCAAGTCCAGTCAAGTCATGTCCTATCCATACACTAGCACCCACATCACGGACACATGCATGTCCCCTAATTGTTTGTCTGTATATCTCGTGTATTCTTTGTATTTACAGTGACTAACATTGAATAACTCTATACGAGTTATATACCATCAATCAAGAGGCGACATACCACCGCCCGGTCCCGGGACCACCATCAATCAAGAGGCGACATACCACCGCCCCGGTTCGCCAATCAAGAGACCACCTTCAATCAAGAGGTGACATACCACCGCCCGGTCCGTGGGACCACCTTCAATCAAGAGGCGACACGCCACCACCCCGGTCCGCGGGACCACCATCAATCAAAGAGGCGACATACCACCGCCTGGTCTGCTGACCACCTTCAATCAAGAGGCGACATACCACCGCCTGGTATGCGGACCACCATCAATCAAAGAGGCGACATACCACCGCCAGGTCTGCGGACCACCATTAATCAAGAGGCGACATACCACCGTCAGGTCTGCGGACAATCATCAATCAAAGAGGCGACATACCACCGCCAGGTTTGCGGACCATCATCAATCGAAAAGGCGACAGACCACCGCCAGGTCTACGGACCATTACCCATCGAGACAGCATAACTCCGACACGAGCCGGGCCGAAATTAGCTCATGACACCTTCTTTCACACCATCTCATTTTACATATTTACAAATATGTTCCACACATGTCTGTTCCTGAAGCTTTTGCTTATTTTGCAGGTACCGGCGTAAAAGAGTGATTTTGGATTGCGTATCATCTAGAATCATTCTATATCCTCGACAACTATACTTTGACTTTCGGTTTTACAAACCTCGGTCAAAGGGGGGCTTCGAGACACATAATCTTGTCTCCCCATTTAGTACCCTATGATGACTAATACCCCGCTCTAATTGGTCCCGGACGAGGAAAGGATAAAGAATCGAGCCTAAAATAAAATGCTTTTAAGCCCAAACCATTTCCTAACTATTTTTATTAACTCATTTTCGAAAACCTTTATTATAAATAGTTTTACTAAGCCCATTTTCTAAAACGTTTTTAAAATAGCCCATCTTCGAAAACCTTTTAAAAATAGTTTTTATGAATTTCCAATTTTTAAAACCCCTTTTCTAGCCCAATTTAATTAATAGAATTAATTAATTAATTATATTAATTAGTTTTGTTAATAAAAATATTTTTTTATAAAAAAAATCATCTTTTCCAAAGTGTTTTCAAATATCTTTATCTAATTATTTTATAAAAAATCTTTTAAGAAAACTCAATTGCTTAAAACCTATCGCTTCCATCCTCTCTAAACTCTCGGTCAACTCACATAAATCACACGGCTTAATACTCAATGAACTCTCGGCACTCCCTCGTCTCACAACTCACTGCATCCTAATTCATCCCTACCTAATCATCATCGAACACCTATCCTGATTCCACTCTTAATCTTTGCGCCTAACATCATACACCACTAACATATTCATCGCACCAATTTCTCCCTTTCGCCTGCTTCCTTGTTACTCCAATACATCTAACAAATACCAATATCATCACCGATTCATCATCTCATCACCATCACTTGATTCTCACACCTAATTCTCTCGCCTAAGACCCCGCCTACCTGATCATCATCATACTACATCTTTACAATATTCCACTACTATAAATTAATACCTTCCTACACCCCTTATTATCTAATACTTTTCAAATCATCATCATCAACGCACCATCATTTACAATATAATTCCAAGATCCAGTTCATCATAGTAAAAGGTCAATCTTGTTCGACGCAATATCTGACGCAAGCAACATATAAACAAGACACAAAACTTTTTTAAGACTCGTACCACAATTCAATTTTCCAAGATTCATACAAATCAACGATCCCGAACCACAGATAATTTCCCAAGGCCAACTAAATTAACAATCTTTATTTATTTATTTTCTTTATTTATTTTTATTATTTTCTTGAAGTTACTAACACTCTATTCATGAGGTAGATTATTAACGTATTCCTCCGACGGTAAGTATTGTATATTATACGAACTTCCTGCAATATTTATTTTCTTTTTTTTATTTCTTTTTCATGAAAATATTATTTTTTATGGCTAATTGTAATATTTATCACCTTGTATATTATTGTTAATCAAGACCTAAATAATTGTTCTAACTAAATCAGATAATATGGGCAACCTAGGAACCCAGTAATTTAATTATTAAATAAATTGTCACTAAAAAAATAGTCTTTTATGTGTTTCCTGAACCAACCTAGACTAATATTTTTAGGGTGCTTAAAACGTTCTATGGTTATTCTTTTGCATAAAACTATGATATGAATCGATATTTAGTAAAGACCAGCAATGGGCGAACTTGGTTCACTATGACCATATTCGTACCCTCACCCTGAACTCAATTTTTGGTTCAATGACTATCTATGGAGTCAGGACGGGGAAATCTACATTGGATAAGTCCCTAAGATGTCCCTACAATTTTTAATATCCAATTAGGTTTATAAGTTTTCCTTTAAAGACTTATTGGCGACTTCAAAATAAATTTCAATAAAACCTTAACAATGGGGTGGTCAAATACGCGCACGCCGCAAAGAGGCGAAAATAAAATCACGCCTACAACGGGAGATAAATAGCATATAAGATTTTAAATCACATGCTAATAGTTTTTAAATTTAGAGATAATTATTCAAACAATATTTGAGTAACTCTGGAAAATTTTGGAAATGATCTCAATAATATGTGTTTTTTTTCGAAAAATTACAAAAAGAGAAAACTATAAACAATTGTTATAAAACTTTTTGATTTTATTTATATATTTTTTAAAAAAAGATATAAAATAGCATATCCAAATACTCATATATCATCCTAGTGTTTGGACAATCACATAGTATCTCGGTTTGTATCTTCCTAAACCCGTTTTCAACCATAATCATTTCTACATTGCCGTTTCCAGAGGCACGAGTGAAAAAGACTTAAAATCCTCATTCATGATAAGGAACATGGTGTATGTACAAGTATAACCAATGTAGTTTATAAGGAAATTTTAAAAAAACATATAAGTTGTAATTTTTTTTAATAAGGTAAGGAGAAACCTTGACAAGTCGGGGGCAATAAAGGGGATCTTACGGTGAAAATCGATCCCAAAACCTCTCGAACCTAGAGAAAGTTCTAACCACTAGGCTATCCCTCACTCTAACGTATACGTTGTAATGGATTAAATTACTTTAATTACTATTTGAGCACTTTTAATACATTACCTTAGCGTATTGTGAGATATACCTAACATGTTATTACGTCTATACGAATGAACTAATTTTTTAAAATTCAAAGAAAAAAAGCATATACGGGTAAACTATGAACTTCCCGCGCATCACGTATGGGTCCAAAGACTAGTTTTTGTAATATTCACTCAACTTTAACGTCTTTTTATTGACTAGTCTATCATGCAGAAGCAATTCAGAAACCATTTGATTTGACAAAAAACCAACAAAGATACAAAGACCGTCTAGAATTCTATGCTCACTTATTCAGCAAGGGCTGCTCACTTAGGCCTTAAAGTCTAACAAAAAAAAATCTATATTTTGTTCTCACCAATTTGTTAGTTCCCTCCGACGACCTATAAGTACCAAACCAAACCCTCATTCTTTTATCACCTTCACTAGCTAATTTTCACTACAATACCATAAAAATTAGCATTTTCATCATTTCCTCCTTTTTTCATCTTCTCTAAGAAATCATGGGTGTGTTCACATTTACAATGGGTGAGTTCACCAGCCAAGTTGCCCCAGCCCGGTGATTCCAAGCTTTTTGCATTGACAACCACAATTTATTGCCTAAAGTTGCACCCGAGCTTGTTAAAAATGTCGAGATCATTCAAGGCGACTCTAGTTCTGTTGGATGCATCAAGCAGATAAATTTTGCCGAAGGTTAGTTATGTACTGCTTAATAGTTAAAAACAAATTTATATCCTCCCCCATTACTAATTAATTTACAAACTTTGCTTTTGATTCTAACTGAGGAGAAAGTAAAAAAATATAAGACAGCGAGAGGAAAAATATGAAAGGATAGGAAAAGTAGGAGAGTAAAGAAAAGGTAATCATAAATATTTCACATAAGACCGTGTATTGGATAAAAGGTGTAGACCAGGAGCATAATGGTATAAAATTAGTGTGTAGATGAAAAAGAAATTGTCTAAAAGAATATTGTGTAATTAAAAAGGAATAACGGAAGTATCATGTCTTACTCCTAATTTACAAGTTTCTTGAGTTTATATTTGTCTAGACATGGGTTCAAAACTCATTTCTATACCACCTAGCCATTTTATGGATCAGGAATAGTATGCGACTTTAATGTAGTTGAGTAAGAGACTATTTTGTGTGTATTATTTTGAGGTTTAAAAACTTTAAATAATTTCTACATATCTTTCTAATTCGTAATTAACTTAACTGGCTCTGGGAATTTTACATAGGTCATATTTAGACTTCAGAAAACTTTTTAAATCAATCAAAATATTCTGGGATGAAAAAGAACAAGGTGCGTGTTACTAAATATTCACAAAAGTAAATAATAGAGTTACTTATAAATAGAAAGTAAACAATAACAACAATAATAATCTCTCCTTTTTTATTGGGACATTTTAATTTGGCACAATTTTGAATTTGGCGTGTTTGTCTAATGCTAATGCGTATCTTTTACAATTAATATTTTGATAGAGACAAATCTGATAGAATATGCATATGCATATATTTATATTATTAGGATATTTTGTGAAGTCTATTAGATTATTAAAAAAATCCTATCTAATTATATTTCTCCTTATTTGTAAATAATACTTCTTGTTATCAAAGTGTTGTATGTTAATAATGTGTCAATCTTTTTAAAAGATTGGGAGTAATAGTTATCTAATAATAATATGGTTAGTTATCTAATTTATTCAAATGATGATTATTGCAACTAAGCGAATAAACAAACAATAAAACGCGAAAAACGAATATAGAACACGTAAGATTTAACGAGGTTCACTATCAATTTGATAACTACGTCCTCAGGGCGGGGATAAACTCTTTCACTATGATCAAGCGGAACAATGAATACAATAGGCAAGAGAATCACTTGAATACTCTCTTCAATGAATCTCTCAAAGCTCTCTCTCTCTTAGAACTTCTCTATTGTTTTCTCTCTCGTGTGTTTTGATGATCTTATTCTTAATCATGCTGAACGGCTTCTAAACCTATGTATTCTAGGTTTAGGATTGGAAGAAACGAGATTAAAAGAGCCAAATCGCGCGTTCCGTCGAAGTGCGTGACCCGAGCACTACTAGAAACTGACAAAACCCCAGTTTTGCTCGATATTCCCGACCCGGCACTTTTGGTGCGCGACCCGGCACAAGCTACCGCCTAGCTTCTTTGTCTTCGTAAAACGCCTCGCTTCACCCAATCTCATCTCCACACCATACACACGATCCAGGCCACCATTCTCACAAATCTCCACCTCGACTTGCATCTTCTACACTCCACCTTGAAAGAATAACCATGATGCCTTTCAACAATACACGAGATATCGATCCCTCCCAAGTCTCACACCTTTAACCCGGTGTTGGGTTTTGCCCTCTTTATCCCAGGGCCGGGATTGCCTCCACCTTGAGGCAACAACCCCCAAAGGGGTTATATGTGACTATTAACGCTCAACAAGTCCAAGCAATGCTTGAACTTGCGAACCGGAATCAAGCTTGGTGAACATATCGCTGGGTTATCGCCAGCCCCAACTTTCTTCACCATTATCCTCTTCTCACTCCTTAGAAAATGATTCCGCGCATCAATGTGCTTAGTTATATCATGATGCACCTGATCCTTGGCGAGACAAATAGCACTCAAGCTATCACAATACACAGTCGCACGATCATGATGTAGACCCAAATCACTAACCAAACCACGTAACCATATACCCTCCTTTGCCGCAAAGAAGCAGAGCCATGTACTCGCCCTCCGTAGTAGACAAAGTCACCGAAGACCGCAACGTAGCCTTCCAACTAATCACGGACCCTCCCCGAGTGTATACATACCCGGTCATTGACCTTCTAGTGTCTATATCCGCAAAGATAATCCGAATTAGAATATCCGGTTACCACACACTCAGCATCATTCCCATATATGAGACCCACATCTACCGTTCCCTTCAAATAGCGGAAAATCTGCTTCACATCTTGCCAGTGTTCCTTCCCATGTTGAGTCATTAACCTACTAGCAACACGAACAAAGATGAGCTATATCCGGCCTAGTGCACACCATAGCATACATCAAACTACCAACAACACTAGCATACGGAACCTTAGACATGTACTCCTTCTCCTCATCGATCGAGGAGAAAGAACAACAGTAAAAGACGAGCATTAGCAAGCAGCAGGAGTATCAATAGATTTCGCAAGACTCATACCAAACCCGTCGAGTACCTTCAAGATGTAACTTTTCCGAGATAGGAAAAGTTTCTTCCGAGCACGATCCCTATAAATCTCCATGCCTAGAATCTTCCTTGCTGCTCCCAAGTCTTTCATGTCAAACTCAGAACTCATAAGCTTTTTCAATTTCACTACGTCTGACTTCTTCTTCGCTGTAATAAGCATGTCATCAACATATAATAATAAATAAATATAAGAACCGTCCTCCACCTTGCTATGATAAATACAACAATTATAAGGACTCCCGCAAATCCATGATCAACCATGAAGTCAGCCAAACCTCTTATACCACGCCTAGGTGACCGCTTAAGTCCATACAAGGACTTCTTCGCCCAAGCAAGCAAAGTTCTCCTTCCCCGGAACAACGAATCCCTCCGGGCCGACTCATCGAATATCCTCCTCCAACTCTCCATGTCGGAAAGTTGTTTTCACATCTAACCGCTCAAGCTCCAGATCAAAATGTGTTACTATTGCTGATAACACTCTAATAGAAGTATGACGTACCACAGGTGAGAAAATCTCATTGTAGTCTACCCCTTCCCATCGATCGAACCCTTTAGCAACTAGTCTCGGCTTTGTATCCGACAATCGTCACCCTCCGAAATTCCGTATTTCCTCTGAACACCCACTTGCAACCCACCACCTTACGACCATGTGGCACCTTCACGAGTTCCCATGTCCCGATTCTTGTGAAGAGACTCCATCTCCTCACTCATAGTAACTAACCACTGGATGATTCGTTATTCGAAACCGGCTTCCTCAGAGGACATCGGTTCGGGTGACTCTATATCATCGGCTACATGTAATGCATAACCAATCATCTCCTCTACACATCGCCTTCGGCCAGAACTTTCCGGCCTTCTATCTCGCTCAATCATTCTCTCGCGCCTTCTTCCTAGGTCGTTTTTTACCTTCATCGCCAGCTTCCTCATGATCGTACTCAAGTTCGCTTGTTTCATCAAAGAACAACTCCATCTATCTCGACTAGTCTCCACGTACAGTAGGAGAATCTACCGGAACATCATCCTCCACCCGAATTCGAACCTCGTGTCTCGGAGTAGGAACCGCCGCAATTACTGGCTTCAATTCCTTCAAGAGAGGCTATCATCGCATCACCCGCAGTTTGTTAGCGGATACAAACATAGTATTATCATCAAAAGTAACATCTCTACTAAGTATGACACGCCCTTCCCGATGAGGACCAAATCCGGTAACCCTTAACACCATCTCCATATCCAAGAAAATAACCCTTCTTGCCCCTTGGTTCAAGTTTACCTTCACTAAAATGATAATAAACAATACAACCAAAAACACGCAAACTAGAATAATCAACACTTCTCCCGCACCATACCTCATAAGGTACCTTGCAAATCAACACCTATATGTGGACCACGGTTTATCAAGTAGCATGCCGTTTCACGGCTTCACTCCAAGATTTCTAGTTAACCCCGCATTAGAGAGCATGCATCGAACTTTCTCTAGCAAGGTTTGATTCAACCGCTCCGCAACACCATTACGTTGTGGTGTTATCCCGACAAAGGCGATGTCTCACAATCCCTTCTTTCCAAAGAAACTCATTGAATTCATCATTAACAAATTCAAGACCATTATCTCGTACGTAGCCTTTTAATCTTCTTGCCCGTCCGATTTTCCACTAAGACTTTCCATTGCACAAAAGTCTTAAAAGCCTCTCCTTTGTGCTTTAAACAATAAAACCAACCGTACTCGGAGAAATCATCAATAAAAAGTCACAAAGAAACCGAATCCTCCTATACCTTCTACCCGAGCAGCCCCCAAAGAATCTCGAGTGAATATAATCCAAAGCACTCTTAGTTATGTGAAGCCCCTTGCTAAACTTAGCCCCGTGTTGCTTACCCAACACACAATGTTCACAAAACTCAAGGTTCTTCACCTCAGGGCCATCAAGAAGATTCATCTTGGATAATATCTACAACCCACGCCACCCATATGACCAAGTCGTATGTGCCACAACTTAGTCACCTCCTCGGGACTCGCAGATGCAACATTTGCGTAACCGCCGAAATAGTACCCTGCACAACATACAAAGTACCCACTTTGGTGCCTTTAAGCACCAACTTCGAACCTTTCCACACGCATAGTTCCCCATCCGAGCCAGAAAAATTAAACCCTCCTTTATCTAAGACACCCAGAGAAATCAAATTTTTCCTTAACTGTGGAACATACCTAACATTCATCAACGTACGAACCTCACCCCTCGCAGTCCTTATCTTAATGGAACCTCTCCCTACGACCTTACAAGCAGCATCGTTACCCATAATAACATTACCACCATCACAAGACTCATAAGAAGTAAACCAATCACGATGATGACACATATGGTAAGAACATCCCGAATCTAGAACCCAATGTTCAGACGGACTAGAAACATCAACAACGACTAGTGCTAAGTCCTCCTGAGTCATATTTCGTACTCCGTTGTGCAATGTTAGCATTGGAAGCTTTAGGATTCTTAGGGCATTGATGCTTCCAATGGCCAGGTTCTTTACAGATGTGACAGACATTCCTAGGATTGGCCCCTTTGCCCTTAGAATTTTTCTTCTTCTTAGGACCCTTCCTCTTAGCCGAGTTTACCACTAACACAGCCCCTGAATCTCCACCACTCTCTGTCGTTGCCGCCTTCTGGCGAAACTCCCTAGTAAATAGTGGTGACTTCACTTCTTCTAGGGTCACGCCTCTCCCAACAACAAATGATTCAACAAAGTTTTCATATGTATTTGGAAGTGAAACAAGCAAAATCAAAGCAGCATCTTCATCCTCAATCTTAACATCTATATTACGCAGATCAAGTAAAATAGTATTAAGTTTATCTAGATGATATCTGAGAGACGTACCTCCTTGCATACGCAAGGCAAACAAGCGTTGCTTCAAAAGCAACTTGTTGGGTGAGTGACTTTGTCATGTAGAGACTCTCCAACTTCGCCCACGGACCAGCCAGCCAGCCATTTCGTCTCGCAACTTCCGTGATCACATCGTCTCGCCAAACATAGCAAAATCGTGGAGTGAGCCTTCTCCTCCATCGCCTCCACTCGGCCTCACTAGGGTCAGCCTCACGCCTTTGCTTTTGTCATCCTTTTTGACAAGAGGTTTCCCGGATGCCTTGTTGCTTTAATAAAGCACGCATCTTTATCTCGCCATAGCCCGAAACTATTCCTCCCCGTAAACTTGTCAATCTTCGAGTTCATCGTATTCATCTTCCCCCGATCCCTTACACCGATTTTAATCTCGGGCTCGATACCAACTTTATTGCAACTTAAGCGAATAAACAAACAATAAAACGCGAAAAACGAATATAGAACACGCAAGATTTAACGAGGTTCACTATCAATTTGATAGCTACGTCCTCAGGGCAGTGATAAACTCTTTCACTATGATCAAGCGGAACAATGAATACAATAGGCAAGAGAATCACTTGAATACTCTCTTCAATGAATCTCTCAAAGCTCTCTCTCTTAGAACTTCTCTATTGTTTTCTCTCTCTTGTGTTTTGATGATCTTGTTCTTAATCATGATGAACGACTTCGAAGAAACGAGATTAAAAGAGCCGAATCGTGCGTTCCGTCAAAGTGCGCCACCCGGGCACTAAAGGCGCACGACCCAAGCACTAGAAACTGATAAAACCCCAATTTTGCTCGATATGCCCGACCCGGGCACTTTTGGTGCGCGACCCGGGCACAAGCTACTGCCTGGCTTCTTTGTCTTCAGAAAATGCCCTGCTTCACCCAATCTCATCTCCACACCATACACACGATCAAGTCACCATTCTCACAATGATGATGAATTTTAAGGGCTCCATTCAAGTATGTAAAAAATTGATTGGAGGAGATTGATTGTAGTAAGTTTTACGTCAAGTATACCAGCTTCGAAGGAGATGTACTTCGTGATACTTTGGGTGTGCAGTCTACGAGCACAAGTTTGAGCCTTCTAGCACCGGAACTCACTACAAGATGTTAGCACACTTTCACACTAAGGGAGATAATGTAATGACGTAAAGAGCATGTTGCACATGGGAAAGATAATATGAAGAAGATATTCAAGACTGTAGAAGAATATCTCATTGCCAACTCTCAAGTCTATGCTTGAAAGTACAATACTTTATCCAAGTCTAATGAGTGATCTTGACTAAAATTTAAGTCTTTGGAGTGACTATGAAAATTGCAAAAAACAAATATGACTATGTAGTATACTATGTGGTGTTAGTTGTCTTTTGTTTACTTCTTTTTTTTCCTTTGGAATGTTGTTGACAAGAATAAATATGTGCTCAAAAGTACTTGGTGAGTTATAAAATATGAAAGACGTCTTCAAAATAACATGTTACACCATAACTTATTGTGTAATAATATTTCGCACGTGTGAACTAATTCATATTATTATTAATTACTCATTTTTATGTCATTATTGGCGTGTTTCATATCATCTTGAAACTGTCTCATATCATTTTTTTTAATTTGTTTCATGTCATTAATATATAAAACACTTTCATGTCGTTATTACTGACTTCTGTGACATTTTTCTGCAAACTTATATTGTTTTGGAGCTGGTTCATGTCATTTTCCCATATTTCATTATTGTTTGTCAACTCCTTATGTACCATATCATTATTACTCATTTATGTGTCATTTTTACTCATTTTTATGTCATTTTTCAGTAAACTTACATCATTTCCCCCTATTTCAATATTATTTATCAACTCTTTATATGTTATATCATTATTATTCATTTCTATGTCATTATTACTCAATTTTCCAAACTTGTATCATTTTTCCTTTTTATTATTATTTGTCAGCTCTTTATATACCATATCATTATTACCCAATTCAAATGTCATTTTTAGCAAACTTATATCATTTTCTCCTATTTTAATTTATTGTTATTTGTCAACTCCTTATGTACCATATCATTATTACTTATTTATTTCTGTGTCATTTTTACTTATTTTTATATCTTTTTTAGCAAACTTATATCATTTTCCCATATTTTATCATCATTTGTCAATTTTCTATAAATATTATCATTATTACACAAACTAATATCATTTGTAAGAGAAATGATATCATTACTAACCTTTATGTCATTCCATAGCAAACTTATATCATTTATGTCATTCCATTGTAATTCACCTACATGAACTCCCCCCTCGCTCTCTCGTCCATCGCCCTTTCTCCTCCTCCACTCTCCTCCCTCCTTCAACATCAAATGGCCACCTTCACAATCCCTCCCCAACCATCCACATCCCCACTACCACTCCCTCCACCTCCATTTTCTTTCTTCTCCCGGAAAAACTTTCCCGAATATCATCGTTTTGGTCGGTGATTTGGTGGCTATTTAAGACGAGGAGAGAGAAAATGGAAGTTGAGATGAGAAGGTCGAGGTCACGACCTCACCGGACATGTGAACATCAATTGTTGTGCTTACCTGCTGTCGTATGGCGAGTGGAGAGAAAAAAGAACGACCACTATGGATTCCACGCTCTTCAATCGAAACCCTAACACATTCAGGTGACAACCGTCGCGCGCACTATGAGGTCAGCTTTTTTATTCTTAGGCGACATGGATCTTGCAATATTGCGATGTAAATTGATTTTAAGATCTTGCGATATATGTAAATTGTTTTTACGATCTTGCCAGTAATCTCGGAATCTAGGAAGTAAGTTAATGTTACAATCTGATTTCTACCAAAATGAAATCTCATAATCTCAGTAAATTAATTTCCACTTACATTCACCAAGAAGCTTAAGATTTCTGATAATCTTCGATTATTCTAACCACCGGGACGATTAATGGCGATGGACTTTGCTCTTTGGATAACCGTTGGCAGAGCGATTTGGGATTGAGGTTCGTGAGGAAAGAGAGTGGATTTGGGGCGGAGAAAGAAAATGGAAAGGGGTGGTTGCGATGGTGGAGATGGCGGTATTACGGAGGAGATGAAGAGGGAAAGTGAGAAATAAAGGGGAGGAGAGGGGTTGATTTTTGCAAGTGTGAATATTTGTTACACAATAAATTATTGTCTAACACTTACACCTAAGACTTTGTGAATATGAAATGCATAACGAGATCTTAAGTTTTACTTGTCTTTTATTTATTTATTATATGATATAATTTAAGCTTGCACAACTTGTTATGAGATGACATATAATATGACATACTCTGTATATAACTTTTTATTTTTGTCATTTGAAATCTTGACATTATTCACAATTAGAAAGAATCTTCTAAATTCTTCTCAATATATAAGAAAAAAATATACTACATGTGGCTTGTTTGATTCGTACTAACGAAGTACTTTATTTATATTCAATCGTTATATTTTTGCTTACTATGTAACGAAAGATTTAAGGCCAAAGAGTCGTACAAGAATGCGAACAATCAACCCAGGAAAGATAAAAAGATACAGAGTGAGTATCTCTTAAAACGGGGTCTTGTAAATAGCTTTTAATTTGAGTAGCTTTTTTTATTGACTTTCGATTTTTTCATGTGATCAATAGTGAACACAAGTGTGTGGTAAATTGCTTTTTAGTTAGCTGAAAAAGCAGCTTTTAAGCCAAAAGTCTAAAGCTGGTTTTAGCAGTTTTCAGTTAAATTTTAGCTTTTGCATTCATTTTGTACTTCATGGTCAGCACCTAAAGCTGATTTTACCAACCACTTTTATGAACAGTTGGTAATCAAACAACCAACATAGTAAAACGGTCAACAATGAAGAAATCAATGGGTGATAAAAAAAATATATATATATAAAGTAACTGAATGACCCATTTTAGACCCATTTCAAACCCAGGGCCTGCAAGACCTAGTGGTTTTGGTAAGGGTCTGACTTTATAGATTTAAGGCGGGTCTAAGTCTACAACAAAATATTATAAGTTTGGACTTTACTAAACCTATTCCATATCAATCCATTGTCATTCCTATATTTACAACCCACGAATACCAAACCATTCATATGAAAAACAACTCCGTAATTGCCACATTATTAGTCCATGCAAGCTAAGTATGCAATCGACTCTCCCTACTTATATATCTTCCACTCGCGCAGAGGGTAATCTAATGTTTTTCCCTTACCTTTGTAAAAAACAAAAGTATGCAATCGACTAAGGGTGCTTCTCTTCACCTTAAAAAATAAAGCTTTCAGTCCAATAAGCTTCATATCAAATTTGATCGTGCTTGATCGCGCCTAACACAACACTCAAACATAAGTTCCAATAAGGGTCAATCGTGCCTAATAAGTTCAGGTCAAATAAGTTCACGTTTTTCCAGATGAAGAGAATCCACCCTAAATAAGCAGATTGTTATTTTATTTTGTTTTTATAAAAAGCTAGGAAATGTTTTAAATATGTAGTTAGAGAAATGATCAGATTGTTGAAGTTAGCTTTCTTTCTTATTATATTACCAAAAGTACTATAAGTATTTTTATGCATTACCAAAGTCAACATTGAAAAACAAAAGGGCTTTAACGCAATTTAAGTAGAGGGCTGACTAACCACTAATTACATTCGTGAGGAGTGCATAATGAGCTGATTAGTGCATGCGTGACGCATTCGCGGGTGGGATTGTGCATTTGTGCTCCATTTTACTACGAATACTACCTATAGAAATATAAATATAAATATGTCTCTCTTTTAACACTCGATGATAAAACATACCATCGTCCTTTAATTTCAAAACTCAATTACTTATTCATGATAATTAATTGATTTTTTAAATAAAACAATAAAAGATAATTTAAAACAATTGTTTAAAGATATAAGGAAATCCGGCAAAAGTCACCAGCGTGCGCTGAACGCACCTAGCCTGCATACCATGCAAGCTGGTTGTGTCAGGCGTACCTTCTTGTTTTCTCCGGCAATTGTTTTTGAAACCCTAATCTCATTTTTGCTATATATACATTGTTTTCCCTCGTATTTTCCAATGACCTTCACATTCAAAACTCTAAAACTTAAATAAAAAACACTCAAAATATAAACATTCAAACACATTCAAATACACATAGACTTTCAAGTATTTTCATTCTTTATCTCTTATTCAAAGTTAACGATTTATTCCTATAAGTTCCTACAGTCACACCTAGGTGACAAAGGTATAAGACATGCAATTCCAATTTAATTCTTATTTAACAATTTACTTTATGATTTAGGAATTAAATCATGATCGCGTATACAATATATGTATATTGCATAATTTTTCTTTTTCCCTTTTTGATGCTTATATGAATCTCTGAGTATTTGATTGCCTTTATAATGTTTTAATTGCAATTGCATGATCACCTTATATTAATTGCTAAATCAGACTTGCAAATTAGTTAAATCATGTATAGTAAGATAAATTGGACAGCCGATCTAGGTACCCATTAACCTTGTGATTTTAATAAAGTGATTACCAAAATTAGATCTTATGTGTTAAAACATCAACTTTTAACATGTTTGTCTTTTTATGCGATTAAATGGAATATATGCATTATTGTTTTGCAATTTATATATCTCATTGAATGAAGTACATAAATTCACCACGAATCCAAAATCTCTTTCGTTTTTATTTAAGTATTAGTTATTCTCGAAAACTGGCTACTGTTGTCCGAACAAAAACATTAAAAAATTATTTAGACTAATACATGACATTTACACACATGAGAGGGGTGTCCGGATCCTCTAGAGTTTTTAATAAAACTCTACAAGATAGAGTTGTATCTGAATCATATATTTTAAAATCAATGGATCATATTGGTGAGAGGGAAAATATTTGGGAGTGGATTTTGATGAGAAAAAATAGGGGATTTTGGAAAGATAATATATGAGCCATTGAGTTTTTATTCAATGGTTGATATTGCTTAAAATCTACCTTGAAGAGTTATTTTAGAACTCTAGAGGGTCGAAACACCATGAGAGGGCTCATTAATTGCCTTCCGTTTTAACTTACCCTCTTCTCTAAAAAAGTACTCTAGATGTGGAAAAATTTTCTCATAGCTAGTACAGACAAAACACCATTCTCTTTGGCAATGTTTAATAGTACGTGTTCAGTGTTGCTCTTAATCTATTTCTTTGTACCACCATTAAAAATTTAAAATAGACGTGGTTTACTTATAAGGGTTGAAGTTGCTAAATTCTCAAAGGAGGGCACTAAGGGGAAAACCATAATGCAAGGCGGTCATGTGAGTGAGCATAGTCACCCTAATAGAGGGGTTGAAGTTGCTAATCCTAACTTAGCTCACCAGGAAAGTGAAGATTTCTTGATGGAAAGCAAGGAGGCCAAGTCCACAAGTGATATTGGGAAGGAGATAGCAGCTAGTAGGCCCCAACTGGCCCAGACGAGCTCAGTTGTTTCATCCAGTGGGTGTATTTCATTAGCCTCCAAGGAAACTCAAGGGCGGGGAAAGCGTATCAAAGCCCGACCACGGTTAGGGAATTCCAGGAGAACCCTGAAGACTAATCGTAAGAAAATGTCCTATCTCCTTCCTAAGTTTGATGTTATTGGCAAGTTGCGTGCAGGAATGAAGAGGAAATCTAGTTTCATTGAAGATCCATCCCAAAGCTCAAGGAAAAAACTAGCTTCAAGTTCTTGTGTTGCTAACAATAAGTCAGATGTTCATAATGCGTCAAGTCCTTGTCTGAAGTCAGATGTTCTTAGTAAGTCAGTTGTTAGTAGTGTATTAAGTAATAGTCTGATGTCGTCTAGTAGTGGGGTTAAGGATAGTCTTGTTAGTCTATATTGCGAGTCCTCAAATAACCAAAGTCCACAACCTAGTCATAGAGGCTAGGCAGATGGGCTCACTTGTAATTTAATGTTTTTATCAATGTATGCTCTTGTTGTAAAAAAAAAAAACTTATAAGGGTTGATTGTCGGGACTCGGGAGTCTATTTCAAGTATTTTGAAATTTAAGTCAAAGTTAATTCACGCCACGACTTGACCCAGATTAGTATGAAGAAATTTCGCAAAAAGCGCAAGTTCGACCAGATCAAAGAAGAAGAGACGAGAATGCAGAGGGGAGTTAGGAACTATTTTATAGTTAAATAAAAATTATTATCAAATAAGGGCATTTGGTCTAGTGGTATGATTCTCGCTTAGGGTGCGAGAGGTCCCGAGTTCAATTCTCGGAATGCCCCAATTTCTTTTTTATTTGGCAACCCTTCTTTTTGTTATACGTAAATAAACCATCTACCACTTTGCAACTAAACACTTTATTCCATTATTCTGAAACAGTTGGAGCCCTTGGAGGCTAATACATACTTTTTGAGAGGAAAGTCAATTTATTAATTATGAAACAAATCAATTAACTTCTAGCAAGAGTTAAGCATACAACTAGGACCTCAATTTTCATGTTTTTCACACTTTATGACCTACAATTTTTTTTTCACCTATAAAGGACTTAAGATTAGGAATCCGGGTAAATAAACCATCTACCACTTTGCAACTAAACACTTTATTCCATTATTCTGAAACAGTTGGAGCCCTTGGAGGCTAATACATACTTTTTGAGAGGAAAGTCAATTTATTAATTATGAAACAAATAAATTAACTTCCAGTAAGAGTTAAGCATACAACTAGGACCTCAACTTTCATATTTTTCACCCTTAGGAACCTACAATTTTTTTTTCACCTATAAAAGACTTCAGATTAGGAATCCGGCTAACTAACCTCACTTTTAACTCACCTTAGGTAGAGATTTTTTTTCTATTTTGTATTTTTTTATCACCCAATTTTAATTATTCTCATTTTTCACACAACCTTCTCCCATCTTTCCTTCTCTACTAGCTCACTACTGCAACTCCATAAATTAATTTTCTTCTTCTCAATTTCAAGTCAACCCACCTCCCAAGCAACATAAATCAACCCACAAAAAAATTTTCCTTGCTAATTTATCTCCCTGATTTCTTGCAATTTAGAATAGGTAAAGATGAGAGATACCCCCATTTAAATCATCCAACCCATGGAGCCACAATGGTGGTATCTCTCATATTTACCTATTCCAAAATGCAAGAAATCAGGGACTTAAGATTAGGAATCCGGGTAAATAAACCATCTACCACTTTGCAACTAAACACTTTATTCCATTATTCTGAAACAGTTGGAGCCCTTGGAGGCTAATACATACTTTTTGAGAGGAAAGTCAATTTATTAATTATGAAACAAATAAATTAACTTCCAGCAAGAGTTAAGTATACAACTAGGACCTCAACTTTCATGTTTTTCACCCTTTAGGACCTACAATTTTTTTTCACCTATAAAGGACTTCAGATTAGGAATCCGGCTAACTAACCTCACTTTTAACTCACCTTAGGTAGAGATTTTTTTTTCTATTTTGTATTTTTTTATCACCCAATTTTAATTATTCTCATTTTTTCACACAACCTTCTCCCATCTTTCCTTCTCTACTAGCTCACTACTGCAACTCCTTAAATTAATTTTCTTCTTCTCAATTTCAAGTCAACCCACCTCCCAAGCAACATAAATCAACCCACAAAAAAAATTTTCTTGCTAATATATCTCCCTGATTTCTTGCAATTTAGAATAGGTAAAGATGAGAGATACCCCATTTAAATCATCCAACCCATGGAGCCACAATGGTGGTATCTCTCATATTTACCTATTCCAAAATGCAAGAAATCAGGGAGATTGATTAGCAAGGAAAATTCTTTGTGGGTTGATTTATGTTGCTTGGGAGGTGGGTTGACTTGAAATTTGAGAAGAGAAAGAAAATTAATTTAAGGAGTTGTAGTAGTGAGCTAGTAGAGAAAGAAAGATGGGCGAAGGTTGTGTGAAAAAATGAGAATAAGTCAAATTGGGTGATAAAAAAATACAAAAAAGAAAAATAAAAAAATCTCTACCTCAGGTGAGTTAAAGTGAGGTTAATTAGTTAGCCGAATTCCTAACCTTATGTCCTTATAGGTGAAAAAAAAGTTATAGGTCATAAAAGGTAAAAAAACATAAAAGTTGAGGTTCTAGTTGTATGCTTAACTCAAATTAGTCGTGTAGTTTCTTCCTATTACGCAATAAACTTCAACCTTAGTTTCAATTGAAATGAATGGATTTCGCTCAACATATCATGATAGATCTTTTGCCATGTAATTACAAAAAAGTTAAAGAAAACTTTTAATTTTTCACAAAGTCTTATATGTGACTGGCCTCACCTATAGTCAGGTGTGACCAATCCACATATAAGTTTAATTATTGTATTTTGACGTACTAATTAATATACTAGGGTTACTTATAATTGTTACGGTTACTTATTACTATAGTAGGGGGTTACTAATAAGTGATAATTGTTCGCATTACTCATGTCCCTTATTGGATTTACTTATCTTAGGTACAACTGATCAAAGGTAGCCCGGCTCGAAAAATGCCCGGGTTTGGGCAGATTTTTTGGGCCCGGTTTCGGCTCTCGACACGGGCCAATTTTTTTTATATGGAACGGGCTTTGGGCAAAGCCAAAATGACTTTTTAGTCTAGATTTTGGCCCGAAAATGCGGGCTTTGGGCAACAAAAATCGGCCAGAAATTTGGTTCAGCCCGACCCATTGTGACGGCCTATTATTAGTTGTGGTGGCCCGAAACTGGGTCGGCCCGCATTTTGATCACCTCTAATCTCAGGGGTTACTAATCAATATAATAAGGGTTACTTAAAATCTTTTAGGGTTACTTATCATTATCAGGGGTTACTTACATCAGATAAATTGAAGAAGTTATTTATGTCTTAGTATAGTTAGTTTGTCTTTTATGCGCGAGCCACATGTGATGTGTATGAGGAGTGCTAATTATGTAGTATCCTTGTTCTCTTAGGAGCAATGTATTTTAGATGATTTAATTGTAATAGGATTCTTTTGCCCTGTAGGTTTTTACCTTTCACTTGAAAGGGTTTTTCCTGTTTTAGGCCTTAGTTTATTTCTTGTTTAAAGAGTAGAGTAAAAATAGGAGTTGAGTTTGCATTAGTCGTGTATTTTAGCTAAGTTAGGCGTGTGAAGAGTTTTGGTTCCAAAGTATATCTAGTTTGTTAGTTTGTTATTTATGTTTATCTTTTAGAGTTTCCTAGTTTAACTTGGTTTAGGAATATATGTAACTATATATATGTCTCAGCCATGATGAATAAAAAGAGTTTTTTGGAGTTTTGATTAAAGTAATTCAAGTGTGAATTCTTGTTTTGGCCGAGAAGGTAACACCCCTAAAGTGTTCGGCTTTTCCTTCAAATAACCTTACAGATTCAATCTTAATCCAAGAAACTTAAAGAAACACTTAAATATATCCAAGATTGTTCAAGAACACTAAACTACGACCTTAAAAGAGCCTAAACTTGTGATTCTTTCATCAAGAAACACATCAACATGTTTATTACCCGTACAACCAGCTAAAAGACTTGTTAATCTTTTGGTTTAGATTACTAAAGATGCTTCTGAAAGAACACTAAGGGGCATCTAATGCCTATATACTCCCTCTGTATCTAAAAGATTCTCCCATTTTTCATTTATAATTTCTTCCTAAAAGATTGCTTGATACGAAGACTAGAGCTTTATTTACTTATGTTTATCTTTGCTTCATATAGGATATCTCTTGATTTTATTTATCTCTTGAAGTCGGGTTTTACACTTGAACTTTTATTTTTGTTCCCATTTTTACTGGACTTGTTTTAAGTGTTTTGGGGTTATGAAAAAGGTTTTAGATTATAAGAGTTAGTTATTGGGCTACTCTACTTCTTTATTAGCTATCTAAATTTTAAGTATGTTTATCGGGCTTATATTGTACTAGGTTAATTTTGTGTTTTTTTCCTGTTGGAACTGGGAGTAAGACAACTTGTACTTATAAAATATAGACTTGGGGTGTACAATAATAGAGTTAGAGATTGATACTGAGTATTGAGTATGGTTTTGGTTTTAACTCTTTTTTCCTAATTGTTCTTTCTGAGAATACTTACATCTTTTTGTAGCTTGCGTATTCCGAGACCCTTTTGACTTGCGTGTTTAGAGATCTATTATTTTTCTTAGGATTATTGGCTCTAAATAATTTCAATTTTTGTCGGTATGTGCTAAATAATATGTACTCATCTATCTGCTCTCCGTAGCACCAATTATCGATATATTTGTGCTAAATAATACACCGATGACTTGAATGAGAATCTTAGGGAATATTCTCACTAATTTATTGTTTTACATATTTTTCTTTGGGGATTATCCCTTTTCTCTCACCGGAAATAGAAATTAATACTATAATAGTCACAAGAAATTCTCAGTTTATCTTCGAAATGAACAAAATTTTGTAAATCAAATGGCATCTATAATTATACTAACAGAGGTGTCTCGAACCTAAAATGACACATGGCACTTTCACAATGAAAACTTCCACACTCTTTTATTCTTTCCTAAGTAGAATAGATTAAATGAGGCAAATTGTTTTATTTATGATCATACTATCTTATTTGATATGTCCAAATTACTTTGCATGTGACCATTACTATACTTAAAAGTCCCCTTCTCTCTCTAAGTTAGGGATGCCCCCAGCGTGTCTGGCTTTTCGTCAACGCAATTTAGCGGCCCTCAGTGCCCGTCTGGCTGACGAATTATTTGTTAAATGTTCAAAATTAAGTATTGATGACGTAGAAAATGAAATCATCGTTATGGGAAGCTTTGAGTCTTTGGATACGGAGGCAAAAACATCATTAATGCTTGCTGGGAGATTACTTTACATATAGCTCTTTTAATTTCGATGCCCTAAAAAGAACTCTCACACAAATTTGGTCCCTCAATCATAATATGGTTGTAAAGGCCATAGGTGTAAACTTATTTGTTTCTAGTTTTTCCACTGGAAGGATATAGCGACGATACTTGTGGGTCGACCTTGGTGTTTTGAACAGAAACTTTTTTGATCTTGAATGAAATTCATGGTAATGAACAACCATCACAAGTGGTTTTGGATTCGTCGCAATCTTGATCCGGATATATAAACTCTTGTTCCATTGTCGATCGGCGGCAGAGGTGCAAGACATTGCTTCTTGCTTAGGAAAAGTAATGGAAATTGATTCAGATAATCTGGGCCTCGAACGATACTGTAGAGTCAAAGTTCTGGTAGATGTGAATAAGCCTCTGAGGCGTAAACAACATATTAAGCATCAAGATGGAAACTTGGCCACTATTGTATACAAATACGAACGTTTACCACACTTTTGTTTCTTATGCGGGATCATGGGCCAATGTGACAAAGACTGTGATAATGTGTCGGATGATGAAGGAGAAAAAGATATGGGATGGGGTTATGGTTAAAGACTTCCCCTCGCAAAGGCAATATGCGCTACAAGGAAGAAATTGTTACTATTAAATCGAATAAAAAATCCCTGTTTGTGACAAAGAAGATGGATGAAAAGGGACCATCATCGGAAAAAACAAATTCTGAAAACGACACTGACACTCAAGATACTGGAAACAGTGCTGATTCCCATTTCTCTACATCACATTGACACATTCTATCCAAAAATTAAATGAGCAGTATACGCCGGTGCCTCATACATTCTGTGCTTTTGATGTGGAGAAGAATCCAGTGCCTCAAGAAGCTGGTAACAAAGAGCATCTTAGAACTACATGAATGCTCTACCAACACGAATCAGAATGTGTGTTAGCATAATGTAACACCCAATTTAATCTTCTCTGCTGGCTTGGTTAAGGGTGGAAATAGAGTGTTTAGGAAAATGAAAAGAAGAACCCGCAGTACTATTAAAGACGGGAAATTTAGGAGTGAAGGTGTGGGAAAAAGCACAACGGCAAAAAGAAAAACGACAATGGAAGGAACGGAGATTGATATGTTGGATCACTGTGACAACTGGAAAAAAGCTAGAGTTGATTTTTCAGACATGGAGGTGTCTCACATGGAAGTAGTGGAGGTTGGTGATACCCAACCCCGCGAACAACAATGAAAATACTCAGTTGGAACCAGTGGCGGAGCCAGGATTCTCAAAGTGGGGGGACAAAATCCGAATGCGGGGCATTCGGAGAAAAAACACAACACAAATTGTTTAATACTTAATATTTTACATCCAAAATTCCAAAATGCTTATAGTCTTACAATCCAAGAGAAATGAAAAAAAAAATACATAAACTACAAATTTGTAAGTATGAGTTGATTTGTGGGCAAAATGCTAATTGTAACACCCATATATTCACACAAAGGCAAGAGTGAGAAATCTGAGGAAAGCCAAGCCCCCTCTAATACTTCATTTGCATTACCAACAATCTAGAGGATGACTTGTTAACGAAGTTGCTTTGCATCACAATACAGATATATTAAGGATGTCATAACTCATAAAGCTCAATGTTAAAGAAGTAACAGCATCACTAATAAAAGAACCAGAATTCTCCATACATACATAATATTGCATTTCTACTATGAAATTCACACCAGATAAATAATTGAAAAATACGAATCTTGAGAGATTTGGAGCCAAACCTTCACGGGAGTGGGGCTGGAAGAAGATGAAGAAGTAGTACCCAATTACAAGCCCAAGAGAAGATCCAAATCCAAACCCAAAAATACTCATAATTGTGTTCAAAAAACCCATTTTTAATCTTCTTCCAAACACAGCTCCCACAGAAAAACATCACTTTTTATTTCCCTGAAAAAACTGATCAATTTCAGCATACCCACATACAGAAAAGAAGGAAAAATCACTAAAAATTACAGCAACTTTGCGAGAAAAGGTAATACCAAAAGTTCAACCAAAACACACCTCAAATTTTACGAAAGCAACTCCAAATCAACCCATAAACTAGAAATACATAAACTAAAAATTGACAACATCAAATCTACAAAATCGCCCTAAATTGAAATCCCTTAAATCAAGATATGACGAGGAAGTAAAAGGGTTTACCTTTGGGGGTCGCTAAAATGAGATCGTCGGGCGAGATCAATCTTGCTGTTAGCCATTTTTGGAGATTGAGATCGAAATCAATGGCTCAGATTCGGCGAACTCGAGAGGAGAAAGAGGATAGAGAAAGAGGAGGGAGAGGAGAGAGAAAGAAAGAGGACAAATCGGGAGAGGAGAGGGGAGAGAGGAGAGAAATGGGAGCCGTTTCAAACTTTAGTTTTCACGCCTTTCCCAGCGTCCTTCCTTCCTTCTTTTTTTTCGGTTTTTTTTTTTTTTTTTTTTTTTAAACGTGAAACTATTTTTTTAAAAGTGGGGGGACATTTGTCCCCATGTCCCCCCTTCTGGCTCCGCCACTGGTTGGAACTGTCAGGGATTGGGCAACCCTCGGACAGTTCGTACTCTCTGCGATTGGTGCTAGAGAGATAAGCCTAATATTGTCTTTCTCATGGAGATAATGATTGATGCAAAAAAGCTTGAATGTGTTGTGGTTTCACTAACGATGTGTGCATTAGTGGTAATGGAAATTCATGTGGCATTGGGTTTTGGTGGAGGGTAGACGTTTCTATCCGATCTTATTCTGAGCATCATATGAACGGAAATTAAGCTTGATAATAGTGTTACTGTTTAGCTTGATGTGGGGATGTATGGATGGCCAATTGCATCGGATAAACTCAGAATTTGGAATTTGATGAAAAATCTTTGTAATGAGAATGAGATTCCTGTGATTATGTTTGGAAATTTTGAGATTACTTCCACTAATGAAAAATAGGGTGATGCTATTCTAGGGGAAAGGCAGATGTATGCTTTCCGTGATGCTATGGATAGTTATTTGTTGAGGGATTTGGGATTCCGATGAAGCACTTTCACCAGGCTAAGTGGAAATTCTCCGATCACCCTTGTGCGTGGCTTGGATCGTTTTCTTGCAAGCGATAGTTGATGTGGTTTATTTCCATACAATGAGGCAATTCATTTTCCTATTTATCATGCAGACTATGCTCCTATTTTACTAAAAGCAGGTGACTGGGAAGGCGGCCTCCGGGTGGGAAATTATTCAAGTTTGAGGCTTTTTGGCTATCGAGTGAAGAATGTGGGCAGGTTGTCAACTCTGATTGGAATTAATGTGCTGGGAAGGTGATTTCGGTGAAATTGGCTCATATCTCAAGTAAGTTAACTGCTTGGTCTCAACAAACTTTTGGAAAGATCAAGAAAAGAATATGGAGGCGGAAAAAGCACTAAAAAATTTACAAGCTCAATTCTCTAATTCCCATATGCTAGAACTAGGGGTGTAAGCGGATTGCGAAAAGTCCGAGTCCAATCCAGTCCGAGTCCAAACTTGTCGGACCGGGCTGGACCGAAAATTTTTGACCGGACTCGGACTCAAATTTCCGAGTCCAAATATTTTCGGACTGAATTTGGACTCACCCCTTTGGAGTCCAATAAGTCCAGTCCAGTCCAAAAATATTTTTATATAATATATATATATATAATTGATACTATTTTAAAAATTTTAGAGTTTTCAACCTTCCCTCTCTAAATATTTCAACTGGCGCTAGAAAATTTCACTTGGCGCTAGACAATTTCACTTGGCTCCATTTGTTACATAAGTAAATGATACTAGCAGTACTGCAGTAGTAGGCTAGTAGCCGACTAATTATTCTATCTCACTTCACCCCTCACTACTCACTTCCTCTCACTCTTTCATTTTCTTTCTACCTCGCTGTCTCGACTCTCGCATTCTCTATTTCTCTCTCAGATTATATTCTCAGTCTCTCTGCTTCCTCTCAACTTAGATCAAGGTAGGCATCTAATTCAACTTTTTATTCATAGTATTTTACTTTAATTTAAGCTTTCAATCTAATTTGTAGACATTGATAATTAAATCAAATGTCAAATGCTCAAGCATCTCAAAAACGTTGTGAATCATTGAATCTAAATCAGAGCAAAAAAAAAATCGAATCGACTGGATCGGTGGGCTGGATGGATTCGGACTCAAGAAAAAATTATCGGACCTGGGTCGGATGGACTCAAAAAATATTTGGATCGGACTTGGACTCAATTTCTCGAGTCCAAAAAACTTTGGACTGTATTTGGATTTGACAAAGTCCAATCCAGTCCAATCCACTTACACCCCTAGCTAGAACAATGTAATGTCATAGCAGCGAACCTTGATGATTTACATAGACTGGAAGAATAATGGCATGCTCAGGATGTTGATCGTAATACGAAATATTTTCACTATATGGCTAATCAGAGAAAGAAAAATAATCTGATTAAGGGTTTTTTTGATGAAAATGCAGATTGGAAGAAAGGCCGAGAAGATATTGCAGTAATACTATCTCGGTATTTTGACAACCTTTTTACGTCTAGTGGGTCGAGTAATTTTGATCAGGCCTTGGAGGGTATCCAGCATGTTGTGATAGAGGATATGAATGGTTCTCTTGCTGAAGAACCAAGTGGGAATGAGATAAAGGAGGCGTTGTTCTAAATGCATCCCAATAGAGCTCCAGGTGTTAACGTACGATATGCACGCTTTATTTTACCAAAAACAATGGCATGGTGTGGGGCCAGATATCATTGCTTTCGTAAAATGTCGGTGGCGTGGGGAAGCAAATTTAGATGAAGTAAATGGAACATGCATTGTTTTAATTCCAACAATTATTGAGCCAAAACATGTGGGAGAATTTCGCCCAATTAGTTTGTGCATCGTCGTGCATAAAATTATTTCAAAGGTTCAGGCAAATATAATGAAACCTCTTCTAAATTCAGTACTATCGATAAATCAAAGTGCATTTGTGCCAAAAGACTAATCACGGACAATGAACTTGTTGCTTTCGAGATTTTTCATGCCATGAAGCGGAGGGGTGAAGGTAAGTATGGCTCTATTGCGTTAAAATTGGACATGAGTAAAGCATATGATAGAGTCGAGTGGATGTTCCTGGAACGTGTTATGATCAAAATCGGGTTTACTACTGTTTGGATTGGGAAAATAATGAGTTGTCTGACTAGCATCACCTTCACTTTCAAGTTCAACGGGGGTGTTTCTGGAGCTGTTACCCCTTCCCGGGGACTTTGACAAGGTGACCCTGTATCTCCGTGTCTTTTCTTGTTGTCTGCTGATGCGTTTTCTCTTTTGCATCTAAAGCAGCACGAGCGAATTTGGTTCATGGGGCACAAAATTTGTAGGTGAGCGCCTAGGGTGTCCTACCTATTTTTTGCGGATGATAGCATTTTATTTGTTAATGCCAATTTGCGAGGATGCTCTAAGTTAGCTGATATTTTCAGTATCTATGCGGAAGCATCTGGTCTGAAATTTAATCTTAGCAAAACTAAAGTGGCATTTAGTAAAACTGTTTCTACTGAAAGAAGAAAGGAGATAACTGACACTTTGGGTGTTCGAGAAGTTGACAGACACGAAAAGTACCTGGGTTTGCCTACCATTATCGGAAGATCGAAGAAGGCAGTGTTTGCATGTTTAAAGGAGAGAATATGGAAAAAGTTGTAAGGGTGGAAAGAAAGATTGTTGTCTCGGCCCGTGAAAGAAGTTCTTATTAAAGCAGTTGCTCAGGCAATCCCGACGTATATGATGAGTAAATTTCGTATCCCGGACGGACTTATTTGACGAGATACGTGCTTTATTGGCTTGATTTTTATGGGGGGCTAAAAATGGGGAAAGGAAACTTCACTGCCATAACTGGGAATCCTTATGTATGCCGAAGTCGATGGATGGTATAGGCATTCGAGATTTAAAGTGTTTTAACCAAGCACTCCTAGCTAGAGATGGCAATTATCCATGGGTGAGTGGATTATCCACCTACCCGCCCCGAATAAATGGGTGATCACCCGCGGTGAAGCGGGTGACTGGCGGGTGATGGATGGATCGGGTGGTGGGTCGGGTCGGATATGGATGATATTTTGTGGGTCCATCACCCGCCCCAGCACCCGCTCCATCCATCCACTCATATATATTATATATATATATATATATATATATATATATATATATATATATATATATATATATATATATATATATATATATATATATATATATATATATATATATATATATATATATATAAATATAATATAATATAAAAAAAATATTTTATTTACTGCCACGTGTCATTTAAGGTAACTAAAAAAATACTTACTTTTTTTTAAGGGATACAAAAAATACTTATAATTACTTTTCGGTGTGTAATAAGATTGATATTTTATCGCTTTATTGTTAATCTATGAGACTATGATTAATTTTTCATATATTAATTTCTTTAAAACTGTTAAGTCTGAAAAATAGTTTTTGTTCCGTGTATCACCCGATTCCCACTCGCTCCACCCGCCCCACCCGCGGATGATGGGTGGAGCGGATATGGGTGAAATTTTTGGCGGGTGATGGATGGTGTGGATGGAGTTTTGAGTCGCGGGTGATGGGGCGGATGGAGCTCCACCCGACCCATCTCCGATCCATTGCCATCTCTACTCCTAGCCAAACAAGGATGGAGATTAATCACTAATCTTGATCACTAATCTTGATTCTCTGATTGGCTTGATTTTCAAAGCTAAATACCATAAAATTTTGAGTTTCCTGGAGGCTTACAAGGGCTTTGACCCTCCGATTAGCTTGATTTTCAAAGCTAGATAGCATAAAAATTTGAGTTTCCTGGAGGCTTAAAAGGGTTTTGACCCAAGTTATTCTTGGCGTAGTATATGGGGGAAAAATCATTGTTACTAGAAGGTCTTAAATGGAGAGTGGGAAATGGTACTCAAATCCAAGTTTAGGAAGATGCATGGTTGCCGAGCAATAGTTCTTCATTGGTTTCATCACCAAATATTAACAGTAATCCTGATATAAGAGCGTTAGATTTAATCAATTTTGATAGAAAAGAATGGGATATGGCCATCATTAAGAATCATTTTAATGAGGAACAATGTATGGATATCCGTGATATCCCACTTGTACGTTAATTCTTCGAAGATTGACCGTATTGGTGGGCAAACAAAGATGGTGTTTATTCTGCCAAGTCGGGATATTGGCTTGGTTTTTTGGGGCGTATCCAAAGCTGGGAGGTCATTTATGGTGCTGCAAACAGTGAGGTATGAAAGCTTGTGTGGGGAATGCATGGTCCTCCGAAATTCAAACAATTTCTATGGAGGGCTTACAAGGGGAGTCTCGCAATCCAGGAACGGCTTTGTTACCGTCATATGCTGTTAAATCCGGACTATCAGACACGCGATGGGAATGATGAGACCATCATGCACTCATTGTTAGACAGCTTATATGCTCAAGCAATCTGGGCTTAAAGAGATTTTTTGGGACTTTGATGGAGGCTCCTTCTGCTTCTTTCTCTGTAAGTGTAGACACATAATCGTGTCTCCCCGTATAAGGGCCCAATTATGAAACATACAACGATCTTAATTGGTCCGACCCAAGGGCAGAGCAGTCCAAAGAGCTTAAACTATTTAATAAGTGTTAAAGTGTATTTTAATGATTCAAAATCATATTTTAAAGCCCACTTAATATTCATGATAACAAATTGTATTTTGAGCCGAACTCTTTGAAAAAAGCCCAATTAATTATTTAATATTAATTAATTGTTTTATTAAAATGAAATAAATATTTTCGAAGATATTTTTATAATTAAAATCGGATTTTATCCCCTAAAATCAGATTTTCGGAGTTAAAAGATAAAAGAAAATCATTAAAACGCGTTTTATAAAAAAGCTGTCAAAACGTGTCAAAAAGCAAGGCAGTGCGCCAAGCACACCGTCGTGCGCCTGACACCATTTTCCAACTATGTCAGGCACACCAATGTTTGCTTGACACATGGCATTATGTGTCACACATAGCCGTGCGGCTAGCGCACTCCCCTGCGTGACACGCAGTGTTCTTTTCTATCTTTTTTAAAGCGTGTACCACGTGTACGTAGCTGATTGGGCGAGTTGCATCAGGCGCACATTGGTGCGCCTGACACGTGTAATTATGCGTCACACAGAGACGTGCCTGGCGCATTCTCTGCGTGACGCGCAGATTCTGTTTTCCTATAAATAGGTCTTGATTTCCCAGGGTATTTCATATGGTTTTTCATATAATTTTCGTACAACTTTACACTTCGAACTTTACGAATATCTACAAAATCTCTGTACAAAACTCATACTTTCATACTTTACAAACCAAACACATACTTTCAGACATACATACACGTTCATATCTTCAGGCTTCACGATTGCTCGTCCCGAAGGTTGTCAATCTCTCATACCCAAGCCACGGTATAATCCCGAGGGTCCTTGATTAAATTTATTTTTATATTGAAGTTACTAACGATTTCTTTCCTGACGTAGATCTTTAATATAAAAGTCGTTCCTTTGTACATTCTAAACCTTTTATTCTTTTTTACTATTTTATATGCTTGCCTGATTGTCCAGCTTGCCTTTTCATCACATCACATGTTATTACTGCTAATCAAAGACCTAAAGAACTGTTCTAATATTAATCAGATAATTTGGACAACTTGCTAGGTTCCCTGTAATTTAATTGCATAATAACATATCACTAAAAAATAGTGTTTTATATGTTTCCTGAACTAACCTAGACTAAATTATTTTTAGGGTGCATGAAAATATTATGTGGTTATTCTATTGCATAAAACTTGACATGAATCGATATTTAGTAGAGGCCAGCAATGGGCGAATATGGTTCATTATGACCGTGTTCGTACCCTCACCCCCGAACTCAATCTATGGTTCATGACCATCTATGGAGTCAGGACGGGGAAATCTACATTGGATAAGTCCCTAATTTGTCCCTACGATTTCCCAATATCCAATTAGGTTTATGAGTCTTCCTTTAAAGACTTGTTTGCGGCTTATTTCAATACAAAACGTTTTCAATAAAACTTTTACAATGGGGTAGTCAAATACGCGCTCACACCGCGTAGGCGAAATAAAACACGCCTACAATTTGGCGACTCCACTGGGGAGGATTTTAAAAAAATTAATTTTTTTAAATGAGTGGGTGAAACTCGAAATATACGATTCATACTCTTTTTATGCTTTAGAATGACATTACAGTATTGCATATGCATGGCTATTGTTTAAGCCACCATAAGGACAATCTACCTTGCCTCATTAGCGCATGTTCCATGTGTGAGGCCACCCTAGGGGTTTTTGCGCTTTGTCCTTCCAAAACACTTCCTGAGCGATAGTGTTGGATCTTAGTCATAAGCAAACCTACCCAACCATGGCATTGTTCTCTTGAACTCGACTTGATAAGCTGGAGTGCGTCTTACACGTGGCCACCTTTTTTAAGCGAGGTACGAAGCGTGGGATCAATCTCTTAGTCATGGACCCTTTTCGGCTTTAACCTAAACCTGGCCATAGTTGAATGTAGATCTGGACTTTAGGTTAAGAACTTTTGCATCCATGTTATATGACATTTGCTTGTGATTGCAATTTTTGCCTGCTGTTATTTTGCCAAAATCGTTGTTATGTGTCGCACCTAAATCGCGTCTACAAGATCGTCAAAATAACCCGAACTTTCGTCGAATTGTCGAATTGCATGCCGGGGGGCAGTGCGCCCGGCGCCACGGCTCCGCGCTCGACGCAGAGGCTTCGCACCGAGCGCACGTTGTTGCTTGGCGTGCAGCCTTTACACCTCATGCTATCGCCAATTCGACTATCGTTCAAGTCCTAATAAGCAGTCAACAAATCCGTCATAATGTCATGTTTGTCATTGCGTCCCGAAATTATGTGCAGTTATTCAAAACCTCGCCTAAATCTCCAAAAAACATGTCGGGGAGCAGTGCGCCACGCGCATTAGGTTGCGCATGGCTCACCGCTCCTGTGCCAGAAGCACGTCGGTGTGTCTCGCGTAGAAATGCTGCGTGGCACGCAGTCTGTGCATCGCATGATTTTCGTCGATTTGTTCGTGGTGGTGGTCGATCTTGCATTCTTTCCGTCTGCATTCATTAAGTCTTCGGACTATAAAAGTTCATTCAGTAGGTCTAGTTTGCATCTTTATGTGAACCCTAGTCAAGTCTTCGGACTATAAAATCCCAATCCTAGGTCTAGTTTGCATCTCCATGTAAGCCCTGGTCAAGTCTTCGAACTATAAAAGATCAATTCATACCCTTAGGCCTATCCCGCTTGCTCTCCTATAAGTTTAGAGTCTAGTCCAGTCTGCTTGCATAGTCCAGTCCATATCTGCATATGCATATAGTTAGGCCCATGTCAGCATCATGGTCAACCCCATACTAGTCCAAAACCCATAATCATTTCTAATCCTTCATTTCAAAATCATTTGCCATCTCCATTTTCCATTTCCATTTCTCATTTCCCATTTCCCATTTCTTCATTTCTCATTTCGAAATTCATTTCTAAAACCTACAAGCGAGGCCCACTCAATTCTGTTCATGACCGGTCGAGAGATTACAACATTTGAAACGCCTAATGGAGGAACAAATGTGAGCCTACTCTATGGCTCGTCAAGCGCACTATCACCACCCTGACTTCATTTAGAGTCATGACATTACTTTTTGACCGCCTTCACAATAGAGGCGCAATCACTTCTATAGGGTCTACTCCGAACCCTGCACCTAAAACAAAATACAAAATTTTTAACCACCTTCATAATAGAGGCGCGGTCATTTCTATAGGGTTTGCTCCGAACCCTGCACCTAAAAGAAAATTCAAAAGGTGCAACCTATATTTCTACCGCGAATTCCAACAGAATGATGAACATCTGACATCTAGTGTCAAATACCATCTCCGCGCTGCGAAGCGTGGTCGACGACAACAGACTTCTAATGCTTGCTACAACAAGAATTAGCATCACGAGTAACCCTTTTGCGCAGTGCATCAATAATTCAACAGGTTTAGTCTTTTATTTCTAGTTTCCTAGGATGAGTCAGAGAGTCCTTACCCTAAGCCATTTTTGTCCTTTCCCATCGAGTCTATGTTACTATAGGACTTCATTATTATAGTCTTTTCATTTTTATTTCATTTTATTTTTCTTTTTTATTTTCATTGGCGTTTCACCATCATTTATGCTTCGAATTCGATGATGAAACCCAAATCAGATTATCTTTAATGACTTTTATTAATATAAAAATATATATACATAAAAAATAAAAAAATAAAAATGGACATACTTTGGATTAAGAGTTATCCCCCTCTTCCCTCCATCATTCCATAAGCCATCATCTATGAGCCATCCTCCATGCAATCCAAAATAAAATCCCTTAAAACCATCATCCTCCGTGATCCTTAGCAATATAACCTTTCCAAATCAAAACTCCATAAATAACCTTCAAGCCTTCTAATATCCTAAACCAAAAATACGTGCCAAAACCTTACTAAAAAAAATCAATGTTAGGCAAAAAAAAAGGTGGAAAAAAATTCAAAGTGCAAAAATAAAAAAGCAAAAGCAAAAGTTAACGCACAGGATAAAAAAAACCAAAGGCAAAGAAATAAAAAGTCAAGCTAGGGGGCTTCCACACAAGTTCTATCCCTTATTCAAATCCCTCAATCCATCAAAACCTTAACCCGTATAATCCAAATCCATGATCCTACATTAGCCCAGCCAATTAAACCTTTATCAAAACCTAAAACCTCAACCTTTCAACCTTTCATATCCAACCCTAAATCCTTCTCCAAGGTATGTCCAAGGCCGCTAGGTTGAAAACCCGAAAGGGGGGCCTAGGAAAAAGTTAGGGCACAAAAAAAATCACATAAAGAAACAATCAGATCCAGAACTACGAATGGTCTGATTCCGCAAGGATACGTAGGAATCCTCATCTCGAGGTCCGACCTCTTCAATAAAAAAAAATCAAGGTCTCATGATTTGATTTTCTAGAATTCAGGAGCATACTCTTTCTAGATCCCGACATAGACTCGAGTCCGAACCTAGCTACGTCAAAACCTTTTCCCGCTTATATTTATTTGAGTCACAAATTTAAACCTTTTTATTTTTCAATCCAAACTCTCCTTGTCCCTGAAGGACTCTCCGAAATTCCATGATTTCTGGTGATATTTAACTTTGCCTATATCAACTCCTCAAAGAAGAATCCCCAGTGATAACTTTGAACGATTCAAGACAGATCAAATACAATTCAATTAAGGCTCGCAGTGCCTAATTCAAGACAAGCTTACCCAAATTGGGGGCTTCCTATATATGTGATGGTTCTCCCATATCAAATCAAACTCCCGAAAAGTTGTAACCTGCGGACCTCATTTACGGACCCCGATTACTTACTAAAATAGTTTTCGAAAATCATTCTATCTATTCTGTCTCTCTACCTATCCAGATCTCCTAGCCTTGCAAAACCCTGACCTTGCATTGCATTACATACATCGTAGTCTTGCATAACCCTGACCTTGCATGACGTGTCATGTTCCTTAGCTTTGCATAACCTTGATCCTTGCATAGCGTCTCATGCATCCTTAGAGAGTCTAAGTTTGCATTATTTGCATCATTATGTGCCTTATCTGAGTTGTTTGCACCTATCTGCTAACATCTTCTTCTGCAGGTAATCAGATTGCTTGTACGTATTTGCCCTGCATACTAGGGGTGTTCATAACCGGGTGCCGACTTTTCGGGTACCGGATATGCGGGTACCCGCATATTCGGGTACTTGAAAAGTCAGCCCATGACCCGACCCGGGAAATTCGGGTACCCTGTTTTCCCGGGTCGGGTCATAGGGTACCCGGCTCGTTTTTCCTTTTTTTTTTTAGCTAACACTAGTGACTAGCCCATTGCAAATTAATACTGGATTGCTAAATGACGCCCTAGAATTTCCTAGTAACGCCCTAAATACATATAAAATACAGTATTTATATACTTTCCATCTCTTTTTATCATTTTCTCTCATTCCTTCTTCACTTTGCCTCCCCATCTTCTTCCACATCACCACTTGGCACTGACGCCGGCACACCACCGCCACACCACCACCGGAGGCACTGCTGTACTGCCGTACCGCCACCACCCCACCCTTCTTCTCCCCCTTCTTCTCTCCTCTGTTTTCTTCAATTTATAAAAAAAATAAAAAAAAAAAGAAGGCGTCCACCATGGATGCCCCACCATCGGTGGAGGCGTCCATGGCAGGCGCCTCACCCCGTGGCGGAGCGCCCGCCATGGACGGTTCCACCTATGGTGGAGGCGTCCATGGTGGACACCTCTCCATATTCTTTTAAAAAAAAAATTCAAAAAAAAAAAAAAGAGGCGTCCACCATGGACGCCCCACCACCGGTGGAGGCGTCCTTGGCAGGCGTCTCACCCTGTGGTGGAGCACCTGCCAAGGACGCCTCTACCGGTGGTGGGGCGTCCATGGCGGACGCCTCTCCATATTTAAAAAAAATCAGTCTCCTTGCAAACAAGTCTATGAAGAATCGACGAAAAAAAAAATGTTGTAGAATGGTTACTATATTAATTTTATACACCAATAATAACAAATATAAATGCACATAAATGAAGAAAATATAGTTGCAGAGAAGAAGATCCATTCAAAGTTCAAAGCTTTTTAAGATTTGAATCTAAGAGGAGAGAGAAAATGACGTGGGGTGTGAAAGATAGTGTTGTATTCTGCTGACCACCAATCTTCCCAGAAAGTGAGAGTGCAAGTGTGGTGGTGGTGGTGGTGGCGGTGGTGTTGGTGGTGGCTCCAATGGTTGTGGTAGTAGGGAAAAGGGGAGGGGAAGGGAAGAAGAGAGAAAAGAAATGGAGGTATAAATATACAATATAAAAATACTGTATTTAGGGCCTTAGTAGGAAATATTAGGGCGTCAAATATCAAATTCCAATTAATACTTGACACATAAAATTGGCCCACTGCCAAGTGCCAAAGTCCATAAAACTTCAAACAAATCACAACATTTTGTTGATTAAGCACTGCCACTGTGATAAAAATGTGGACTAGCTAGGCCACTGCCACTATCTTCTAGTTCGAGCTACGAGAGCTTGTTGTACTGAATCTGCAACTCAACAATTTAACTTTAAAATAACATAATCTGTAACTCAACAATTTATATTTAAAATAACATAATCTGCAACTCAACAAATTATATTTAAAATAACAAAATCTTTTTTTTTTTGACAAAGGATAAATAGAAAATAACATAATCTGCAACTCATAAACATATTTACTACTAATCAACTTCTTATCACCATGAAGTTACATGCTACCACTTCCTTAAACTCCTATCTAACTCAGCTCTAAAACTACTAATGAATAGCTCAGCCCTCTCGTCAATTCCCAACACCGATGTCACCGATCCAACCGAACCATCACCATGAATGTTCTCATGATTTATTTCACCACTTTGCATGATTAACTTCGACGTCGATTTAGAACACGAAGGATGTTAGAGAGAGGCGAGGCAGAGTGTGGACTGTGGAGTGAGGCTGTGAAAGTGTTAGGTGAGGACTGAGGGTTTTGCGATTTTGGTTTCCTAATGGGCTGTGTTATTGTGTTGTATTGTTGTTGTGGGCCAAAACAAAAGGGCAAAAGTTTGGCAGTTTGCTGGTCCGAAATATAAAAAAAAAAGGAAATCCTTAACCAGCCGGGTACCGGGTACCCGCCTCTCTTGTATCTTCGGCCCATTACCCGACCCGGATTTCCTTGTTTTTACCGGGTCGGGTACCCGGCCCAATAAAATCCAAAAAATCAGATTTTGACCCGGCATTTTTTGGGCGGGTCAGCGGGTTTTCGGGTCGGGTAGTCGGGTCGGATTTTTTTGAACACCCCTACTGCATACTAACTTTGTTTTGCAGAGACCGATGTATATAGATCAGTTCTAAACTGCAGAGCGTTTAGAATCGTTCTCCGTCCCGACACCGTGTACTTTCACTATCGGTTTCCTGAACCTCAGTCAAAGTGGGGGCTTCTGTAGACACATAATCGTGTCTCCCCATTCAAGGGCCAAATGATGAAACATACTGCAGTCTTATCCGAGCCAAAGGCTGAGCAGTCCGAAGAGCCAAAACTATTTTAAAAGTGTTAAAGCGTATTTTAATGATCCAAAATCGTATTTTAAAGTCCACTTAATTATTCATGATAATTAATTGTATTTTGAGCCCAACTCTTTGAAAAAAGCCCAATTAATTGTTAAATAATAATTAATTGTTTTATTTAAATAAAATAAATATTTTCAAAGATATTTTAATAATTAAAATCGGATTTTATCCCGTAAAATCATATTTTCGGAGGTAAAAGATAAAATTAAATCCTAAAAACGCGTTTTATAAAAAAGCTGTCAACACGTGTCAAAAAGCAAGGCGGTGTGCCTGACTCACCATCGTGCGCCAAGCGCACCACCGAGCGCCAAGCGCACCGTCGTGTGCCTGCCGCACCATTGTCCAACTGTGTCAGGCACACCAATGTTTGCCTGACACATGGCATTATGTTTCACACAGAGTCGTGCGCCTAGCGCACTCCCCTGCGTGACACGTAGTGTTCTTTTCTATCTTTTTTAAAGCGTGTACCACGTGTACGTAGCTGATTGGGCGTGTTGCGTCACGCACACATTGGTGCGCCTGACACGTGTAATTGTGCGTCAGACAGAGACGTGCGCCTGGCGCACTCTTTGCGTGGCACAAATTCTGTTTTCCTATAAGTAGGTCTTGATTTCCCAGGGTTTTTCATATGAATTTTCATATAATTTTCATACGACTTTACACTTCGAACTTTACGAATATCTACAAAATCTCTGTACAAAACTCATACTTTCATATTTTACAAACCAAACACATACTTTCAGATATACATACACGTTCATATCTTCAGGCTTCACGATTGCTCGTCCCGAAGGTTGTCAATCTCTCAGTCCCATGCCACGGTATAATCCTGAGGGTCCTTGAATAAATTTATTTTTATATTAAAGTTATTAAAGATTTCTTTCCTGATGTAGATCTTTAATATAAAAGTCGTTCCTTTGTACATTCAAAATCTTTTATTCTTCTTTATTATTTTATATGCTTGCTTGATTGTCCAGCTTGCCTTTTCATCACCTCACATGTTACTATTGCTAATGAAAGACCTAAGGAACTGTTCTAATATTAATCAGATAATTTTGACAACCTGTTAGGTTCCCTCGAATTTGATTGCATAATAACATATCACTAAAAAATAGTGTTTTATGTGTATCCTGAACCAACCTAGACTAAATTATTTTTAGGGTGCATGAAAATATTATGTGGTTATTCTATTGCATAAAACTTGACATGAATCGATATTTAGTAGAGGCCAGCAAAGGACGAATATGGTTCATTATGACCGCGTTCATACCCTCACCCTCGAACTCAGTCTATGGTTCATGACCATTTATGGAGTCAAGACGGGAAAATCTACATTGGATAAGTCCCTAATTTGTCCCTACGATTTCTCAATATCCAATTAGCTTTATGAGTCTTCCTTTAAAGACTTGTTGACGCCTTCTTTCAATTCAAAACGTTTTCAATAAAACTTTTACAATGGGGTAGTCAAATACGCGCTCACACCGCGTCGGCCAAAAAAAACACACCTACAGTAAGGATTTTATGGGTTGCAGAAGAATAGAAGTAGTTGACCTGATCATATTTTGTACTCTATGTTGGGTTCCATGGCATTGTCGTAATCTCTCTATCTTCGAAATGAGACACCTAATGTTGTGCAAAATGCATCATGGTATATTAGAATGGTGGCAGACTACAGTAAGTAGACAGCTTCGCAACAATCCTAATGCAGGTGTAGTTCGCGTGACTAAGAGGTGGCTAGTGCTGGAGGAGGGTTGGGTGAAGGTTGATGCTCATGTTGATATATGATGGTAGGGGCGTGGGGATGGGTATTTGTAACAGGCAGTCCTTCTCGACCAGCTTATGGAGGATTAATGTACTGCGGAATTAAAGAATCTGATCGAGCTGACCAACTGCTACCATCACACTCACTGAACTATACCAGAGAATGTGGAAATCAAAATCCCAACTTTATTCAATTTAAATTAACTATTACAACAACGCTTTGATTCTCAGACTCTATAAATTCCTCTGCCAAATCCGGCAAAGTTCCCTTTGAAAATACGATTTTTTCACCAAATGCCCCTGAGTTTTCACGAAATTCACCGGGTACCCTCGCACTTTTGAAAATACACCTGGTACCCATCAGTTACTGTGTATTAACATGAAATGCCCTTACACTTAACGGACGTTAGTGCTCCGTTCCTGCTTATTTACAAGAATGCCATTAATTTGTGGCGCCATAATGATAACCCCCCGTCGGACATCTTGAACCCGGTTCGAAAAAAAATTTGTCCCCTCAACTTCCTTCCTCTGCTTCGGGTCATCCATGGAACCCTAAAACTTGAGCCTTTGAAGGAAATTCTTGATTCATTTGGTGCACTTTAGTGAGTTTTTTGGGTGCGATTGTGTTGGAGTGCAAAAATTTGAAGAAAAGAGTGAAGAAAAAGCACGAATTTCTGGAATTGCGAAGAACTGAAAAAAAATTAATCGACGGTTCAAAATCTTCAAAAGGTAAAATTTTACTTCCTTTTCTTCATTCTAAAGTGCTTTAAAACTTAGTAAACATATGATTGTTGCATGTATAATGTTTTGTATTGTTGTGATTGTTGTGGGATGTTAGGGTTAGATTGTTGTTGTAACTGTGTTTTTTTCGAAATTTGTGTGCTTTTACTTTACTTTGTGTTTGATGTTGATGTAATCTTGTTATTAGGATGGCTGCTGTGTGGTTATTGGTACATTACAGTACCCATGATTTTGATGTTAGGGTGGAGGACACTGATTTGTGTCATTTAATAGGTTTATTTGAGGATTTTCTTGAGGAATCAGTGAAGCAAAATGTGTATTTGCCTAAAATGTTTAGGTTGTTAGTTGAAAACCCTAGGACAAAGAAGAAAATAGAGTTGAGGACTTATTCGATTTGATGAAACCGTGGGGGGTGGGGCTTGGGCAAGGATACCATTGAGGTATGGGTAGAGGAGACTGAGACCCTTGCCAAGTTTTTTAGGTCTCTCCTTGCAAAGAAGGAGCAGGGATGAGATGGAGAAGCTTGAGAACATTAGGAGAGTGCAGGAGATTTTACAGAGGGAGAGGGAAGAGGAGATTAGAAAACAAGAGGATGAGGAGAATGAAAGGAGGAAACAAGAGGAAGAGGAGGAGCAGAGGAGATTGGAGGAAGAGATGTTGTATGCTAAGGGCTTATGTGTTGCTGTGGAGGTTCCTGTATTGTCAGTAGAGAATGATGAGGTTGAGTACATGAGGGTGTACTCAACCCAAGAAGCCGATGTTTACTTCTCTGGCACATCTCAACCAGAACCTGAGCCTCAAACACAAGAACCACATGCCTCACAGGCCCACCCCGAACAAACACAACCCACCCAAGAACAAACACATCCCACCCCGAACAAAAACAACCCACCCATGAACAAACACAACCCACCCAACAACAATAGCCCACAAAAACAACACCCAGGAAGAAGACAACATCAATAAAACCACAAACACCCAAGAAGAAAAAAGTCACACCAAGGCCCAAGAAGAAGGCTACCCCTAAACAACAACCCACCCCCTCACACACATCCACAAAGCCCACCCCCTCACAGCCCACCCCCTCACAACCCACCCAAGAAGATCCTACTCCCCCACAGCCCACTCCCTCACAGCCCACCCATCCTACTCCCTCACAGCCAACCCAGCCTACTCCCTCACAGCCCACCCCCTCTGAGCCATCTTCACCTCCACTTTCCCAGCATACATCACCACCACCATCAGTGCAAGGGAAGGTTAAAAGGGTTAGGCCCTCATGTTATAAAGTCCCTAAAACTACAGCTAAAAAGCAGGGCACCTATGTTCCAAAACCTCAGGGGATAGGGAGGAAGGGTAGTGGAAGGAGAGCTAAGGTACATGGACTGGATTTTAGTGATGATGATGGAGATGCTGAGGGCAGTGATGATGAAGATTTTGTTGCTGGGGAGGATGAAGAATCATCTGAGGATGATGATGTGTTAGGTGACTTTGTGGTAGAAGAGGGGGATGACCTCCTAGATGATGATGTTTCTGAGCTAGATTTTGAGGATTACCTAGATGGAAGCTCAACCATGGACAAGGTGTACCAGAATGGGAAAATATGGACTGAGCAGCCATATGGTAGTATAGTACTAGAGCCTTGGTTGATCTTTCCAACTAGAGAGGTGTTTCTAGAAGTTATGAGAGACTTTTGCATTCAAGAGGGGTTTGGCCTTTGTGTTTTCAAGGCTGACAACAAGAGGTTTACTGCTGCTTGTATAATGGAAGCATGTGAATGGAGGATACATGCTTCCAGGTTAACTGACAAGATAAGTTGGGCCATAAAGACTATCAAGGGGGAACACACAACCTGTGGGAGGTTGGAGGAGAACCCCATAATTTCTTCAAGTTAGTTGTGTAAGCACCTACTGGATGTGATTAAAAGCAGTCCTGAAATTCCAGTGGAATCTTTGCAAAAGATCACCCAAGAGAGATTTAGGGTGATAGTGAATAAGAGACTGTTTTATAAAGTGAAGGTCATGGCTTAGGAGCAGATTTATGGGGGTTTTGCTGAGGCTTATAGCTTGCTGTCCAGATATGCTGAGGTTATTAAAGCAACCAACCCTGGGTCATATGCATTGATAACTTGGACTGGGAACACAGGTCAGGTGGCACCTAGGTTCAAGGCTTGTTTTTTCTCTTTTGTTGCAGGTCTTTGATAGGCATTGATGGGGCACATTTGAGTGGATACTATAAGGGGATATTGTTGTCAGCTCTTGGTGTGGATGGTAATAATGAGATTTTTTTGATTGCTTATGGGATAGTTGACACCGAGAGCACAGAGTCTTGGGAATACTTCTTTAGGAATTTAAGGATTTGCTTTGAGAAGGAAGGGTGCACCAAGGATGACTGGTGCTTCATTAGTGACAGGATGAGAGGGGTGGATGTTGCTGTCCATAGGGTGTTTCCCAAGGCAAGTAGAAGGGTGTGCTGCCAGCACCTTTACATGAATTGCAAGAATTTAGGCTGGAGTGGAACAGCCTTCCATAAACTGTTCTGGATTGCAGCAAATGCTTACAACACCTATGTGTTCAACAAGGCTATGGAGAAAATCAAGGCTTTTGATGTAGATGCTGCAGCATACCTAGACACCACAACAGAGCAGTGGTCTAGGTACATGTTTGACTCAACAATCAGTTGTGATCACAACACTACAAACTTTGTTGAAAGTTTCAATGCTTGCACCAAAGCTCACAGAGATTTACCTGTGCTGAATCTACTTGAAGGTATTCATTTTTGACTTTGTTTATTTTGTTTTCAATTACTATATTATTCAAGGTCTAATATTTTTGTTCTTTTTCACAGCCATTAGAGTCTGGTCCATGAAGAGGATATGTGCAAGGTTTGACAAGGCCATTGACATGGAGGCAGGGCAGCTGACTGATTATGCTTCAAAGGTCCCTGAAACTAGGAGTGGGGATTCAAGGTTCTGTCATGCTACACCATGTGGAGGAGGAGAGTTTGAAGTGACAGATGGAAATGTGAAATTCCCAATCAATTTGGCTAGGCTCAGTTGTGGCTGTGGCAAGTGGCAAGGTTGTGGGATCCCTTGCAAGCATGCCTTGAGGGTCATGTACAATAAGAGGATTGACCCTCTTGAGTATGTGTCTGATTATTACAAGGGGCAGCTTACAAGGCCACCTATGCTGAGCACATCCATCCCATGGCTGATCCTTCTCAATGGCCATATTACAATCTCCCTCACATTCACCCTCCAAACAGGAAGAGAGGTGCTGGCAGACCTCCAAAACAGAGGAAAAGAGGAGTGAATGAAGCAAAGAAGGCCAAGAGACATAGCTCTGTTAAGTGTAGCAAGTGCAAGCAACTTGGCCACAATGCAAGAACATGTGGCAGAGGTGATAAAGGTCAAAATAGAGTTGCAGACAGTGGGGCTAGTACTTCCAAGGCACATAAGAGAGCAAGGAAGGCCACCTAAGCAAGCTAGCAACAACAACCTTGGTTTTGAATAGATTTTTTTGGGTTCTAATTAAATGTTTATATTTTTGGGTAATTAAGTGATTTTAGTTTTTGTAAAGAAACAGTGATTTAGTCCTCCATTTCATGATGTTCTAGTGAAGTCAGTTTTTGTAAAGAAACATAACAGGAGATTAGTTTTTGGCTATGGATACATATGTATGCTACAATGATTATTATGAATAGCAACTTTGTTTTTCCAAATCTTGTGGCAATAATTACATAACTTACTTCCAAATTACAAAGAGGAGCAATACAAACATAAGTAAACCTAACTTAGTTGTAAGCCTAACTAACTTCTTTTGTTCTTTAAGCTTCTTCTTCAATTGCTTCAATTCTTCTTGCATATTCTCATCCTCTGCGCTTCCCATACTCTGTTAGATGTGTGATCAAACAAGCTAAGGGAACCGGATATACCACTCCAAGGCACGGAAACTACGCTTTCCTATTAGTTTAATTTCGCCCCTCTAGGATCACCGGGTTAACACGAAATAACTAATGAGATACAATGGAGAAAACAATTCACAAGATGATCTTCTATGTGAATCAACAAGAACTTTGAGTTTTTAGTTTGTGAAGAACACTAGAGAGAAAATAGCAAGGTTTCTCTCAAGCAAAGCAAGTGTATTGGAATGTGAAAAATCTGATTTTTCCTTCTTTTTCTCATAAGAATGACAAGGGTCATATATAACATATTCCCCCATAGATTAGAGTTGTTACTCCCTTTAATCCCCTGATTAAGAATCCTTAATCGTCATTAAAAGGATAACGTAAACAACACAACGGTTATAAACCGTCCACGCAAAATTTCACGCCCCAAAACAGAATACACGTCGCGACCCGCGATACAGATCGCGAGTCGCGAAAGTGCACTGGTCGCGACCCGCGACCAACCTTCTGTTTTGCTTGATTGCTTCACGTGATTTTGCGCATTGTAATCTTAGCATACTAGACCTCCTCCTCTTCTAGTATAGAACCATATGAGCTTATAAAACCCATTACCCTATAAATGTTCCAACATACTCTATGCCTCATGATGGATGCCTCCACTTTGCTCCACCCAACCTTTGCACCACCTAAAAGTGTCACAAACATCACACTTAAAGTACAATCGTTGTGGGTTTAAACTTGAATCAGAACTTCTAATTGCTAATTTCCTCCCACATCTACACATTCGATTTGGAACCCTAATGTATGTAGATTCTTGGGTTGAGGAAGATGTTTTTGAGAGAGAGCTCATTAGGATAATTTAGAGAGATGATAACAAGAGAATTCAGGTAAGGATGTTAAGAGGGAGATCAACAATATATAGAGAAACTGAGTGAAAAGACATAACGGCTAGTTTTTCAATCAATTTCTAACCGTTAAACTACAGGTGGTATTTCAAAACATTTAGGGGTACCTGGTGAAATAAGTTTCATTTTGAGGGTACCTCGTGAATTTAAGTTTGCTCTAACGGGGGACAAACGGATGGTTGACAGCAGGGGCATTTGGGTGTATTATGTTAAAACTGAGGGGTACCAGATGTATTTTCAAAAGTGTGAGAGTACCCGGTGAATTTCGTGAAATCTCAGGGGCATTTGGTGAAAAAACCGTTGAAAATATAACAACCCTAAAGCGGGAAATCATTTAAACATGTCCACAATCCGAATCAAATTAAATATTCCCAATTCCAACACCCAACAGCCTCAACGCTTTCACGGAGCAATACCAAGAGAGAATCAAGCGCATTAACGCCTCTTAAATATAAAAATGAAAAACAACTAAGTAACGACCACACTATTACAAGATTGAGCGACTTTGCTTTGAAATACAATATAAAATTACAATCACACTTCTAGCATTCTGAAACCTTCAACTTTAAGTAATAATATCCAAGTCTTGAACCTGCAGCAAATAGAAAACAAAACGTACACACATCAGCAAAGTCGAGTACTAACCCATCAAATAGATTTAAAACATGATTTGGTGTTCCTTTACTTGAAAACGATTCAATCAAAGTTACAACAACAATAGCAGCAGCCACTAGTAGAAAAAAACGCAAGGGTTGCGGTGCAAGGGCTGCGGTTTTTTGAAAAACGTATCCCTTAATAGTGAAAGGCTGGGGTTAGCCCGAAAACCGCAGCCCTTCGTATACGAAGGGCTGCGGTTTTCATAACAAACGCAGCCCTTCACTTGCCTTTTTTTATTTTAACTTTTGCGCGCATATACTCAGTCCTTCCCTCCCTCCCTCTAATCCCTAGCTGAACCCTCCTCTCAATCTCTCCCTTCACACTACGCCCTTCTCTCCTCGAGCTTTGTTTGGTAGGAAGGATTTTGATGGAAAAGAAAGGAAATGAAAGATAAAAACAAACTTTCTCATGTTTGGTAAAAGAAAATAAGAGGGGTTTGATGGGAAAGGAGAGGAAGTGGAATGAAAAGAATACTCTTAAATCCTTGCTTCCCTTTCCTTCCCAAATCGGAGGAATTTGTGAAGAAAAAAGCTTAACAAACTTTTAACTATGTTTTCTTTATTTCCTTCATTTCCTTTCCTTTACTAAGGACAACCAAACATGTGATTCTTCTCAAATCCACCAATTATACCAAACATTGAAAACTAAAACTACCTTCTTTTTTCTTATTTTCCTTTCTCTTCCTTTCTTTTCCCTTCCTTTACTAAAAAAAATACCAAACAAAGTGTCAGACTCTCACTCACACCCCTGCCGCGCTCTCTCTCTCACCGACCTCGGCTGCCGTCTGGCTTTGTTCGCCGGAGCGAGCTCATCTTTCTGCCGCGCTCTCTCTCTCACCGACCTCAGCTGCCGTTTATTTCTCTCACACTCTCCTCCTCCTTCTTTCGATTTGTCGCGCGAACACTGCTGCTCAGCGTGTCGGTGCCGGAGCTCCGTTCTCGACTACCTCGCCGCTGAGGTATTTTCTTTCTCCTCTCTGTTTTTTCAATGCTTTTCATGGATCTAGGGTTTGAGATTGGGTTTGAAATTGTTGTAGTTTCGCAATCGCTTGAGTTTGAATCTCAGACCATTTCAAAGCTGAATCTCATCTCCAACGTTGAGGATTAAGGTAAATATTCTTGCATTTTCTATTTATTCTGAAATTAGAAAGTTTAATTGCTGAATTTGGAGGTTGAATTTTGGTCGTGTGTTGGTGTTCTTCGTTTTTGTACGGTGTAAATTTGATTGGTATGTTGCTGAATTTGGAGGTGGAATTCGTTTTTTTTTTTTGTTTTTTGGTGAAAGAGAAGAATGAAATTAAAAATATATTGGTATTAGTTTGGTGAAAGAGAACCAAAATCCAATGAGCTTAATTATGTAATGCCTATGCAAATTTAATCAGGTCCTTTTGCCTTTTGTAAGGATTTGTTTGTGTTCAATTAATTGCAGCTTTATTTAGAAATGGCAAATTTCTACCTCAGAATTCATGTATTCATTTGGAAAAGATGCAAACTTTAAAGTTGAGGAGTGGGTTGTTATATAATTCAGATTAATAAGTTCGTGTATTTCTGCTCCTTTGTTTGAAATATGCTATGGGGTATTTGTTTTTCTAGGAAATTAGATGCCGGACATATTGTTCAACTAAGATCTTTGATACTGGCCAGCCAACTGCTGCCTCTCATCCTGAGGTATTGCTGGCTTGAGATAAATTATCTTCTGTTGGTTCCTAATTGTTTATCTTTAAGGGAAAAATCAAATGTTAATTTTGTCTTCAATTTTTGTTTGAGCCAGCAACTTACCCTGAATAATTAAGGAATTGCATTTTATTTTCTCGGGTTCAATTAAAGTGCTTTGTTTCAGATTTTATGGACACTATACTTATCGTTTCTTAGTGCCATTATGCAGGATTTCATGGGGAGAAACCTACTTGCTATGAATGTTATGTGGAAGTATAGGGAGCAGGTACAAAGACATTTCTTTAACGTTTCAGTGCAGCAGCTTATTTTTCTAATCTTTCTCCATTATCATACCATTAGAGAGTCGTACTTTGTGTCATGATGTCTTGGTAGCGACATGTCTGCTTAAGCTCATCGCTGTTAATTATATTATGATTTAGACTGTATAGTGTGTAACCAACATCTTGCCTCTTTGTCTAGTTTATACACAAAAATCATTTACTAATATGGGTACACTCACTTAATGGTTAACAATGTTGTTAGATTACTTAGATAAGTTTGGATAAGGTGTAAATGTTAAGTTGGTGGGATATGTTAGATTCAAATGCTATGTTGGAGAAGTGCAAGTTGGCATCTATACAGTAGATTGATCTGCTTTTGGAGAGGTTTTCTACTGCCTCTTTGCGAGTAATAAATCATGGGAAGTTACACATCCTAAGATGTGCAAAGAAAGGTTGTGAAAGAGCTTGCATGTAAATAAAACCTCTGAGAACATACCCCTCTTGTGGAGCATTGTGAAAATCTTATCTAGTGAAGTATCTGTGACAGTCATTTAACTCTAAGTTCCAAATAAAGCTCAGGCTCTACCATGCACCCTCGAGACTTAACATGAATTCAGAGACTGTATTACTGCTGCTGTACTGCATTGCATTCTGTCATATCTCCAACTCCCATCTGGATCTCCCAGGTTGCAGACAATTACATGATATCATTCACACAAAGAATTAACAGAATTCGTCAAAGGCTTTGTCAATTTTATAATGCAGTAGTCTTCACACTGATCATCGGAGTATATAGGAGGCCATTGCTGTCGTTTGCCATTCTTCCATGCGCTCTCCATCTTATTTGTGTAGCATGCATCCATGCAGAAAGGCAAGATTGTAATCTTCCATTTGTGTGTATGAGTAATATATTACTCCGAATTACTATAAACCAAGAGTAGGTCCATTGAAGCTTCAGCATATGATATACCTTGAATTACTTTTATTTCTCTTTTACATCCCAATACTTTGTATTAGTGTTTGGCATGAATTCTTCTGCTTCTGAAAATGTACAACTGCCAAAAGGACAGCAGCTGAATTTTCAGGCAATCAGAATCCATAGCTTATAATTCCGTTGTATAGTGTCTAATATTTTAGCATCTATATTTTTGTAAATTTCCTATATTTGTATAAAAAACATAATTTGCAATAGAAAATGATACTTTTATATATATATAACTATTTGGGGATCATTTAGGACTAAAAATGCAAAAAAAAAAAATTAATTGATTTTTTTGGGTCACAAGGGCTGCGGTTTTCATTAATTTGTAAAAAGGGTTGCGGTTTAGGCCTAAAACCGCAGCCCTTCCATCTGGAAGGGTGCGGTTGTGGGCCTAAACCGCAGCCCTTGGGAGTGAAGGGTTGCGGTCAAAAACCGCAGCCCTTGGGAGTGAAGGTGCCGGTCAAAAACCGCAGCCTTCCCTTTCTTCAAGGGTCATGCCAAAAACGCAGCCCTTAGGACTATTTGACCGCAGCCCTTGACATTTTTTCCACAAGTGAGCAATAACAATAGCAATCGCTACACATGCTTTAAACTTGTCAACCAATACCCTTGGTGACTTCACGGTTCCTTACGGAACAATCTTAACAGCAAACATGCTTTATACTTGTCATCCAATCCTCTTGGAGAATTCACAGTTCTTTACAAAATAATAATCACAATAGCATCACATGCTTTAAACTTGTAATCTAATACCCTTGGAGACTTCACGGTTCTTCACCGAACAATCTTTATTCATTTAAAACAATTCCTTTATAGACATTCATATACTTTACGTTGTTTTAACACAATCATTTGGCAATAGGTAAGGGAACGATACGGAGGTAGCAACACCAGATTGCAGACACATCGCTTATTAGGGAACGTGTAATAACCCGCACTTTCAACTGCTAGCTAAACATACTTAGGAAACATAAACCTCAATTAGCATCTCATAACCCGTAATTTACAACACTTGCAGCAAAAGCATAACTTAAATCATAACTTGCAACTTGATCCCGAACCCACGGGTTACGACCCCCTATACGAGCAATTCCCTATAAATATACAACTAATGAATTCATTTACAATAATCTCCAAATAATCGCAATAATATACCATAAATAACTTTAATTCCTTCATCCCATTCAAACTCCGGCTTTGCCCATTCGAGAAGATAATTCCCTTAACACAGCTTAAGAATTTGATCCCCTTTAAAGCTTCTCGATTTACGGAGATAACTTACAATGAACTCGCCCCCACTGGGACAGTTCCGGGAACAAAGTCGAAAAAGCGAGTACACAATGTCCATCCAAAAATACATTTTGGTGGCTTAAAGCATTCTTGGGTTGCCAAATGTAATCTCATAATGAAGTGAGAAATAGAAATTACATTTTCCTACCCTCTCTCTTTTTCTCTCTCTCAAACCCTAGCCTCCCCTACCCCTTCTTCATCAATTAGGGGCTGCCATGGATGTTTTCATCCATGGTAAGCCCATTTTCCCCTTTTATTTTCAGTTTTTAGTTCATTTTCTTGTTTTGTTTAATAAATTAGTCTCTCTTTATGAGATTTTCTCAAACCCTGTTATGGGGTTTTTAGTTTCTGTTTTGGAAATCTCCTTCTCCCCTGTGGGAGTTGTGAGTATGGTTCTTTTGTTTTTAGGTATGAGAAATTATTCTCATTGGTTGAAGTTCGAGACTCAACATGAAGGTATTGGAATCTCGAATGCGGTCAACCTGACTCGATCAAGAATGTTCTTCCCAAACTATATCAGAATGATAGACTTCCTCATCAATAGCTGCTTGATTCAGTAAATACAAGGGGGCTGCGCTGTATTGCTCGATCTGGTTCATTGTAGTTTCTTCGAAGACGAATTTGATTTAGTCTTGTTTGATTGTATCTTGTTTTTCTTTAATACCTATTGTAGATGCCGTTTGACCTTCAATTAATGAAATTTCTCTTTAAAAAAAAAAAAAGGTGAGAAATAGAAAAGTTATAAACATGTAAACCTTTTGTATCACAGAATCAAAGACTTAAGACAGATTTATGAAGATGTATCTTCATCAAGGATCCTAAGATATAGAATGCATCCAACATGATCTTCCCAAAACAAAATAATTAACATAATTCAAAATATAATAAAACTTACTCTCAAAGTGTAATTTCTCTTTCTTAATTCGTTGGTAACTTTTCATATAACTAAAGGATACTTCAAAAGTTTGCTAAGAGTTTACCAACACGATACCTCATTAGTATTTCAATCCGTCTCATAGTGAACTTGTATTTTACATATTAATCGATATATAAACGCATGTGTCTAGTCAAAAGACTCAAATAAGTTACCCGTACAAGTTTCTTCTAAATTCGGTGTATAAACTCTTGTAAGCTTGCGTAATCAAACCATGACTTGAATAAGAATTCAGCACACTTCCATAAATTCGTCAATACTTTGATATTTATAAATTTGGTCTTTCGAAAACACAATCACACATATTTTCACATTGAGGAAGTAAACACGAATAGAGAGGGGATTGAGCCATGTCTCTAAACTTTTGAGGGACGTCTCCCCACCTTTTCATATTCTGCTTGCAAAACTTTTAGGTCATGACCCTACACAAACGGGTAATACCCGCTCCATAACACATAATGAGCAACTCGCTCCACAAATGTTGTTCACTTTCCCTATAAAACAATAACTAAATCATAATACTTATTTTCTCAATAACACAAACTTACATTTTTCAAAACTTATATTCTTGTTCTCAATTCGTATCGCATATTTAATTTCAAAGTGTATTAACGACTTTAACTTCCTTCTGTGAATTAATATAAAACAAAACAGAGTTGAAAAGTAATTAACATATTCAATATACCTGAACCTCAATAATTTTATTATAACTCGAACTTAATTCTCAAAATAATCTTACTTACCTCAAATATTTTTAAAGGAAGTAATATACATACAACGTATCCGAAATCAAATGTCTTTCCGCAGTCGAACCCATAACATAATCAAAATATACAATATGTTTCTCAAAGACTTATAAGATAATTAACTATTATCAAGTTCCAACTCTAAGCTCGTACAATTAACCTGTAATATTTTACTTGTAGACTATAAGATTTCCTCTAACACGTTTTAGCAATTACCCATCATCGTAACAGTTTCTCTCTTTATACTTGGACTTCCGTCTTTAACTTCTAGCAACTCAACTATAGCATTCCAAAATTATCATGATATGAATTTTCCCTTAAAGGTTTTCTTATCCCCAATATATGAACTCAACATTGCCAGTATATAACCCTATTACATTACCATAAATCACCTACGATTACTATGGCAAATCAAAATATCTCACTCCATATTTCCATGTCATAATTCAATATTCCATGATGCAATTTTCTATCTGAACTTTAGTATTTCCCAATACTCAAACTCGTTGTCCTGATCCTTCTTAAATTTATATTTCACAACCATACCTCCCATGTATTTGTACTCAAAGTTCATATTAGTCTTAACACCATATGCATAGTGTTGTCATTATATAACATTAATCACCAAGCTCTCAATTATCTAGATTTACCTTTTTCCCCAATTTCCATTTATATAATCTTATTCATCTAATAAAAGAAATTATGCTTCAAACTCTTTTACTTGACCCCTTTGCGGATATGATCTATTATTACTTATGTATTGTAAATTATATCTCTCTAATTGATACTCCTCTAAACCACGACCAAGATATGGATCCTTTATTTCATTAATACGTGTAGGCGTGTTTTTATTTCGCCTACGCGGTGTGAGCTCGTATTTGATTTTACTACCCCACTGTAAAGGTTTTATTGAAAATTGTTTTGAAAGAAGTCGCCAACAATTCTTTTTAGGAAGAATCATAAACCTAATTAGATATGGGAAAATCGTAGGGACAAATTAGGGACTTATCCAATGTAGATTTCTCCGTCCTGACTCCATAGATGGTAAAAATGAACCAAAGATTGAGTTCGGGGGTGAAGGTACGAATATGGTCATAATGAACCACATTCGCCCAAAGTTGGCCTCTACTAAATATCGATTCATTACAAATTTTATGCCTAAGAATAACCAAGTAATGTTTTAAACACCCTAAAAATAATCAGTCTAGATTGGTTCAGGAAACACATAAAAGACTATTTTTTAGTGATATGTTATTATGCAATCATATTACAAGGTTCCTAACAGGTTGTCCAAATTAATCTGATTAATGTTAGAACAGTTCTTTAGGTCTTGTTTAGCAAAAAAAACATGTGGGTGATAAAAGCAATAAAGCAGGATAATCATATAATATGCATAGAATAATCAGGCAAACATATAATAATGTATAAAAATAAATAAAAAGGAAAAAGGTTTATAATATACAGTAGAACGATTCTATATTAAAGATCTACATCAGGAAAGAAACAGTTAGTAACTTCAATATAAAAAATAGAGAATTTATTCAAGGACCCTCGGGGATTATACCGTGGCTTGGGTGCGAGATTGACAACCTTCGGGACAAGCAATCGTGAAGCCTGAAAGTATGAATGTCTGAATGTATGTATAAAAATATGTGTTTGTATGTCTAAAAGTATGAATTTTGTAGGGAAGTTTTGTAGTTCGTAGAGAGGTTCGTAAAGTATTCGTCGAGTTCGAAGTGTGTTAATGTGAAAAATCCGTTCTTCAATCTGTATGGAAATCAGGCCTATTAATAGAGAAAACGACATTGCGCCTCACGCGCCACCTGCGTCTGGCGCAGGCTGACGTGTCACGCGCATGACGCGGCATGCCCAGTAGAAAGCGTACACGTGGTACGCGTTTTGAAAAAGATAAGAAAGAAACCTGCGCTTCACGCAGAGTTGTGCGCCAGGTTCACATCACAGTGTGTGGCAGAGTGCCACGTGTCAGGAAAAGGTGCGCCAGGTGCACCAGCCTGACTTTTGACACACCTTTGCCAGCCTTTTTTTAAAACGCGTTTTAAAAGATTTTCTTTTATCCTTTAATTTCGGAATCTGATTTTACGGGATAAAATATGATTTTAACTATAAAAATTACCTTTGAAAAAATTTATTTATTAAAATAAAATAATTAATTATTATTAAACAATTAATTGGGCTTTTCAAAGGATTAGGCTCAAAATACAATTATTATCATGAATAATTAATTGGGCTTTAAAATAGGACTTTAACACTTTTCGAAATAGTTTTGAATGGCTTTTCAGACTGCTTTGCCTTTGAGTCGGACCGATTAAGCCCACGATATGTTTCATCATTGGATCCTTAAATGGGGAGACACGATTATGTGTCTACAATACGACATTCACATCTCAAATCTTACTCCCCAATATTTAATATCTCCTATCTCTAATACTTATTTTGGCTACACATCCTCTGAACTCACAAACTTCTTGTAACAACTCCATTAACCCATTAAAAAAAATTTGACCTTTGAAATTCACATCCAAGTACTATTCCCTTACTATCTAATCTAAGTCCATCACATAACATTTTCATTCTTAGTTAGAACCTCCCAATAATCACTTCATCCGTCAATTATGACATCATATATCTTCATTCTTATATAACCAAGCTCCACCGTATTTCCGGAGATATCTTCGAGTGATACCATTCAGCCTTGTTTATACGCCATAAATAAATCTTAGGATAGTTATCTACTTCTAATAATACCCTCAAAGCGACAATTGTATTTTTTGAACAGAACTACACAAGTACCCACCTCACTCCAAACCCATTCTAACTTAGATTCCAAACTCCATAAAACATAATTCATCTATGATATTCTTTAAAGATATAACTTGTTTCACAAGTCTCAATACTTACGTGTTACCGAACTTAAATTCGTAACTCTCAAATCTCACACGAACATTTCCCAAGATCCTATATCATAACCAGAACCTCTTACTCATATCTTGAAATCTCAAGTTCATATTTCCCAATAAAGTTGATAAGCAACCATAGTTTATAACTTATACTACCATAGTCATATTCGAAATTATATACGGCACTCGAATTATTTGGAACCGCTTTACTAACAGAGTATATTCGAATTCTCAATAACTTTATATAAATCGAACTTTTTGTAACCCTTATATACTTGTAACTATATGTATACGAGCTCATCTAAAATCATAATAATTAAGTTTCATAACCTTACTAATTCTCCTGAGATATAGCTCACTGACTTAGAAAACCAAAGTTACTAATACACTGAGAAATATAGTGAAAACACTTACTTATAACCAACACCCATGACATATATATCTCAAACGTGGTTTATTGAACAAATTTATACCATTTTATCTCAAAAACAAACTAACTTATCACCATTCACCATTAGAGATTTAGTCAATAGAACTTAACATATGATTTATTTCCACCTTTGACTTAAAATTCATAAACCTGCATTTCACAAGTTTTGTAATACACAAATCACACTTCTAATACAATCCAAGTTTACTTATAAAAACATATCAAAATTCACTTATATAAGTCATAAGATTGATCGAAATATAAATAATGTAGTTCGAAAGTGGAAGGACATGTGTGTACCTCTTGCTAAATTCCACATAACGCTTCATCTTTAGAACCAATACTCAACAAATCATGATTCTTGCACAACTACCCTCATAGAAGCTCCACCACAATTCACCTCAACAACACCACCACTAATATATATTAATCATAACATATTTAATTTTCCCATATAATCTTCATATGTCATCCAAGTATCCAACTGAACCTCTATATAGAATCAACAACCCAATCCATAAAGTACTCATAGGTGACCCATAAATTTTCCTAAATTCTTTAACACGACAACTCTACCTACTAGGATCAATTACATTCTCAATAACTTGATTGAGTATAATAAGTTCGAAACTCAACTTGGAAACAATTCCAACAATTAATTACTAAGATGATGATTACTAACAATTCTTTCTCAAAATGAGTTTAGAAACCCCTTAATTCCAAAGTATAAAATTGAGTTTAATGTCAATCAACATATAAAATCGACAAAGTTTATATCTTTGATATCAAAATACCCCAAATCTGATTCTTTTGTTCCTTTAAAACTATAAATAAAGCATTAACAATTTAATAACATGAACATCAATGAAAAAGAGGGAGTGTGCGCTCACATTGGAGCTTCGACAGCCTAGGAGCACTGGTGGAAGCAACACCACCAAAATTCCAACCAAATAAATCAAGAAAGTTCCAATCTTTAATTTTATATGTCAACACTATTAATTTTCGAGCATTCAAACACTAGTGGAAAAAACCTCATATCACACTATTCAACTGATCCGGTTCCTACAAAACCGGATCAGAAAGTGTAAATGTTTTGGGTTACTAAACCGATCCAGTTGGGATGAGAACCGGATCAGTTTTTGTTAACTGATTCGGTTCTCCTATAACCGGATCAGTTTAGTGGCCCGAAATATTTAAGGCCCAACCATACTTCTTAACTCACGCAGAACTTCAGCCCACATGGTCCTCTCCTCTGTCTCATTAAATACTCCACTCTTCTCCCTCATTAAATCACGCAGTCCACCTCAGTGAAACCCTAAGTTCCCTACCATCTAACCCTCCCTCCTCCCTCCTCCCTCCTCCCATCTCCCAACCCAGCTTCATCGCACCGGCGTAGAAGGCGATGCACTGTATAAACCTCACACGCCTCTCTCCTACTCTCTTTCACCGTGCCTTTGTGTTTAGTGCTCCTGGTCGTGCTCTCCCTGTCCTGTGTTCGAGCTTTGTCTGATGTTGCTCCTATTCGTCGTTGTTGCCGCCGCGGTTCTTGCCGGAGTTGTATCGTCGCTCGTCCTCCCTACTCTGTTTTCCTTCTCTTCTCTGTTGCTGCTTGTGCCGTTGCTCCTCTGTGCTGCTGCCCGTGGTTCAACGTGGCTAAGTGGTGTTGTTTGCCGCCCTGCTTCTTATTGTTTCTATTCCTAAGTATACCATCTATTTTCTTCTTCAGAGGCTACCAATCGGTGATGCTCCTCGCCAGTCACCTTCTCTACTCGGTGTTCTCGTCGTTTAGACCAAACGACCACAATCAGTTCTCGTTTTTGTTTTTGTTTTTGTTTCGATTAATTTTCATTTTTGTTATTTAGTGTTTCGTTTTTTTAGTTAGGGTTTCTTTTGTTGTATTTGCATTTGTTTGCCTGAATTTTCGTTGTAAAGTTGTAATTTCTATTGTTTTAATTCTCTGTTCAATGCTCTGTTCTCGAATATCCGTAATTTCCCGAATTACGGACGGCTTTTCATATTATTATTTCACGAATACAAAAACTTACGAATACCTCTACAATACACTTCGAATTCTCAAATACTCAAACACTCAAATACTTTCAATCAATTCTTAATCACTGCGTTCTTGGTTCCACGATTGCTCCGCCTAAAGATCGTTGCGCTCCTCAATCTAAGCCGCATAGGTATAATACCTGAGAGTCCTTAAAACAAATTATTTTTATATTGAAGTTACTAACCATTTATTTCATGATGTAGATCTTTAATATAAAATCACTCCACTGTATATTTTAAACCTCCTTATTTCTTTTTTTTTATTTTCTTTCCATACATTATTACATGCCTGCCTGATCATTATATGCATATTATATGATTGTCCTGCTTTATTGCTTTTATCACCCACATGTTATTATTGCTAAACAAGACCTAAAGAATTGTTCTAACATTAATCAGATTAATTTGGACAACCTGTTAGGTTCCCTGTAATATTGATTGCCTAATAACATGTCACTAAAAATTAGTCTTTTTTATGTGTTTCCTGAACCAACTTAGACTAATTATTTTTAGGGTGCTTAAAACATTATTTGATTATTCTTTGGCATAAAATCTGTTATGAAACGATATTTAGTAGAGGCCAACTCTGGGCGAATGTGGTTCATTATGACTATATTCGTACCCTTACCCCCGAACTCAATCTTTGGTTCACTTTGACCATCTATGGAGTCGGGACGGGAAATCTACATTGGATAATTTGTCCCTACGGTTTTCCCATATCCAATTAGGTTTATGATTCTTCCTTTAAAGAATTGTTGGCGACTTCTTTCAAAACGTTTTCAATACAAAAACCTTTACAGTGGGGTAGTCAAATACAAATACGCGCTCACATTGCGTAGTCGAAATAAAAAACACGCCTACAATTTGGCGACTCTAATGGGGAGGATTTAAAAAAAAAATTAATTTTTTTTAAATGAGTGGGTGAAACTTGAAAAATACGATTCATTTTTATTTTTATGCCTTAGAATAATATACAGTTTTGCAGATGCATAGCTATTGTTCAGCCACCATAAGGACAATCTACCTTGCCTCATTAGCACATGTTCTATGTGTGAGGTCACCCCCGGGGGGTTTGCGCTTTGTCCTTCCAAAAAGCTTCCTGAGCGATAGTGTTGGATCTTAGTCATAAGCAAACCTACCCAACCATGGCATTGTTCTCTTGTTCCTGACTTGAGACTGGAGTGCGTCTTACACGTGGCCACCTTTTTAAAGCGGGGTTACGAGCGTGGGATCAATCTCTTAGTCATGGACCCTTTCAAACTGAACTTAAACCTGACCAATAGTTTCAAACATAGAACTGGACTTTAAGTTGGAACTTTTGCATCCATGTTATATGACATTTGCATGTGATTGCAATTCTTGCCTGTTATTATCCTGTCAATTTGTCATTATTAAGCGTCGTTCCTAAAAATCGCGTCTAAACAAAATCATCAATTGGCCAAAACTTAGACTAAATCCCCGAAAAGCGTGCCGGGGGAGTAGTGCACCAAGCGCATTTTGTTGCGCCTGGCGCACTACTCCCGCGCCAGACGCACGATTGTGCGTCGCACGTAGCAATGTTGCGTGGCACGCAGTCTGTGCATCGCATGCTTTTCCTTGATTTATTCGTTGTAGTGGTCGATCTTATGTTCGGTCCTATGTTCGATATGTCTGCATTCGCGTAATAAAAAAAGGTCATTTTAGGAATCCCACTTAGTTCAAAAAACTCTGGCTTTTCATGCAAGGTCAAGTCTGTCCTAAAAAGTGCATCTAAAATGGTCATGTAGAGTTATAGTCGTCATGCATATCTACCTCTTCCCACTTTCTCCCTGCTGTTCAACTAATCTTCCATGTCAATCCTACCTTACCATATTCAATCAAATTTCAAAAACTTACATTCTTCAAAATCAATCCTACACCGTATTCTATTCTACTCTTTTTCAAAAGCATTTACTAAACAACATCATACTACCTATTTAAAAAAATAAACATTTTCAAAATTAATCCATCATCTTTTCCTAACAAAAGATAAAAAAAACAAGGGGTTCCTTTCAAAAACGAATTTCGAAAATTCTAAGCCAATTCTAAACATCTTCATTCAATCCAATTCAATTATCCAAATCCAATTCACTTGCATTCATTCTAGGCTAGGGCTGTAAGTTCGGTTTTCGGTTTGGTTTTGAGCCAAAACCAAACCAAACCAAACAAAATTCGGTTTTCACATTTTGAGTCCAAATCCAAACCAAATTTCATCACGAACCAAACCAAACCAAACCAAATTTCCAAAACAAAAACCAAACCGAACCGAAAACCGAATTTTTTTAGACCGGAATTCTTAAAACCAACGCATACACATAGTCACATACTAGTTACTACCAAACAAGTCCAAATCTTCAACAACACTTATAAATCAAACTAAATCTGTAATTAAATGTCTGAAATTTAATTACTAGCAAAATCTGAAATTTAGATACAATAAGATAGAACAAGATAATTCACAAGGCAACAACAGAATTACCCTATTGGAGATTTATTCTTCTTTCTCTTCCTCTTAGCTTTCTTGGAAGTGATAGAAGGTTGTGGAACTTCGTCAAATTGAGTAGGACATTCTGCTAAAACAAAAAATAAAAAATGACAATAGTTTTTGTTAATTTTCGATTAAAAATGACAACAAAAAAATAAAAAATGCAGCAACCTCTTCGTAAAACCAAGAGAACAAGGGGTGGAAATAGAAAATGCAAATCACCACAATAAGTAGGAGAAAAAGGGATTTATTACCTAGGATTAATGGTAAGAGTTGAGATAACTTCTTTGTGTTTGTGAATAGAGATTGAAGGCACTAAGATATAGAAATATAGATCTAATTTTCACCCAGTTGTTAGCGCTCAAAGAGAGAAATTGAGGAGAGAGAAATTGAAGGGGGTTTGTGTGAGGCGTGAGAGTGGTGAGGAGTTTCTGAGTTAGGGTTTTGAGTTTTTAAATGAGGCCTTGTTATTTTATTGGGCCGGTTTCATTAAATATCAGGAGAATCATAACCCACATATGACATTTCGGTTTTATTTCGATTTTTTCGGTTTTCAAAAAACAAAACCAAGTTCAAACCGAAAACCAAAACAAAATAATTTCTCAGTCCAAACCAAACCAAATTTTAAAAAAAAACAAATCAAATTGTAATTTCGGTTTGGTTTGGTTTGGTTTTCGATTTTTAACCAAATAACTTACACCCCTATTCTAGGTCCATATGCATTAGAGTCCATTTTGCATTCATATTAGGCCCATTAAAATTTGAGTCCATGCATGCATATTAGGCCCGCTAGCATTAGAGTCCATATTAGGCCCATATAAGTCTAGTTCAAGTCAAAGGTAGGCCCATGTGCATCTCTATGTGAACCCTAGTCTATGTCAAGCCCAGTCCAAGTTTAATCCCAGTCTATCCCATTCTAAGTCTAATCCTAGTCCAGCTCCAATGTCAAGCCCATGTGCATCTCCCAGTCCAAGTCAAACCTATGTGTCAATTCATATCCTAGGTCTAGTTTGCATCTCCGTGTAAGCCCTAGTCAGTCTTCGGACTATAAAAATTCAGTCTTAGGACTATAAAAGTCCATCCCTTAAAGTCTATCCTATAGGTAATTTTTGTGTCTAGCCTGCTTGCTCACCCGTAAGTTCAAGGTCTAGCATTCCCTAAGTCCATAGGCAATTTTGGTGTCTAGCCTGCTTGCTCACTCGTAAGTTCAAGGTCTAGCATTCCCTAAGTCCATAGGCAATTTTTGTGTCTATCCTGCTGCTCACCCGTAAGTTCAAGGTCTAGCATTCCTTAAATCCATAGGCAATCTTTAAGTCTAGCCTGCTTAGTTTAATGTAAGTTTCGAAGTCTAGTTGTCTAGTCTGCTTGTTCACCCGTAAGTTCAAAGTCTAGTTGCCTAGCCTGCTTGCCTTAAGTTAAGAGTTTGGTCTCTGTTATTGTCTAGCCTTCCTTATTGTCTAGCCTACTTGCTCACCCGTAAGTTCAAGGTTTAGCATTCCATGAGTCCACATAGGCAATTTTTGAGTCTAGCCTGCTTAGTTTAATGTAAGTTTCGAAGTCTAGTTGTCTAGCTTGCTTGCTTACCCGTAAGTTCAAAGTCTAGTTGCATAGCCTGCTTGCCTTAAGTTACGAGTCTAGTCTCCCTTATTGTCCAGTCTTCCTTAAAGTCTAGCTTATTTGCTCACCCGTAAGTTCAAAGTCTAGTCTCTCCTATCATCACCAAAACCCAATCGTGGAATCCAGTCTGTTCGCATAGTCCAGTCCATGTCTACATTTACATATAGTTAGGCCCATGTCTCCATCATGGTCAAGTCCATACTAGTCCAAAATCATACCCATCTCTAATCATTTCCCATTTTCATCTCAATTTCCATTTCAATTCCCATTTCTCATCTCCATTTCTCATTTAGAAAACATTATTTCTTAAAATTCACGAGGTCCATTCGATTTATGTTCAGGACAGGTCGTGAGATTATAACTTGGGAACGTTCGACAGAGAGGCAACAAGGTCGACCCACTCCCAGACTCGTCAAGCGTATCCTAACCTTTTCAGACGAATCCTCCGACTCTTCTGAATCATCATCTGAAATAGGAGACGCTAATGAACAACTCAGTGCCATCATGGCTCAACTTCAACTGATGAACTCTCGTCTTGAGGAACAAGACAAAGAGATTAAGGCACTGAGAGAGAAGCTAACCGAAGAAGACGAGCAAGGCGACACGCCACGACTAATCCAGACCAACACGGATTTGAGGTTTGAAAAACTCTAGCAATTGATCCAGTCAATTCCTGCACTCGAGAGTCAGGCTCATGGCCATGACATCATTGATCTTGAACTGAGGGACAAGCTCCCTAAAAAGGTAACATTGGGTGACATTCCAAAATTCAAGGGGGTCGAAGACCCAGATGATCACTTGAGAGCATTTTCCATCTCTATGGCTCTCAAAGGCATGATCAAGGACCTGTTTGCTTATCTCTTCCTTTGACCTTGGATGCACATCCATCCAAGTGGTTGAAATCACTGAATAAGGCCAAGCTGAATGACTGGGACTACATCAGAGAAGAGTTCCACAAACAATATGTATATAATACTCAACTTCCCATTGGCCTTCGTGAGTTGGAGTTAACCAAACAAAACTCCAACGAATACTTCGTCACCTTCCTTAACAGATGGAGGGATAAAGCTGCACAAATGATTAACAGGCCATCTCAAGAGGATCAAGTCCGCCTGGTGATCCCTAACCTGCAGCCTAAGTATGGGGATCATATCAAATTTCAACCCATAAAGTCTTTCACGAAGCTCTATAAGGTAGGCCTGCTTATTGAGGAGGAGGTACAAGCGAATAAAAACAATGGTAACAACAACTCTTTCAAGAAGAGTAACAATAACCCTTCTAGTTCCAAAAGCAATGAGGTCAATGCCATAGCTACTGAAAATAGAGGTTATCAAAAGCCTCAAAGAACATTCACACCTTTAGGCATGTCCCTAGAAGAAGCCTTTACTAGACTTCATGCAAAGGGAGCACTTCAGCCTATTGGCCCTACCTCACCCCCGCTCCCGAGAATAGATCCAAGAGGTGGGATCCTAATGCTTACTGCAAGTACCACCAAGGAAAGGGGCATATGACATCACAGTGCTGGATCTTAAAGAATACTCTACAGGATATGGTTGAAGACGGAAGATTGCCAATTCCGCCTGCAGCAAACCCTTGGGAAGTGCCTAAATAACACCGAGGCATAGTCATTTAACGCTAGTTTTCTAGGTTGCGTCGGAGAGTCCTTCCCCTAGCTCTTTCATTTCCCTTCCTGTCAAGTCTATGTCATTTAGGATTTTATTTTTAATAAGCCTTGTTCTATTTATTTCTGATTAATAAATGAATTGCATTTTCATTGGCCTTCCATCATTTTATTTATGCTTCTAATTCAATGATGAAACTTAAATCACCTAATGAACTTGACTAACAATAATAAAAAGAGATCTGAAATAAATAAATAAAAGAGAAAAATGAAAAAAGAGGACATGCTTTGGATCAGGAGTTATTCCCCTCTCCCTTCCATTACCTTTCATAAGCCATCCTCATACAACCAAAGAAAAACAAAAACCCTTTAAACCATCATCTCCATTAGCCAAATAATCCTTTCAAAATCAAAGCTCCACAAATATCCTTCAAACCTTCCAATACCCTAAACCAATAGCTTGTGTGCAAGCCTTACTACATAAAAAAATATCAATGCCAGACAAAAACAAAAAATAAAAAAGTGAAAAAAGTCTAAGTGCGAAAGAAAAATAAGCAAAAGCAAAAGAAAACGCACATGACAAAAAAAAAAAGAAAACAAAATGCAAAAAGAAAGAGCCAAAGGCAAAGAAATAAAAAGTTAAGCTAGGGGGCTTGCACACAAGTTCTACCCCTCATTCAAATCTCTTCGACTCATTAAACCTTTAATCCATATAACCCAAATCCATGATCCTTACATTAGCCTAACCAATTCAACATTCCTCAAGCCTTAAACCCTTCAACCTTTCATCAACCCTAACTCCTTTTTCAAGGTATGTCCAAGCCCGCTAGGTTGAAAGCCCGAAAGGGCGGCCTAGGCAAAAGTTAGGGCACAAATATATATATATATATATATATATATATATATATATATATATATATATATATATATATATATATATATATATATATATAATATAAACAATCAGATCGAGAACTACGAATGGTCTGATTCCGCAAGGATACGTAGGAATCCTCATCTCGAGGTCCGACCGCTTCAATAAAAATAAATTAGTCAAGGTCTAATGATTTGACTTTCTAGAGTTCAGGAGCATAATCTCTTTTTAGATCCCGACATAGACTCGAAACTGAACCTAGCCTCGTCAAAGCCTTTTCCCACCTACATTCATTTGAGTCACAAAATTTGAACCTTTTTATTTTTTGATCCAAACTCTCCTTTTCCCCGAAGGACTCTCCGACAATTCCATGGTTTCTGGCGATATTTGACTTTGCCTATATCAACTTCCCAAAGAAGAATCCCCAGCGACAACTTTCAACGTTCAAAACAGATCAACTACATTTCAAAATCAGATCAAGTACATTTCAATTAAGGCTCAAGCCTAATTTAAGGCAGGCTCACCCAAAGTGGGGGCTTCCTATGTGTGGTGGTTCCTCCGATTCAAATCAAACTCCCGAAAAGTTGTATTTCGCGGACCTCGTTTACGGACCCCGATTATTTACTAAAAAATGGATTTCGAAAATCATTTTATTCATTTCTATTCTATCATTCTATACATCTTCTAGCCTTGCAAAATCCTGACCTTGCATTAAAGCCTTCCAAAATCCTGACCTTGCATTGCATTTCATACATTCTAGTCTTACATAACCCTGACCTTGCATGACGTGTCATCCCTTAGCTTTGCATAACCTAAATCCTTACATAGCGTCTCATGCATCCTTAGAGAGTCTAAGTTTGCATTTTTGCATCATTATGTGTTTTATGTGAGTTGTTTGCACCTATCTGCTAACGTCTTCTTCTGCAGGTAATCAGATTTCTTGTAGTTATTGTCCTGCATACTAACTTTGTTTTGCAGAGACCGGCGTATATTGATCAGTTCTAAACTGCAGAGCATTTAGAATCGTTCTCCGTCCCAACACCGTATACTTTGACTTTCGGTTTCATGAACCTTAGTCAAAGTGGGGGGTTCTGTAGACACATAATCGTGTCTCCCCATTTAAGGATCCAATGATGAAACATACCGCATCATTAGTTGGCGCGACCCAATGGAAGAGCAATCTAAAGAACCATTCCAAAATGTGTTTCGAAATGATATTCTAAAGCCCAATTAATTGTTCATGATGATTAATTGTATCCTAAGCCCATAAAATGTTTTAAGTCCATTTTAAAAGCCCAATCAAATATTTATTATTTTGAATAGATATTTTTCATAAACATTTTTATTATCTTTGATAAATAAATCAGATTTTTAATCCGTAAAATTTCATCTCCGGAATTTTAGGGATAAAAAAGTTATCTTCGAAAGACGCGCAAACCAATATGCTCAAATATTCAAGAATATGCGCCGGACGCGGGGGCTGCGCTCAGCGTGCCACGTGTGTCCAGCACGTAGGCCAGAACGTGTGAGGCGAGCCAATGAGCGCCTGACACGTAGATTTTGTGACTCACACAGAGTCCTGCGTCTAACGCAAGTCTTGTGTGAGACGCAACTTTCTTTTCTATCTTTTCAAAACGCGTTTACACGTGCTTAAACCTCGATTGGGCAAGGCTGCGTCGAGCACACCAATGTGTGCTCGACTCGTGGCACTCGCGCCGCCACGTAGGGATTGCGCCTGCGCGAGTCTTGCGTGGAGCGCACGTCTCCTTTTCCCTATAAATATCCGTAATTTTGCCGAATTACGGACGACTTTTCATATTATTATTTCACGAATACAAAAACTTACGAATACCTCTACAATACACTTCGAATTCACAAATACTCAAACACTCAAATACTTTCAATCAATTCTTAATCATTGCGTTCTTGGTTCCACGATTGCTCCGCCTAAAGATCGTTGCGCTCCTCAATCTAAGCCGCATAGGTATAATACCTGAGGGTCCTTAAAACAAATTATTTTTATATTGAAGTTACTAACCATTTATTTCTTGATGTAGATCTTTAATATAAAATCGTTCTACTGTATATTCTAAACCTCCTTATTTCTTTTTTTATATTTTCTTTCCATACATTATTACATGCCTGCCTGATCATTATATGCATATTATATGATTGTCCTGCTTTATTGCTTTTATCACCCACATGTTATTATTGTTAAACAAGACCTAAAGAATTGTTCTAACATTAATCGGATTAATTTGGACAACCTGTTAGATTCCCTGTAATATTGATTGCCTAATAACATGTCACTAAAAATTAGTCTTTTTTATGTGTTTTCTGAACCAACTTAGACTAATTATTTTTAAGGTGCTTAAAACATTATTTGATTATTCTTTGGCATAAAATTTGTTATAAATCGATATTTAATAAAGGCCAACTCTGGGTGAATGTGGTTCATTATGACTATATTCGTACCCTCACCCCCGAACTCAATCTTTGGTTCACTTTGACCATCTATGGAGTCAGGACGGGGAAATCTACGTTGGATAATTTGTCCCTACGGTTTTCCCATATCCAATTAGGTTTATGATTCTTCCTTTAAAGAATTGTTGGCGACTTCTTTCAAACCGTTTTCAATAGAAAAACCTTTACAGTGGGGTAGTCAAATACAAATACGCGATCATATCGCGTAGACGAAATAAAAAACACGCCTACAATCACACATACACACACAACACAAGAAGAGGGAAAGTACCTTTGGTACTTTGCTAGAAAACCGACACACAACGGCAGAACAGTAACAACATCGTGGCGGCGTGACCACCAGCAACACCGCACAGTAAGGCGCGCCACAAGAGGAAGAGGCGGCAGTAGCACCAACGAATCAGCAGGGCAGAGAGAGAATGGACCGCAGCAACAACACCGGTGGTAGACGCAACAGCACCGGTTGTCGGCGCAGCAGCACCGGTGGCAGACACACGCGAATGGAGGAGAGAGAAACACGGGGCAGGGGAGGGAACCACGACAGCAACGCACACAACCACGAAAGGGCAAAGCCCGCTGCACCTCCGGTGACCAGATGTCGGTGGAGGAACAGGCGACCCAGCAGCAGGGAGAAGAAAGAGATGCGAGGAAGAGAGAGATAGGTTTTGAGGGTTTTGGGTTTATTCGACAATCTCCAATTGAAATCTGAAAATAAGATAGAAGTTTCCTAATTTAATTGAGTAATTTCGACACCTCAAGGTTTAGAACTTGTTGGCATCAATTAGCGGAAGCCACGAAGCGGAAGAGGCAGCAAATTTGTGGCTTTGGCTTATGCAGACAGGAAGGAGGAAGGAGGAGCTGGGTTGCTCCATGAAGGCCACGAAGAAGGGGACACGGGAAGAGAGAGAAAATGAGGGAGTGGGTTTCTTTTTCTTTCTTTTGTTCTACAAGACTTAACCCAAGTAAATCTATCTCATCAAAACATAAAATGAAACAACACTATAACTTATAAAGATTAATTTAGTAAATAACTTTCAAATATTTTAATGTAACAAATAACCATATTAGAACACCAAATTATTCAAAAGGATTTCAGACATATAATAGAATAATTAAGCCATCAAAATAATTAGCTTTTACTTAAACGTACATCAAAATATTATTTGATATGTATAATATATATAATATCAGCATCAATAAAATAATAAAATATCGTTAGCAAATATAAAATTCATATTTCAACTCAAATAAAATAAGAGTATGTAATATATAATTTTGCTAATAATTATAATTAACAATAAATAAGACGATTTAGAAATCGGGGCTATTACAGTATTGGTCTATCACAACGCTGCAGGCTCGATCTTGGCGTGGGTTGTTAAACGTCAAGCTGTGAATTGGGGGCCTAAATTCGCGGAAGCTGCTGTAATCCGTTTGGTGCTCCAGATGGCTATTAGACTTGGGTATCGGAAGGTTGTGTTGAAAAGTGATACGCTGAATATCATCCAGTTGCTGAAAAGGATGATACCTGTTACTCTCCTTTATTTCTTTTCCTTGATGACATTAAACAATACTTATTTCGATTATTTTGATCCTTGTCATATTAAACAGGGTAGGAATACTGTGGCACATTTAGTTACTAGATGGAATTAGTGTGTACGGATGTCATACCCCAAAGCTTGATTTCTTTGGCGGAAATTGACATTCATTAATATTATTCCCCTACCTGTTTTTCCCTCAAAAAAAATTAATATGTATTTCATGCAATCTAATAAAATTACAAACTAACTTAAATATTTCATGAAAGTTCGATGAAAATATACTGAATTCTAAATATATAGATAATAAAGATTTTATATATTAAAAACGTTGTTATATTATATTTTTGAACGATTTTCATACTTCCTATATTGTGGTTCTTATGACAATAATCATGACAACGAAATACCAAATTATTATGTGAGGAATTGATTCTTATATTCATTTAAATCTATTTATACCTATATATTACATGAAAATTATCATTACCAATACAACTTATTTGAAAATGTATTTACATATTTTTACTAAACCATACTTCCTCTGTTCTTTATTGTTATTCTTAGTTTGATTTGCACACTTGCCAATGCATATTTTTTACTATTAATATATTTTACGTATTAGAAAAAAAAAATGTAAAATTTGATGTTATTAAAGTACTCATTGAGATGAATCAAATAAGAGTCACATGACTACGTTTTTTCTTATACATTTGGGAGAATTAGAAGATTCTATGTAATTCAAAATAGTGTATATATATATATATATATTATGCCTGATGCAAGATTGGTCACTTAAAATAATAAATATGGTTCTAAATTTTTAAACTCTACTAGAAGAAATAAATGTCTTTAATGCAACATTGAACACTTAATATTTTTTAGAGTTTTTCTTTAAGTTACTGTTGTGTTTTACCATATTCTACGTTGTACCTCTAAATTTTTTTCTTCGAAATTGTAACGTTACACTTTTTGTTTGTTCTACACTGCACCACTCCGTTAGGTATTTCGTTACTTCTCATTTTTTGTTCTTCAAACTTACATTAGACGCACGAGAAAATTTCTGGCTTTAAAAGGGTTGGACAAGATGGAGCAGTGAGATGCATTTTCTTGGGAAAATTTCCACCTTGTAAGTATAAAGAACTAACAATAAGAAAATAAATGAAAATTTTCACTTTCACTTAATGGAGGGGTACCATAAAGAACAAATAAAAAGTTTAAGGGTCCAACTTGCAAGAAAAAAAAATAGGGATACAACGTAGAAAAAGCTAAAACATAGGGTACTATATAAAAAAAAACCCTACTTTTTTATAGTTATGTAGTTCACTAACAATATTTTTGCCTAATATGAAGTTATCTATGTAAGAAATTTATAATAACAATTATATACTTTCTACTTTTCTGTATACCTTCATATAATTAAATCATACAAAAACTCTTTGCTTTTAGTGTAACTCTTCAAGAAAAAAAGAAGTTTGTATCATATCCACATTCCATACAAAGGGGTAAAATAGGTGAAATGTAACCAACATTTATTCGTTACTCACTCATTTTATGTATGTTTTTTTGTCACTGGAATGAGTATGTTCTATAATGCATTATTTTGAAGTTCTATAGCGGTTGACCACCCCAAAAACCAAATTTTTTTTTTTTGCATTTTTTTATTATTAATAGATACAAAATCAATAGTATATATCAAATACTCATTTTATTAAGCATATTATGCTCAATTGAAGCATAAGAATCCTTTACAATGTCTATCAATTCTACTACGATAGTTTTTGCTAATTTATTTCAGATCCAGCAAAATTTGAAAGGTTTAATGCGATAAAAGAAGGAAACACTGTTGTTGAGGCCTGAAACCAGCAACCAGAGTTGTATATCGAGGTTTCACAATTAGGGCTGCATGATACCTTGTCTCTCATCTACAAGTCAATAGACTTATGGAACTTCTGAATTTGGTTCAGGAATATCCATGTCATCTGAAAGCAGATCACCCAAATAGTTAGATTGTGGGCTAATGTAGGAAAGAACCACAAGCAAGATAACTAAAACATAACCTTCGAAGAAAAACACCATGTCAAACGATATAGTCGTAAATGTGTACGCACATTTGTTTTTTATAGGGGAAGATTATCAGAAAAGTGGAGTGCAAGCATCTTGGTCCGATATTCCACAATGGGTGAAGAAAGATGACAGAAACAAAGAGAAGGGGAGGGGACTATACCATGACATGTGGGGCAATTCTAACACGGTAGACGAGGAAATCTGTGTAGAACTTGAAGGGTCCGCCAGCTTTCAGTGTTTTCATTACACAGACCATTGAACTGGTATATGGGTGCTTCCCAGAAGCATTAGGCTGCATTTTTCTCTATCTGTGTTTTCACGTAATCAAATGGTAGACTGCAAGCAAAAGCAAAGAACCCGAAAACAGCACTAGCACCTACAAGGCAAAAAAGAGCATAAAATCAGATAAAATACATCCGATGGTCTGAGGCTTCTTCAAACATTGTGGTAAAAAACTAATGCTTCCTATTGACAAAATACTGAAGTTGTTGTAGCCTAACATCTACGGTTCCTTTGAAGACACCTGGGCTCATCGGAGCCGTACACGTGTCCTCCCCTAGTGAATAGAAAAAAAAGATTTAATCTTTGGGTTATCCTCAGTTGGGTTAAAAGGATACTTTTCTGGCCCAAAAGGTAGTCGAGCCCGGCCACGTGAGGTGGGCTGCGGGAGAGTGGTTGATGAACCCTCACAAATCATGGCCTGCCACGTGTCATGATCTGATTCCATAGCCAATCAGAGGCCACTATTCTAGGGCAGATTTTAAGGATAGCTGTCATCTTGCTATCACTATAAATACCCCAGAAATCAGGAGAAATGGCATTCAATGCAAACAGTGCAAAGTTACTCTGTAAAAATACTCTCTCACTTTCTCTCTCTAGATCTACTTTTCTCTTTACAACTCCTGATATCTGACTTAAGCTTCAGAGGGGGAACCACCACCCAAACCTCCAGGGTGGGTCCCTTTTTGCAGGTTCGGGAGCGAAGCTCAGGCTTGGACTAGGTTGATTCAGACATTTGTTGCACAAGTCTCCAAGGAAGAACATCTAAGGGATACTAGTTTACTTGCTAGACAAGAAAGCTCAGCCTACAGCTTACTTGCTGGACAAGGGACTAAACATTTGGCGCCGTCTGTGGGGAGACGCAACAATGACTGATTGTCAATCGTCCAACGTGGCTAGAAATCGAAGTTTTCAGATCAATGTCGAAGACACAGTAGATCATGAGAGACCGCCTCGAGGAAGGGATAGACCCCCGTCCATCATCCATGTTCCTGGACCAAGCCAGCAACCTGTCATTCAGGAGAATCTTGAACGTCCAGTGACTGCCGCCCATCTAGAGAACGTGTTGAATGACTTCCAGACAAAGATGGCAGCAGTCGTTCAGGAACAGATCAAGAGCAACATGCTGTTTTTTCGTCTTAACCCTGAGCCAGCCGTCAACAATCAAGCTCCCCCTAGGGGACGTTCCCAAGAGAATCGTCCAGGTCCTAGTCGACCTGTTCGTCAGGAACCTTCAAGGAGGGCGGCTATGGGAAAACAGCCAGAAGGCAGTGAGCAGCGAAGGAAGATGGACTGGAATTTGGTGGTTAGGACCCAAGATCAAGCTCGTCCGAGCGGGCACCGAATGGAAACAGATGCCAGGGACTACTTAGAGGCAAAGAGAGCTGCAGCATTGCAACAGTCGGCTACTGGCTCTACCCCATACTTAAGAGATCCTCCTTTAAGGATACCATCCAGAACAGAGGGAAGAAGTCTGGGTCCTTCGATAGTTCGTCCGAGACAAGAGAAGACGGTGGTTCAACCAATGGTCTATAAGCGACCAGTACCAGTAAACACTTCATCCAATCCTGTGTTGAAGGAATATCGCAAGGAGTTCATACCCATTGAGGGACAGCTGGGAGCCCTCCGGATCAATTGGCCTACTCCGTTCTCGGCCAGGATCATGGAGGCGCCCCCCTTCCCAAAGGTAAAACTCCCAACAATAGAGCCTTTTGATGGAACCACTGATCCTGATGATCACCTGTCCGCTTACAAGCATCAGATGTACGTCCAAGGAGTAGATGATGCTAATTGGTGTAAGAATTTCCCGGCTACCCTGAAGGGTGTAGCTCAGAAGTGGTTCAATAATCTACCCCCCAATTCAGTCAACAATTTCACCGAACTCAGTGTCTTATTTACTAGTCATTTCGTTGCAAATCGTCAAGAACAAAAGACAAGCATGCACTTGGGCAAGGTCGTCCAAGGACCAAAAGAAGCTCTTAGAAGTTTTGTTAAGAGATTCAATCTGGAAGCCCTTCAAATTCAAGATCTCAATGCTGGAGTGGCTTTTGACGCCTTTATCAGGGGTCTGAGGCCAGGAAGTTTTAAGTTTGACCTTGTGAAGAAGAAAATCAATACTCTTGCCGAGGCTTTAAAGGAAGCCGAAGCTTTTATACATGCCACTGAAGTATGTGCTGAAGCAAAGCATCCTGATTCCAAGAAGCCTGAAGAGGTTGCTCAGCTAAAGAAAAGCAACCCCAAAAAGGCCGAGACTTGGGCCATAACCTCTACCACTACTTCGTCCAGAAGAAGCAAGAGGAAAGAATCTGAGCCTTCTTCATCCAACCCCATCGAATTCAGCAAGGACCAATACTCCATTCTCATGGAGATAAAGGACCAATACGATCTGAAGGCTCCAGCCGAGATGAAGACGCCTTACAGAAACATAGACAAGAGCAAGTATTGTCATTTTCACAAGGATTGCGGTCGTGAAACAAATGAATGTAAACACCTTAAGAGAGCTTTGGAGGATCTAGCTCGAAAAGGAAAGATGAATTCATACTTACCCCAAGGGGGAAAGAAGTTTCAGAGGAGAGATGACCGTCAAAGCAAGAAAAAGGAGAGTGAAAGCACTGATGAAGATGTCGTCCTCGTTATTTCAGGAGGATTTGCTGCTGGAGGGCCAACCAATAGAGGGCACAAAAACTACCTTAGGGAGCTCGGCCAAGTCTTGTTGACTAATCCGGCAAAGACCGAGCCTTTCCCAAAAGTGGTGGTTAGTGAGTAAGATCGGGGCAAGTTGAGGACCCCCCATGATGATCCTTTGGTTGTATAGATGAAGATAGCAAACTTGAGAGTAAGAAGAATTCTGATTGACACCGGAAGCTCGACGGACATCATTAGTGCTGATTACTTGTCCAGATTGAAATTTGATGAAAAGAATTTGGTTCCAGTCCATCATCCCATCATAGGGTTTGGGGGAGGAGTCATCCATCCCATGGGAACAGTCACGTTGCCCGTCCGAGTTGGAGAGAAGGAGGCCTCGCGGACCATGTTCATCAAGTTCTTGGTTGTCTGAGATTTGACAGCCTACAATGTCATACTCGGACGGCCAACTTTGAATCATGTTAAAGCTGTAATAGTAACTCACTTGATGTTTATGAAGTATGAGTGTGATGATGGCAAGATTGGCTCCTTGTATGGAGACCAGCAGGCGGCTAGGGAATGCTACCTAACCACCCTCAAGCCGTCATCATGGAAAGCATGCAATGAAGCCCAAACGAAGATCGGTGGCGAACGGAAAACGTCTGAAATTGGGAAAGATAAGACGAAGGTTGCTGGCGAAAGGAAAACGTCTGAAAGTGTAAGGGACCAAGTGGCCTCGTTGAAGCTGGCAATTGAGAGTCCTCAGACGCCTCTCGCCCCCTCAAGGAAAACGTCTGAACATCTCCCCAGCAAGAAAAGAAAGTATGAGCCCGTCAAGGAAGAACCTCCCTCGTCTGAGGAAGTGATGGCCATCATGGGACTAGCACTAGAACGTCCAGAGCCAGTGGAAGTCCCTGAAGATGTCTGTTTGGATGAGGCTCGTCCAGAAAGAACTTTGAAGATTGGGTCCTCGCTCTCTCCTGAGTTGAGGGGCCTTTTAATCAACTTGCTGAAAGAATTTCAAGACGTGTTTGCTTATTGTGTTGAGGAAATGCCTGGAATTGATCTAGAGATAGCTGTCCACCGGCTTAATGTCGATCCAAATTTAAAACCTGTTCGTCAGAAGAAAAGACATTTGGGACCGGCCAGGAATCAGGCGGTCGACCAGGAAGTTCAGAAGTTGTTGGAGTCAAAATTTATCAGAGAAACTTATTATCCAGAATGGATAGCAAATGTGGTCATGGTGCCAAAGCCTAATGGCACTTGGAGGATGTGTGTGGATTACACTGATCTCAACAAGGCTTGTCCCAAGGACAGTTTCCCTTTACCTAAGTTGGATCGTCTGGTAGACTCCACGGCCGGCCATGCTTTGCTAAGCTTCATGGATTCCTATTCAGGTTTTCATCAAATCCCCATGTGGTCAGAGGATCTGGACAAAACGTCCTTCATTGCGAGAAGGTGCTTGTATGGGCGGTTGAGGATGTCATTCGGCCTACGCAATGCTCCGGCCACCTTTCAAAGATTGATCAATACCGTCTTTCAGCCATAGTTGGGAAGAAACATGGAGGCCTATATTGATGATATGATAGTCAAGAGTCGGTAAGAGGAAGGTCATGTTGGTGATTTGAGAGAGACTTTCAAGACTCTTAGAAAATACAAGTTAAAATTGAACCCTGGCAAATGCGTATTTGGAGTCTTGTCTAGGAAGTTCTTAGGCTTCTTGGTAGATCAGAGGGGAATAGAAGTCAACCAAGAGAAGATCCAAGCTATTCTAGACATGAAATCCCCGTCAAAGATAAAGGAAGTTCAGCGACTGACGGGATGCTTGGCTGCCCTTGGACGTTTCTTGTCCAAGTCAGGTGACAAGTGCCATCACTTCTTCGCCACGATCAAGAAAAAGGCCAAGTTTGAATGGACAGCAGAGGAAGAGCAAGCCCTTCAGCAAGTCAAAGATCACCTTCGGCAACTGCCTAGGTTGGTCAGTCCAGCTGAGGGGGAGAAACTGTTTGTATACTTGGTTGTGTCCACTCAGGCTGTGAGTGCTGTCCTGTTGGCTGAAAGAGAGTATGTGCAAGTCCCCATATACTTTGTGAGTCATGTACTCAAGGATGCGGAAAATAGGTACACTCCCGTCGAGAAGTTTGGATTGGCCCTCGTCATGGCCAGCAGAAAGTTTAGGCCCTATTTCTTGGTGCACAGTATACTCGTCTACACTGATCAACCCTTGAAGCAAGTTCTGCAGAAGATGGAAGCCGCCGGACGAATGCTAAAATGGGCTGTTGAGCTTAACATGTTTGATATATCATTTGAACCAAGGAAGGCCATTAAGGGGCAAGCCTTGGCAGATTTTATAGTTGAGCTCACTCGGCCAATCGTAGAGCCAATATCTGATCCAGCTGAAGGAAGGAAGCATTGGACGCTCATGGTTGATGGGTCGTCAACAGTCAATGGATGTGGGGCAGGAATCATTTGTCAATCTCCAGAAGGAGACAAGTTTGAATATGCGCTAAGATTCCAATTCCAAGCGTCCAATAACGAAGCTGAATATGAAGCACTTCTGGCTGGAATCAAAATGTGTAAAGCGGCAGGAGCTCTGGAAATTGAGGCCAAATCAAACTCCCTTTTGGTCGTCAGTCAAGTCAACGGGGATTTTGAATGTAAAGAAGCATCGATGAGCAAATATATGCGTCTGATCAAAGACGAGGTTGAGCCTTTGAAACGATTTGTTCTCGACCAAGTGCCAAGGTCAAAAAATCATCAAGCAGACGCTCTCTCAAAATTGGCCAGCTCGGCTGAAGGTGATGCGCCAAGAACAGTTTTTTGGGAAGTTAAACCCAAAAAGAGTATTGACCAAGAACAAATCATGTTTCTTAGTCGAGGAGCAGTGTGGATGGAGCCCATAATAGAATACAAGAAATCAGGACGGCTGCCATCAGATCCTATGGAGGCCAAGTATGTGAAGGCTCGAGACAAGTGGTTTGAGCTATGGGATGAGACCCTTTACAAGAAATCATTCAATCGCCCTCTCCTCAAGTGTATCACCAGAGAGGATGGTCTAGAGGTTCTGAAGGAACTCCATGAAGGAGCTTGTGCATCTCACGTTGGGGGAAGAACATTGGGTGAAAAGGCTTTAAGGACGGGGTACTACTGGCCGACCTTAAAGGAGGATGCCCTCGTCTATGCAAAGAAGTGTGATAGTTGTCAGAAGCATGGAAACCTGCATCAGAAGCCGTCCAACTACTTAAGCCCCATGTTGTTCCCTCTGCCCTTTGCCAAATGGGGCATGGATATCCTAGGACCTTTCCCGGTGGCCGCTGGGCAAAAGAAGTTTGTGATAGTAGCTGTGCACTACTTCACTAAATGGATAGAGGCTGAAGCCATGCGAGGTATAACAACAAACGACATCAAGGGCTTTATTTGGAAAAATATTATAACTCGTTTTGGCATGCCACAGTCCATCGTCTTTGATAATGACCCACAGTTCGAAACGCCTAAACTGAAAGATTGGTTGGCAGAAAGAGAAATCAAGGCTCACTTCACTGCAGTCGCCCACCCACAAGCCAATGGGCAAGTAGAGTCCTTCAACAAGATTCTATCCAATGGAATCAAAAGGAAGTTGGATAATGCCAAGGGGCAATGGGTTGAAGAAGCTGCCGGCTAGTGTTATGGTCCATCTGAACAACCGCCAAAAATTCTACAGGGGAGACACCCTTCATGTTAGTTTATGGCACTGAAGCCGTCTTGCCCATTGAGATTGAAGAACCCACCCTTCGGGTCATGTTGTACACAGAAAATGCCAACTGGGCTGCATTGCGCACGGCTTTGGACCAAGTGCCAGAAGTCAGGGGCAATGCCTTGCTAAGAATGCAATTGTACAAATTACGAATGGCTCGGGAGTTTAACAAGAGAGTCGCTAGACGACCACTCAAGGTGGGGGATCTTGTTCTAAGGAAGATGGAGGCGGTTGGACGAGCTAAAGAGATGGGGAAGCTGACGTCAAACTGGGAAGGACCTTATCTGATTATCCAAGAGCTGCGCAGCGGCACCTTTCGTCTCCAAGATCTGGATGGACGAGTTATACAGTGCACTTGGAACTCAGATAATCTGAAGAAGTACCACGTCTAACTCAATTCATCGTCAGGAATCTAGTTGGTAGTTTGTAGTAAGTCCAAAGTGCCACGGCACATGCTAGAAAAAAGAATTGTATACATGTATCTTGGCATTTAGCCAAGCAAAATTCATATAATACAATTCTTATCGCCTTTGTTTATTTTCACCAAGTTAGTTCACTTTGGGGCATTAAATCAGTTGCTAGTCTAAAAGTGACAATAACTTGGGGCAAAAACACAAAAAACAATAGAGCATCAAAAATACTCACTTCCATGCCGAACATCACTCCCTCGAGGAGACCGGCCAAAAGTATTACAACCTAAAGGTTGACAATACATAAATGGCAATCAAATTGACAAAATCTCTAGTAAGAGAAACGTCAAGGTCTCTAAGAGAAGGCTGACCAGAAATAAGCCCTTAGTAAAGGATACTTACTTTCACATACACGGACAGCTAAGTAGTAAAGACCCTAGTAAGGGATCACTACTTCCGGACGAGTGTTGCTCCCTCAAGGAAGGCGACTGAACATTCGTAGACCATGTCTCTAAAGCTCGTCCTTAGCAATTTCAGCAGGCCTAGCCAACGATGGCCGCTCTCCTTCTTGGACTATGGCTCGTCCACTATATATGGATGAGCCTAGCCCAAGAAGGGGGGATAAGACAAGCCTATAGGACTAGCTAAAAGAGGGAAGGTCGTCCAAAAAACCAGGATGAACCAGGCAATAAATACTGCAGGACGAATGTCACTAAGTACTTGGATACTCTGGAAAGATTCACAATCGTCCAAAGATAAGGATGGAAATCTTCCCCTATACTTATTTTACAATCCAAAGACCCATAGTCGTCCAAGGACAAGGATGGCAATTTTCTGCGAAGGTCGTCCAAAAAACCGGGATAAACCGGGCAATAAATCTTGCGGGGCGAGTGTTACCAACTCGAGAAAAACGGCTAAAGCGTGGCTAGTCCACAAAACCATATGTATTGGCGCTTTCCCCCTTGGGGTAAGACCCGTCTAAATGAGAAGACCATCCAAAGTTCCAGGACGAATGTCACTAAGTACTTGGATACTCTGGAAAGATTCACAATCGTCCAAAGATAAGGATGGAAATCTTCCCCTATACTTATTTTACAATCCAAAGACCCATAGTCGTCCAATTAAGGACAAGGATGGCAATTTTCTCCTATGTGTGTTTTGCAAATCGTCCAAATATCCGTAGGAGTCTCTTTTTGTACTTGGCTACATTTTGTAAAGACTCTAGACCGTCCAAGGGCAAGGACTCTAAACCGTCCAAGGGCAAGGATCAGGGTTGGCAAGCTTACTCTATTTAGAATTTTGTTGACTGTCCAAAAGTTCAAGATGAATCTCTTCTTGTAGTTGGATGCATTTTGAAAAGATTTATGATCGTCTAAAGGCAAGGATGCCGCTCTTTCCTTAAAAATATGTGAGGAACATCCAGCATTCGGGACGAGGCACATTTTATACTTAGTCAGAATTGTAATTCAAGAGGAGAAGAGATAAGCAATTGGTAAAAACTCATTCATATATATACTTGGCAAAAGATTTACAATCTAAGACTAGAAGAGTTAAAGCTACAACGGCAAACAAGCCAAGAAACTTTGGAAAATAAACCTAAAAGTAGGCATCATCTTCAGCGCGAGTCTCTTGGTCGTCTACAGAGTTCTCCTCCTCAGCTGCAACTTCGTCGTCCGAGTCCAAAAATTCCGGAGGTTCCTCGGTACATACCATAGCACGATGAACACTCTCCTGATATTCCAGGCGACGGATGAAGCTGGGGACCTCAGAAGACTCAGCCAGCATCTCAAAGGCCTTGACGGCCCAGTCCTTAGACGTTTCGACGACTTGATCCAAGCCTTCTTTGGCGTCGTTAAAGGCACTGGTCGCTTCCCCTTCCAGACGGGCAGTCCTCGCCCTTTGGAGGATGTTCTCCCTTCTCAGTTGAACGGCGGCAAGAAGAGAAACATCTCTTTCACCCTTCAGATCAGTAGAAACAGCATCTATAACCATCTTCAAACGGTCCAGCTCCTTGTATAGATCTTTGATAGTAACAAGATAATTCTTGTTTTCGGACTCCAGGATAGTTGACCTCTTCTCCAAAGCATCCAGGGATTGACGATGAAGGGTATTAACCATCTCAATGTCATGGATGGCCTTGTCGCCTGCCGTTGTAGCAAGGTGGACGAGCTTCTTGTTCTCTTTTCGAAGCTCTCTCGCCCACTCTTCAGTGAGCATGCTGCGAGCAAAAAGCTGGGACAATGAAAACAAAATAAATCATTAGACGAGTTACAAAAACGAAAAAATATTCACAAGTATTAGACAAAAGCGGCAGTAAGTTATACCTCAGCAGCCAGTTGAGACATGTAGCCCACATGCCCGGCCGATGCCCCCCTTAATCCTTTGATATAGGATTCAGGGTAACATTTGAAGAGCTCCTGCTTAAGCCGATCTTTTACGCCTTTGGCATTTTGGCAAAACGGGGAGAAGACTCCTCGTCCGAGTCAATGGTGGGAGAAGCTGAGGGTAAGGCGGGGCCTTTGCCCTTATCTGAAAGAGGGGGAGAGTCAGTTATCTTGATGGGAAAGACGATGGCTTGTCTATTGGACGGACTCATGGACCGTCCGCCCACCCGCACCGTCCTAACTATATTCGGATAATACGACTCACCAGACGAAATAGATTCCGTCCTAACAGCTAGCGGCATCTGCGGCACCAGCTTGGCCACCGAACCGCTGAAGCCCGGGTAGTTCCCAGCCGCCGTCTCCGACTCCGGAATAACCAAAGCCAAGGACGACTGCAGTGCGGCCTCAGCGAATCCGCTGCGAACGTCCAACCGACCGGCCAAGATCCTCAATCTTCTCGCCTCGGCGAGGCGGCGGCGAAGGCTCCTTTTTCAGGGCCTTGTCCTTTGGTGGCGGCATGCTTTTCTCCCCACCTCCACCAGCAGAAGTCGTCTTCTCTGGCCTCTTTCTTGTAAAGCCCTTAGGCTTTTTCGCGGGAGGCTGGTCCGCGGCCGCTGTAGGCCTCTTCTTGGACGAAGACGACTTCCCAGGTGGAAGCTTGTTTGTAGGAGCATTTTTCTGCAAAGCATGAACAAGTTATCAAATTGGTCGTCCAAGGGACAAAAGTTATAATTCCAATTACGATGCTTCAGACGAAAATCACCCAAAGAAGGAAGACGTCCTATAATGGGCACCTCCTTTCCTAAGGGAACCTTGTCTGAAGAAAATTCTAAATACAGACGAAGACGATGCAAAGAAGGAAGGCGTCCAAAAGAAGACGGACTAAAATGACTTCCGTCCGAGGACAAGAAATCAACTCTTCGTCCAAATTTTGAACTTAAAGTTTCTCAGACGAGAATGGCCCAAAGAAGGTGGCCATCCAAGCATGGACGCCTTCCATCTTCAGGTGATTCTTGTCCAAAGAGATGAAACCTATCTTGGACGAATCTAAATGATACTCGTCCAAAGTTGATCCGGTCTTCAGACGAGAATTGCCCAAAAGAGGTGGCCGTCCAATCATGGACGCCTTTCTTCTTCGGGTAATCCTCGTCCAAAGGAAGGGACAACGACTTGGACGAGTCCATAAGGTACCCGTCCAAAGGCGTCATATATCTCAGACGAGAATGGCCCAAAGAAGGTGGACGTCCATGCTTGGACGCTTTCCTTCTTTGGGTGACCCTCGTCCAATGGTTGGATACAAATCCTAGACGAGTTAGATCGATCCTCGTCCCAAAAAAAAAAAAAACATGTTTACTAGAGTTTCAGCCCTTTTCTCGGTACTGCCCTTGGCGTACTCCTTCCATAAGTTGTCTGTGAATTTGGACATACTTATATCTCCCGTCCAAGAAGCTTTAAGACATGCTCTGGCTGAGTCTGCAAAAAAGAGATGAAAAATGTTTAATCTGGTATGTGCTATGGACGAAGAGTTTTACTTGGAGAATTTGAATGTATACCTTTATCTTCGGCCAACCGCAAACCAGTGACGACTAGGAAGTCGTCATGGTAAAACATTTCTTTAAAGGGTATCCAGTTAGCTGGTCCCTTAAAAGATCGCTGGCCGGGCTCAGGTACTCCTTAATTCTAAAGTACTTCACAACCTCCTCGTCAAAGTTGTCCTCCAACTCCAGCCAGGATTGCTTCCGCCCAGTATTCGTGACGGATCGATTATAAAATCTATAGCTCTTAGTGGCATAGTCGTTGGTCGCTCTTAAGAAGATGAAGTCGGCCTTCCATTCATGCATCTTCGACGGCTTGCCCCAAGCCGTCATGAAGCCGGGGCGGTTGCAGATGATGGGCCATGCCTCGTCAACGGCCCCAGGTACCTTAGCCGCGTAGTGAATATGGGTAAAGGCTGGGAGAGAAAGAGCTAGGCCGTGCAGCTCGCAGACGGCAATAAACGTCAGAACGTTGTGCCAAGTATTTGGAGCCAGCTGATTATGGCCTATATGGTAGTAGTGCAGCACTTGCTCTATAAATTCGTGGAGGGAACCTTAATCCCGCGTCCAAGGCCAGCTTGTAGACGGCGAAGTGGTTCTTTGGGGCACTCAGAATCGTCGCGTCTTTATTTGGGATAACAAAGGAGAAGCCCGGCATGGGCATATAGGAAGATAAATAACTAGGGTCTGGTCCTACTTTCTCTAGCCATTTGCGATTAACCAAAATGAAGTCGGGGTCAGAAAGGGGACCTAATCGTCTTCTAATTTCCGACGAAGTTGTAGAGGCTTCTTCCGATTCTTCGGCAGCGTCAGATTCACTGTCGTTATTACCTTCGCCGATCTCCTCCATATCGACGTCCCTGCCAGAAGGACTGGCCTCAGGGTTTATTTCGGAGTCTTCTAAATTATGGTCAGAGGAAGGAGGCCCGCCCAAAGGCTCAGCACTTTGGACCTCTCTTGCCTCATCTAGCACCCGTCCAGTAGATTCCTCCATATCTGAGCTATTTGACGGGATTATTACCTTTCGTCTTAGACGAGCCGTTTGCTTGACGCGTGCCAGATTACCCTACACAGGTAAAGTCTGGGTCGTCTGACTTTCTCGGCCAAAACCACAAAAAACAATACTCGGCCAGAAGAGGCCCAACTCTAGAATGTGCCGAAGAAGAAGTATCGGTTCTAGGGTCAAAACGAGCTCTTGGTCGGCTAGGATTATTTGACGAAGAAGATTCCATTTTATTGATTTTCTAAGAAAAAATAAAGAATAAAGAAGAATGAAAAGAACAAAGAAAAGATACCTGCTAAAGCGCCTGGACGATTCGGTGAAGAAAGTTGAGGCTGGACGATCTCTCTCTCTCTCTAGAAAAATTTGCAGAGTTTCTCTCTCTAAGAAAATTCGATCAAGGTGTGAAATGATTTAATGTCCTCACATCAACGTTATTTATAGGGGAGTAAGAAACCTGTGGAGCCGGTCAAGGATGACCGAAGGGAGGATAAAACGGTCGGTTATGACCGGTAAAACCCAGGAAAAGACGCGTCATTTCCTTCGTTTCAAATAAATCTACCTTGGGTAAAAAAGCCTTAACCGTCAGATGGGCCAAATGAAGCTACCTTGGCTAAAAGGGCCTTAACCGTCAGATGGGCCAACAGTGAAAACCCTTTTAGGGGCAAATGTTGTAGCCTAACATCTACGGTTCCTTTGAAGACACCTGGGCTCATCGGAGCCGTACACGTGTCCTCCAGTGAATAGAGAAAAAAGATTTAATCTTTGGGTTATCCTCGGTTGGGTTAAAAGGATACTTTTACGGCCCAAAAGGTAGTCGAGCCCGGCCACATGAGGTGGCTGCGGGGGAGAGTGGTTGATGAACCCTCACAAATCATGGCTCGCCACGTGTCATGATCTGATTCCATAGCCAATCAGAGGCCACTATTCTAGGGCAGATTTTAAGGATAGTTGTCATCTTGCTATCACTATAAATACCCCAGAAATCAGGAGAAATGGCATTCAATGCAAACAGTGCAAAGTTACTCTGTAAAAATACTCTCTCACTTTCTCTCTCTAGATCTACTTTTCTCTTTACAACTCCTGATATCTGACTTAAGCTTCGGAGGGGGAACCACCACCCAAACCTCCAGGGTGGGTCCCTTTTTGCAGGTTCGGGAGCGAAGCTCAGGCTTGGACTAGGTTGATTCAGACATTTGTTGCACAAGTCTCCAAGGAAGAACATCTAAGGGATACTAGTTTACTTGCTAGACAAGAAAGCTCGGCCTACGCTTACTTACTTCTTTGGACAAGGGACTAAACGAAGTCACTTCAATATCCCTGATCCCATTGATGAGTAGTGCTACTGTTTCAGGTAGAGGTGGTAAGAAAATGTATACTATAAATCTTAATTGCTTAGACAAACAATGTTCAAAGCCTTAATCCCAATATTATGAGGTCTGCTATAAATTTTGCATATAATTATTTTGCATATAATCAGATATAGGTCAGGTAGTCCAGGTCTACACAAACAAAAGTCCCATAAATCCATCGCACCATCACAGAATGAAAACCATACCTGAACAGCAGCACATAGGGCAACTACTTCATCAGGGTTGACACTACAATTTGGATTTTTCCCGTCATCTTTTTCACAAGATCCTATACAGTAGGTATCCTTGTTGATCCACCAACAAGGATAACTTCATTTATGTCTTTCAATGAAAGTTTTCCATCATTCAAAGTAGTTTTAACATCAATCTGCAGAATCCGGATCAACAATTAGTATTCAAAGCAAAGAAAACTAAAAGTAGAGCAGACTTGTGAACTCTGAACATTATATTTGTCTAGCAAGTCTCAACTCTGAACATAACTCTTCAAACTTTACTCTCGTGGGGGTTGTATCAAAATTTTTAGGGCCGCTTGTGTTGCAGTAATGAAAGTTAAGCTGTTTCGAAAAACCATTGATGGATGACCTTGTGTTAAAAGCTAAAGTTATTTCTACAGTACATCAACAACAAAAAAATGCAGATTTCAACTTTAAGTAAATGAAGAGTTTAATCAAGTTCAATGAGACTTGAGCAGTTTCTTGTAATTGTAATGTTAAACGGTACCGTCTCCCCATGGATAAGCTGAGAGTGAGACTGCAAAGGTAATTCAGTAATTATCAATTGAATGTTAGAAAAGAATATAGATACAGTGATATTTTGCAATAAGAACTTCATTACTACTAAAAATCTAGGATATTAAACAAATGAGATAACAGCTTGGATATTAAACTTCAGCTTTCAATGCTTTATCTCTCGCCTTCTACTCTCTCTCAATATAAAAATGATATTTTTATAATATAAGTATAAAAATCACGTGTCTGCATTCTGCAAAAAGTCCAGAAGAAAAGAAAGAAAAAGTAGAGGCAAAGTTAGCAAACAATGTCCACATTTTGCGAGAAACTAAAACCAAAAGGCAAAAGAGTAGAAAGAGAAACTGAATTAGAATTAGGGAAAACAAAAGTCGAGAAGGGGGTAAAAGAAGCTGCGACTGAAGGTTTCTAATAGTAAGGAAGAGAAAAAAATGAAGGGAGAAGATTAAAGGACATGAAGGAAGAGAATAATGCCCGGGGACGTCCCAAAGCCTTTAAACACATGCCCAAGACGTCTTCACTTTTTACCCAAGACGTACGCATCCAAGCTTGGCATCCCACCATCCCGAGTTCGTTTTGGGGACGATTTTGGGGAGTACCCGACCCGTATCGGGACGGGATACGGTCCAAAGAATGCGTACTCGTGATTCATAGGTGGTAAACAAATGTCAGAAATCATAACTGACCACTACCAAGTAAAAGTTGGAGAACACATATAACAATAATCTACAAGCAAATCAGTATAGACAAGAGAACTTTCTCTAGGAATCACACGATTTCATTAACCCATCGAACATTGGGTCACAGTCGAAGTATTAAAGTACATTTTACCACCAAAGGAAATCCACAATCAACCAATTTCAATCACAGTAAAAACCGAGTCTTGCAGTCTATGTTGTCTTGAATGAATTGAATGTTATTCATTATAGTTAAAAACGAATTACGAGCAATGTCCCCAGTATGCTTGTGGAGGTAAAAAAAAGTCATACATGAATAGATGTAATTTCATTGAAGTTTTTTGTGTTTGGAATACCGAGACAGCGCATTCCATGTTGATGACGCCATTCTTTAATATGTCTCTCAAAAGCTCTACGACCCCAATAACTGTGGTTCCCACATATTTCACATTTAAATTCCTGAGAACAAATTAGAAAAAAGGAACATCAGATGGTAATTTCATTGCATGATGACCTATGATATACAAGCCATCATATCATACCACAATATGCAAGGCTTACAACCTTTTTTCTACAATAAGTAAAATGTCAACAGGAAATGAAACCATGCATAATATCACCTGGAAATCTAAAAGGCACTTGGAAAACATAATAATATGGAGCCTTACGAAAGAATCAATGTATCACCTCACCAATAGCCAAAAGCAAATGAAAGCGGATAATAGAGCCTAAATAACGACTAAATAAATGTATACCTGCCCAAGACCATGGAGCTTATACAACCAATATGGAATTGGTTTCCCATCCCAACACAATGGCAATTTAAGAGGATTGAAAATAGGCTGATCTTCTTCATCACTTTCAGAATCAGCCTGCACATCTTCCCTGAAAGGTTCATAAACAGAAAGATATTATCAGAATTCACAACAATCATCGTCGAAAGAAGGATCGACTACAACGAAATAGCAGTAGGAAAGCATAGGATCATCATAAGAAAAGAACGCATAGAATGATAGAATTTACCTCTTCATGCTCTTCTCAAGCTCCTCCCAAATTATTCTCCGTTTCTTCACAGTATTTTCTTGTGTTCGGACTATGATCTACAGATAAAACCAACAGAAATCTCAAAATAACTAAAAACCATCAGCAACTGTCTGCTCACATAATAAAAGTGCAAAATACCAAATAGCACAATGGATTTATATTATTTTATAAAGATAATAGATATGTGTAAAACAGTAAAAGCACAATATTGAATACTATATCAAAGCTTTAGCCTTTAGCCAATAAAACTACCAGAATGTATCTACAAGCTAACATCTCCAAGCAGTTCACACACCTTTTTCATCTTGGCCTCCACCAAGGCCAATTCCTTAATATCTTCTTGCTCTTGAGATGGCACATCACCATTACTATTTTGGCCTGAACTTCGCCGTGTTTAGCAAAATGCTTTATGTCCAACTCCTCAAGAGGATTGTTCTGCAAGAATGGCCAAGAAGATCAATCAATAATTACGGAGTCATGAGAAAAAGTGGGATGTGTATGGTGAGCATTTATGTAGTGAAGTATACTGAAAAAGGATAATGTTGTTTTCATCAAAATTTTCACACCCCCACAAGCCTCAAATAATCAATGTTGGATTTTCTCACTACAAGGGTTGCTTAACTGAATCAATTTCTTTTTTTCATTTAAAAATTTCTTAAACTTCATAAAAATTGTTCAAAAAAACTACCTAGGTAAGGAATAGCCTCTCTGCTCTTTGTTGAACAGTACCACCTGCTTTCAGTCCTAGTGCAGTCAAGGCTTAAGGAGCAAAACAAAGGAACCATAGTTTCAAGTTCTCAAAGACTCAAACAGATAATCAGATTAAAAGCTGCATACTTAAGCATCTATGATGGACAGAGACATCCTTCAACAAAAAGAAATCAACTATATCGAAGAAGCCAAATATTGCATAAATCATATAAACATAGTCACTGGGCAATGATGACAATAAAGTTCCACGAATACTCCTCACTTTAGATTAACCCAGTTTCTTCAACAATCTTACCCTGCACTTTCTTGACCACCCAGAGTGAACATTGCATAATATACTCAACTGCTTGATCAGTATCCCTTACAGATAACCCATTGCTAATATTAGTTGTTAATGTCTTATTTTGCTTGAAATTTTCTTAATGTCTCATTAGTTGTTTCACAAAATAATCAAACACAATAAAAAAGAAATCAAGACCCGAACCTAGAGATCGCATTATGTAGAAGAAGAACCCTAACCCTGAAATAGCAAAAAATTGTATTTAAAACTAAAATCTATCAGAAATTCGGAACCGTAGTCCAAGACTTTAAAAAGAAAAAATATAAAAATCGGAAAGAAAAATCAAGAACCCTAACTTAAACATACAACTTCAACATCAACAACAAAAACACATCATCATCAAATTCAATTCAATTAAATAAATTTGATATCACTGAATTTCATTGACTGACCTGAGTATAAGGACCACGAGGAGTGTAATAATCATCATATTGAGCAACGACAGAGTGCTCTTCTTCTTCTTTGACGTCTATTTCTCCGGCGGCGGCTGGGCGGAGGAGAGAGAATTTGAATCAACCGACGAGTTGGCTTTCGGCGTCGAATTCTTCAACTTCGGCTGAAATAGGGTTTTGCCATTGACGGTGAGTGTCAATTATCAAAAAAAAAAAAGGAAGAGAGAGAAAAAATACCTAATTGTACTCGGCGAAAAACATCCTTGAAATCCTCATCCCTATCCCTAATTTCCGCCATTAATGGATGGCTAAAAAGTCCTACAATATCAAACCCTAGAAAGTTGACTAAAGACTGAGAGAAACAAAGAGAAAGATTAGGAGATCGGCGACGGCGAGAGATGGATTAGGAGGAGCGATTGAAGAAAGAGATTTGGATGAGAGAAAGGGATGAGGGATGATTGAATGAGAGATCGAAGATCAGGTGAGCAGTGAAGAAGAGATTTGGGCTTAAAGAGATTTGGGCTGGAAATAAGGGGAAAAAAAACAGTATTAACCGATGCGGTTTACCGAACCGAAACGGTTAACAGAGGACTGCAACGGTTTTCTGTTAACCGTTTCGGTTTTCTGAGAACCGCATCAGTTTATGTTCCCAATTTTCCCACTCATAATTTCGAGGATTTACCGCTACGGTTCTCTTAAGGACCGCAGCGGTTGTGTTGTGACATATAGTATTTTTTCCACTAGTGTTGTGTACTTAGTATTACATTGTACAATAAGTTAGTCAATAATTTTTTCATGTAAAAGAATCTTCTTATATAATCATTAAATTAAGTATATTTTAGATTTGTATATATTGCACTAATCACTTTCCAAATTTTAATTATATCCAAATTTAGTTTGAATATAACAATTAATTTTTCCGATAACAATTGAAATATTTTAAAATTATCTGTCTAAGATATTTATAATAATGATTATATACTCTTTTACTTTTTGAATGCTTCATATATACATTAAAGCCTACAAAAGATCTTTATATGTCGTAGTAGTCTTTAACTATCATATGTACTTATATACATAATTTTAATTATTATAAGAAGATCAAAAAGAAAACTCAATATTTAAAAGGTAAAAATATAATAATGTGGATATTTATATGTCGTAGTAGTCTTTAACTATCATATGTTACTTATAAGTATATATAAATCTTTACTTAATGATTATAAGCTCTAATAATATAAATTTAAATTGTATATAGATCAAACTAGAATATTTAAAAATCCATTGATTATCATGTTTAAATTGATACACGAATGGACACACAATTCACGACTTTAAACATAAGTATATATTTAGATTTTATATATACTTATGTTTAGAGTCGTCAATTGTGTGTCCATTCGTGTATCAATTAAACATGATAATCAATGGATTTTTAAATTTTCTAGTTTGATCTATATGCAATTTTTTTTTGTATTTGTCAATAAAATATCTAACATTAAAAAAATATACAAAGTGGATGTAAGAGACAAAATAAAGATTGAAAATTTCATGTGGTCAATCCTTTTGAGGGTTTACAATATGACAATGGAAATAGTAATACATTAATATTTAATCTCATAATGTTAATAGTAGTGTGAAACTATGATAGTCTCCCTCCATTTCTTTTTAAATTACACACTTTCCTTTTTGGTTTGTTTCTTTTTAATCTATACACTGTTGTATTTTTCTATTATTGGTAACATGTCCTATCTACTTTATCCTCTTTTTACACCTACGTCATCCACTTTTTAATTTTTTAATTCACTTTTTAGTTTCTCTTTCCGCATTTTCAGTTTCTCTCTCATACTTTTGTACTCCCTCCTTGGTTCCCTCCAAAGTGAAGTGAGTAAACCAAAAAGAAGCGGAGGAAACATAATTATGTGTTATTGCTAAGTCTAAATAATATTAGAGCTTAATTTTGATTAATTTGAGAACTATTATTCTTAATTTGTTATGATATGTAAATTATGTTTTTCAATAAAAAAAATTTATTTAGATCATTGATCTTCGAATTCATGCGAATTAAATATTTGAACTTTTTAAACTGTGCAATTCCACTGATACTATACTAGCTAGTTTTCATAATTAAACTAGAATTTGGGTCCGGTCGTTGCCCCAGGTGGTATTTTTTTCCGAACTTGATATGTATTTTTTTCCATTCACGTTAAAATATAATAAAGAAAACTCAACATTTAAAAGGTATAAATATAATAATGTGGATATTTAAAGCATGATTAAAAGTTGGTTGAAATAATAATTATGCTATGTATAATAGCAAGACGTCGCAGGTTCAAATCTTGTTGCAAGCCAATTTACCAATTCTAGTGGAGTAATAGAGGTTTCACGTGGCGTGTATACATTGTTAGACACGTCTTTTAATATATTAGTACTAGCATTTTTTGCACGCTATGCGTGCATGTCATATTAACGTTTTTTTTTCTCAATTAGTTATTCATCGGTGTTACAAAAAATTTGATTCGAACTGACATTTATAATTATTTTAAAATTTTTAAATATGTTTTTCTTAAATCAATTTTTCATTGGTTTTTTAAGTTATTTGTTCATCATTATTCAAATATAGTATTGAGAGAAGAAAAATATAAAGCAGAAGAAAGCTTGTGCTAAAATAAAGTGGAAAAATTTGTGATTCAGGTTCAATGGTTGAATAATTAATAAAGTGGAAGAGTTTGATTTATATAATAGAGATTACCAAATAATAATTAATGGTTGATTCCTTCCCCCTTCACTTATTTGATAGAGATAGATGCAACCAATTACATATAGTCCTAGAAGTTAAATATACATTCATAGTTTCAACGGTTTTTTCACCAAATGCCCCCGAGTTTTCACGAAATTCACCGAGCACCCTCGCACTTTTGAAAATACACCTGGTACCCCTCAGTTTCAACATAATACACCCAAATGCCCCTAGTGACTAACGGCGTTAACCGCTGTTAGTCTTAACTCTAATTAAACCCTAATTAGCCTTAATTAACCTAACTAAACCCTAATTAATAACCCTAATCCTAAACCCTAATCCTAAACCCTAACCCTAACCTAACCCTCCCCCACCTTCCCACCACCCCTTCCCCCACCCTCCCAGCGGCCCCCCCCCTACCATCCCTTCCCCCACCGTCCCAACACCCCCCACCCTCCCAGCTCCCCCCCCCCACCCCCGTCGACCTTCCAGTAGCTCCCCCCCACCCCGTCGACCCTCCCGGCTCCCCCACCCCGTCGAATCTCCCCCTCCCCCCCCCTGTCGAATCCGCCCCCCATTCCGCGGCCCGGCTCGTCGTCGTGCCGCTCTCCCTCCCCCCCCTCTCGCTCGTGCCTGCAACCGGTTCGCGGAATTCGAACCCACCCTCTCGCTCGTCGTCCGCAACCGCATACATTCCGAGTTTGACGGGGATGGGGGAGGGGCGGATTCGACATGGGTGAGGGAGGGGGATTCGGCGGTGGGGGAAGAGGCGGAGGGTCGACGGGGCGGGAGCCGCGGGAGGGTCGACTGGGTGGGGGGTGGGAGGGGGGGGGGTGGGTGGGGGGGGGAGGGGGGGGTGGGAGGATGAGGGAGGGTTAGGGTTAGGGTTAGGGTTTAGGTTTAGTGTTTAGGGTTAGGGTTAGGGTTAATTAGGGTTTAAAACAGAAAATTAGGGTTAATGACTAACGGCGGTTAACGCCGTTAGTCATTAAGGGCACGGCATTTGGGTGTATTATGTTGAAACTGAGGGGTACCAGGTGTATTTTCAAAAGTGCGAGGGTACTCGGTGAATTTCGTGAAAACTCGGGGGTATTTGGTGAAAAAACCGTAGTTTCAATTACATAAGTATATATATACAGTTCTAAAATCTAAGTATAAATTCCTCTCAAAAATATCTAAACATAAAGCAAGTTAGAAAGAAGTTATAGATGATATTTTCTAGAACACAGCATAGCATTACAGATTTGCTCCAAGATCCTTTAATAAATTTACTCCAAGATGCTCCTACTAAAGAATTTTATATCCTCAAAAAGAAAACCCAAAATAAAAAGAAACTCTCTTTCATACACAGAACACATACCTTTCCACAACCCCGCGTGTCTCCTTTTTTTTTATTTTCCCCACTCTCTCTCCTCTCTTCCAGTTTTCCTTCCCCCATTACTTTCCCCTTCATTCTTTTTATCCCCTCACCACCCCTTCCTCCCGTGAACACCCCTCTCTTTGACCCTCCCTCTATTATAACTCCATGCTCTCGTGTTTGGTTCTCGTGCATCGTCATCGTCATCGTCATCGACAACAAACAACACAAAGTCTACCGGTTCGATAGACAAATAATACAAACCTCTTCTTTTGAATAAGATACTGCAAGTTTTGTTCAATTAGATGCCGCAGTCACAATCGCCACCGCAGTCGTCTCATCTATACAACAACGGCGGAGGAGACGCACTCTCTCCGCCTACACTTTCACGGCGTAACCAAAACAACTTCCCTCCTTCCCCTCACGATATCCGCTTCCAATCCACTCTCTCCGTCCACAAACTTAAACGATTCAACTCTCTTATCCTTCTCTTCCGTGTTGCTACTTTCGTATTTTCTCTCTCCTCTTTCGTATTCATGCTCACTAACTCCCGCTCTTCACCTCCTCACTGGTTCGACTTCGACGCCTTCAGGTATGATTTTCTAATTCATCGCTCCATTTCCTTTTTTTGATGGTTCCTAGTTTGACTTTTTATTCCGCCCTTTAAAAAAGATTCCAACTAGGAACATCAAAAAGGAACTGACGACGGAGTATTATAATGAATGTTAGGTTTGTGTTGACGGCGAATGGGATAGTAGCAGTTTATTCGTTGGTTGAAATGGTAGCATCTGTTTGGGATATTACTACTGGAGCTACTCTCTTTCCTGAAGTTTATCAAGTCTGGTTTGATTTTGGACATGATCAGGTTTGTTTTTTTTTTCTTCTAAATTTTTGTGATTTTCTCTCTCATCTTTTTGATTTTGAATGGCAAACTGTAAAAGTTGCTCATAATGTCGGGAATATAATAATACTGTGTCGTTTTACTGATTAGTAGTTGGAGATGAATATATAGATGATGCACTCTTCTCCGCTCTTTTTCTTAAAATTCAAATTTTGAATTTTGGACTTTTTAGGGCTGTGATTATTTGTTGCCACTATTGTGACTTTTCTATTGATTTTTTAAACAAATTTGGGGGAATTGGTGAAAAAATAAGGATTCCCTGCAAAATTTAAGCAGAATTAGATAATTATTATTTCGGAAAGTATAACTAGCTAAATATAGCAACACTATGTATTAATAATGCCGATCAACAGGTCACAAACCTCCATAAGAAAGATTTTGTATTTTGGCAGCTATAAGGTCATACATACTTGATACTTCGTTCGAAAATAGACCAAAGACTTATTATTTTATGCCGTTTAAAATAAATAAAACACTTATTATTTACTAATTTTACTTTATCACATAGGTCTCTTTTTTTTATATATTTATCTTTCTCTTATGCTAATTCTTCAACCTCTATTACTCCACGTCTTCCCCTTACATTTCATTTATTTTAAAACAGATAAATTATCAAATGATGATATCCTTTAATAAAGTTGGTAGCTGATTGCTATATTAATTGAGTAATTATTATTACTTGATCACAGTTCAATTGTTTTCTTGACGTCATGATTATGATTGGTACTTACTCTAGCTGTGTGTTTTTTGGAGGAGAGAGATTGATTGGTTTGTGGTTTGAATTTTATATATGCAGTTCGTACTATGTCGGAAGAAAATTTGTTTTGTTTGACTAGTTTCGTCAAACTTTGACGAGTATTTTTTTTTTTTGAAGTAACGAGTACTCTATTCTATTTGATTACCGTTTACTTCAACTTACCGTATTATATGGAGTTTACCAGGAGAAATATGAAGATTTTTGTGATTTGTGATGGAATTATTTGTCGTCAATAATCTAATTTACACCACCATATGTGCATATTACTTTTTAAGGCTTTTGCTGTTATTCACGTGAAAAAACATTATCTGAAATCTGAACTTATCAAAATTCTTTTTCGTTTTGGATATAATAGGGATAGATCTTACTCGATCTTATTTTGTTTTATTTGAACTACAAAACCTACTAGTTTTTGCAACTTATCAAACATATTTACTTGATTTTAAGGTAAAAGAAATAAAGCTTCAGTCCCAAAATATCATAGGAAAAAGTACACTTGATGTAATAGTATAACCAAAATACTAGGATGAGCACAATAACCTCACAAGCTAACTCAACCTCAATGATCCCACTCGGGATCTAATTTGGAATGAAAATGAAGGCTCGATAAGTTCAATAAGACAATAAGTTAACCCTGTCGTGCACTGATACTCTTGATTGCCATTAATATTTTTTCCAAGACAAAAGTTGAAAGTTCATGTAAATTTGTTACAGGTTTTCGCGTACATGCTTCTATCAAAAAACTCGGCAGAGAACGGCGTTGGTAAAGATGTTAAAAGGAACCGACACGTGTACCACCACAAGTGCATTTTGTGTGCAATCCGACATTTCTATAGCTCTAGGATTTGCTGGATTTCTATTCCTTGGCTTCTCCTCCTTGACATCTGGTTTTCGAGTTGCTTGCTTTGTAATCAATGGCTCTCGCTTTCATCTTTGAATTTTCTTTTGTGACCTTTTGTTTTGGCCTAGTTACTACATTACTTAATATTGTCATCATTTGTATCTATTATTACTCCCTTAATTCCATAAAATATGGCATTCCACGCTTTAAGATATATAAAATTTCGATCACAATTTTTTAAAAAAAATTATTGATTTGAATTATAGGAAGAAAAAACACATTTCAATCGTTTGAAAACTTCAAATTTTAAAACAATTTTTATTAGTATACCCTTTTAAAAATTATGATTGAAATTTAAATTTATAAAAGTATAAATCACTTAAATTATGAGAATAAGGGAGTAATAAATTTGTTTTTGCTCTATAACTTTAAGATTATATTAGAAAAGAATTTTTTAGGTGAGACAGAAATGATACTGTTGCTTTTTTCTTTTCATCTTTAGGATTTTTTTTGGGTGAGAGGGGGTGGGGTGTGCTTGTCTGCTCCATGTCTTACAGACTCACAAACTTGATAGATCATAGATTGGAGATCTTGGTATTAGATTATGTGTATAGGGCGAGTTGTTGAAACCTTATTGGTTTCTTGTGCATATGATTAGCTTTTTTTTGTACATTCGGTACTTTTTCAATCTTTTTCTTGCAAAATGGATAATTTTCATTGTTATTTTAGAAAGGCATATTTTCTTATTGATCTTGTCAAAAGTATAAAAAAATACAACAAAGAAAATATATGGTCTCCAGCAAGTCTTGTGTGGGGTTGACCACACAGTTAATAACCAAGTGGCCACTCACATAAAAGACAAACATGAATAACCCTAAAAATTATAAGTAACCACAAAATATTATAAGTAACCCTTAAAATAAATAGCTTCGACAATTGTCAGTAACTCCTACTATAGTAATAGGTAACGTCAACAATTATAAGTAATCCCTAGTATATACTTCATCTTTTTCTCAATAAGTGCAACATAGAAAAAAGTGGGGGAATACCAATGAATATAAAGAGAGAGAGTTGAGACCACAATAAAGTTGAGTAATTCAAGTGATGAAACAAAGTTGTGATCCCCTCTTACTTTTTGGTGGCATATTTATAATAATATTGAACTTTTTTTACCATTTTGAGCTTGGTTGCACTTATTGTGACTATTCCAAATAAGGAACGTGTTGCACGTATTGAGATCCAGAGGTAGTATATTAATTAGTAAACTCAAATACAATAATTAACCTTATATGTGGATCGGCCCCACCATTAACTATAAATGTGGTCAACCACATATAAGACTTTGTATATGGTCTCTGTGATTTGCCAAGTTGACGAGGATTAGTTTGGTGGATTGAGATAATAACGGGACTAATTTTAATTGTAATGTCCCATGAAAATCATGATAATATATGTGAGTAATTAGAGGTATAAAATATTTTGTTTTATATACATTATTATTATTATCATCACGAGTATCAATTAATGCTTTTGAGGTCAGTTTTCATCAACTTATTTTTCTTATTTTTTCTGAACTTTATTTCAAAACCTTTTGTTAATTTTTCTGAACTTTTTCTCATCTTTTTGACTTTTTCTTCAAACTTCTTTTTTAATATCTCTGTTTTTATTTTTATTTTTTACATTTTTTATAATTTTGAACTTTTCTTATAATTTTTTTAATTTTTCTAAAAATTAATTAAATATACGTTGAAAAGAACAGAGCCTTACTAGTGAATTCAAGTCTTTTATATTGGGTGGAGCATAATCGGTCTTTAATCATATTTTTTTTAAACAAAGATCAATCCATATATTGAAAGTCATGCAACATATGTAACAAACATTGAATCCAAGGGACTACGAGACTGATAAAGCAAAATTCTCTTTTACTCCTAAAACTAAGATCGACAGAAGTGGTAGAAGTAAACTTGTCTTTGAATTGAAAATCCCTTACTTTTGGCAAAATGTTCGTCAAAGGTACGAGACTCTTTTTCACTTTCAAAACCCCGTCCAAGAACGTTTCAAATAAATTCTCGATACCACTTTGACTTTCACAATTCGTAGTTGTATCTTTTATTGGAAGCTCATTTAGTTTACATAACCTATATAGGTGTAAGTATATATAAAAGGAAAAGCTTAAGAACGATCCCAACTATAGTTGTCCAGCCTAGTGGTGCTAATCGAACGAGTTGGTATCGAGCAGGGTCCTACTCGACTCGACTTGAAAACTCCCAAACCCTGCTCGACTCGAAAACTCATTAAGCTCGCCAAACTCTTGCTCAACTTGTGCTCGTTAATTTTTTGTGCAGCTCGACTCGAAACTCGACTTGACTCTAGCTCGATTAGCTCGACTCGACTACTCGAAAATCTTTTTTTAATTTGTTATTTCTTTTAAACTCATGTTACTAGTTTATAAAGTATGACCGAGGATCATGAGGTAAATTTTAATTGGGCTTGGTAACTTGGACCTTATTTCTCAAAATTTTTAAAAACTTTTTATGTTAAATAAATTAAATTCTTAGAAAAAAATATATAAGAAAAATTATCGAGCTACTCGCGAACTTAACGAGTCGAGCAGGGTCGAGTCGAGCAAGACCCTGCTCGACTCGTGCTCATTAAGGTTTCGAGTCGAGTCGAGTCGAGTTCGAGCCGAGACAACTCGAGTCGAGCTTTGACCGAGTGTTAACTGAGTTGAGCTCGAGTTGCTCGCGATCTGCTCAACTCGATTCGCACCCTTAGTCCAGCCATAATAAATCTCAGCTATTGAATATTTCACAGCAGGCCAAACCTGAAATCATTTTAGACCATCGGATTCCTACATATGACCAATTGACCACTATAGAATTTTTTAAAACATATTCGAATTTTTTCCCTAGATATTGTCAAAGGGAGATTTAATTTCCAATTTGCGTCAAAGTTAAACTTATTTCCCTTCATATCGTCCACGTAGGACAGCACACTAGAAATTTCGTTTTTTATTTTACTTACGTAGAATCACTACTCGAAATAGCGGTTAATAGTAGTAAGCCGCTATGTAGAGTAGCGGTTAGAGCAAAACAAGACCCGCTACATCGAATAGCAGTTTTATTAATTTTGAGATCGTGAACGCCTGATTTGGACTCATCTGAAGCATCTTCTGGAGGTATTTCCCTTGCTCTTCTATCGGCAAAGATTTCTCTGAATCTGCAAGCACCAAATAATAGTCTGATATGATTTTAAAAATGCAAGCAGAGGTAAGGTAAATGAAAGAGGAGAGCAGCAAACATAGATAAGAAAACCACAAGTTCACCGCTACTTTAAGTGACGGTTTATGCTAGTGAACCACTACTAGAGATAGCGGTTTCCTCTTTTAAACCGCTTCTTCCAGTAGAGGTTCATTTAAAGGTTAACCGCTACTTTAGAGCCCGTTCGTTATAGTTTTTTGTTTTCACTTTTTAGTTTTTTTGAAAACTAAAAACAAAAAACAGGAAACCAAAAAAAGTGGTTTTCACTTTTTAGTTGTTAGTTTTCAAAATCATCATGTTTTTAATAAGTTTGACTAACTTTTTTCCCATTATAGGACATATATCATATGACTTTTAAATACAAAAAACCAAAAAAATAAAAACCACAGTGGTACCTAATTTTCTGATATACTGTCCTACGTGAACGGTAGGGAGGGAAATAAGTTTAACTTTGACGCAAATTGAGAATTAAATCTCTCTTTGACAATATCTAGAGAAAATACAAACATATTCATTTGTTTTGCTAAAACCCTAATTTCATATTACACCAGTCTCACTCTCTCTCTCTCCATTCTTTCATTCGAATTATCTTAAAACATCAATCATCACACACAATTCGGGATTTCCAGAAGACATTCTAGGCAAAACATACCTACTTTCGAGATTGAAATCTCGGTATTCCAAAATTTCGAAGGTTTATTCAAAATCAAAAATTTCCAACTTCTCGTTTTGGAACTTGTATCTTCCACAAATTTGAAAGAGAAATTTGAATTGCAGAAATTTAACCTAAGATGCGTGTAGAAGAATTGGATTCAAATACAGAAGAAGAAAACCTTAGAATATCACCTCCTGCTGAAGAAATTGAAAGACTAAATAATGTCGATAATATGAATGATGATTTTGATGAAGGTGATGATGAAGATTATGTCCCTGTAATTCTTGGTTTTGTCGAGAAGCCTGAAAATAGCTGGTCTCTTCTTCGTCAATTGTTCCCTAGCAAGGCTGGAGGAACTCCGGTGTGCCTATTGTTTTCTTTGAATTTCAGTAATTTTACATGCTCTTTCTTTGTTGTGCGTTCTGTTTTCTGATGCGAATGCGTATTCTTGTTGTTGCTTGCAGGCTTGGCTTGATCCTGTGAGTTTGCCGATGGGGAAGTCTTGTGTTTGTGATATGTGTGGGAAGCCTCTGCAGTTTGTACTTCAGGTTTGAGTGATGCTTACTTCATAGCTGTTATGAAATGATAATTTTAGTTTGTAACCTATTTTTAAGTGGATGTTTAACTATGTATGTTGTATATATTAGACAGTTGGACATCGAAATCAATATTTTACCAGATTATATAGAAGCTGATGGATGATGTTGATAACCTTATTTTAAGGATATTATTTGTGACATTCATAATTGGTTATGAATTAGGAATTTCTCGAAATGAGGTGCTAGGAGCTATAAGGGTGTGTTCTCTTTACCAAGACCTTATTTTTGTAACTTAGTAGAATTTATTTGAAGTTATGAACTTAACTTATGTGAACTTAATGTATGGATTTCTTTTAAAGTGAAAACAACACACCCTAAGTCTTGTTTGATAAGTCTCTGTTTCCACTGTACAATTGAAATATTATTTCTTGACTTAACTCTTTTTTGATTTATAAATGTACACGTATGAGATATTTTTTGTATGGAACAAGTTAAAACAGTGTTTAGTGGAACTTTGTTTGGCATTCCACTTCAAAGTGCAAAAGATTTTGTGGTACAATTCCTCTCTAAGACAGCACCTAACTGTGTATTCTGTGTTATTCTATGTGTATGCATACATCATATTCCCTGGTTTTTGGCAGACATTTTGATTAGGTTTATAGTATCTTTGTACAGTGTTGATTATACATTTTTTAAATCCTGTTGCATTTAATGTGGGTACAGGTTTATTGTCCTATTAAGGAGAAGGAATCCACATTTCATCGGACGTTATATGTATTCATGTGCCCTTCAATGACATGTCTTCTTAGAGACCAACACGAACAATGGAAACGTGGGCCACAAAAGCCATCTCGTAGGTAGATTCTGGTTTGTCTTAATATATTTGGAATTTCTCTATCTGAACACCTATTGGGAATAACTGAAATTGTAATGGGGAAATGCACCTCCCAAGACCTGCCTTACCCATGAAACTCGCATCCCAATGAGCTTCAAAGTCCTAAATGGACATACAATTAGTTAATATATCTGTGAAAAGTTTCCATCTGATATTTATTAGGGTCTCTTCTTATATGAGCAAATAATCTATTTTTCCTTCCCATTGGCACCTCATAAATTGCTGCTTTAGAAGGTTAGAAGCACACCTTCTAACCTTTTGACTTTAGTCTTTTTGAATGATTCCCCTAACTATTACTACTCACTCATGTTTAAGACTCCAAGGGTTTCTTCTGAATTCAATACAGATAAGGATCTGAGGAATTTTTATCTGCTGCATTAAAAATGAAACAACATCCAGCTGAGCCATCCTCTTGATCAGGTTGTCCTTTGTAGCAAGCCTGTCACCAACAGCCGTCCGAGCAGGGAGTTTATGCCATGGCATAAGTGCATAACCATCCATTTTCAGATAGTGTAGCTCGTTTTTTCTCTCCGTCTCTGGTTTCTTAAGCTGTAATATGCCTACTTTATACAAAATCTTCCACCCTTAGATTGTCTACTCATCATTTACCCAAGGAATACCTACACTTTGCTAAATTTGTTAGAATCAGTAAGTCTTTTCCTAAGCCAAGATTATCTACTATTATGCTGAACCTGCCACAATTGACCTTAATAAGCATTTATCCAATCAGTCCATGTTGAAGACTTATAAGCCACCACCAAGTCACCAACCATAATCTCTTCAATGCAGCTGCCTTCTGATAAAAAGCTCTTTTATACCAATGCCTTCAAATTATTCTGTTGGAAAATGTCATCCCAGCCTATTCCTATGACCCTCTTGCCTTTAAACCTCCAAAGACTTTTATGCATTCCTTCATTTTCTTCTTAATAACTTTGTCATGCAACAAATATACAGACCCTCAGAGAGAAAAACAAACTGAAAATGACTGAGATTATCAATTGATTTTCCATTCATGAGAGCGACTTCAGAGCCTTGGATGTTTTCTTTGCGGTTGAAGCTATCTGATGTATCTGAATTGGAGAATTCCCGCATAACCTTTACCATGAGCTTTTTCCTCCTGTTGTTGTTGTTGGACTCCTTTAAGATAGATGCATGATTTATAAACTTTTGCGCAGCATTTAGGCAATACTTAACAAATTTCCGAAAAATATCAACTACAGCACAAACTAACTTCTTATTTACCCTTAGAAAGAATGAGCAGTTCATCTACAAAACTTCAGTGAGTGAGTTGTTACATTCCTTCCTTTTTGAAGCTTCTTTCAATAGTCTTTCAGGAATTATGTGCATAATACAAGCAATTATGAGGACGCAGGTTCTTTCCTCTAACTTTTTCCCATCAAAATACCCCTTGTACTCCAGGTTCGCCGACGAGAGACAAAGCATGAATCAGCAACCTGCCCAGGGAAACCAAAGCCTATGAAATTCAAGAAAACCAACTTCTGGAATCATATGCCTTCCTTTCTTTCAACTTTCAATGTATCGTGAGAGATATGTTCTTTTTCCCATAATATCAATCATTTCACAAGCTAAATTGCTTGCTTGTAGAACAAAGGCACTACGATTTCCTCTATTTAATTTCCCATAGGCATCTGATACCTGTTTATGGCAACTGTAGACCGTAGTACTTCCTCCGTTTACAAATAATTGCTACACTTTCCTTTTTAGATCGTTCTATTTAATTGTTGCACTTTTACTTTATCCTTATATGGTAACATGTCACAACAACTTTATACACTCTTTTACCTCATATGCCCCACCACCCATTTTATTAAACCACCCAAAAAGCTTTTCTACCTCATACTTTTCTCTCTCCTCCAATATTTTAATGGATCATTTACATTTCTCAAAATCAAATATGCTTTTGTTGTACTTCTCTCATACTTTTTTCATAATTGTCTTGGCTCTCCCCCAAAGTGAAGTGTAACAATTATTTGTAAATGACGGGAGTAACTATTATAATAAAACAACATGAGATGCGATGACACTCAAAATCGGAGGTTGGAATGTTATAAAAATAGCTAATAAGACTTCGTCGCTCCGGAACCAAAGTGATCAGAAAAGTATTCTCCTGCTTCAGTATCTTCTTGGATCGGCAACACAAACACATAAGCTCTATTTCATGACCCCTAGGCGCCCTTAAAACGGCATGCAGTTTAACCAAAAACGCCTAGCCTTTATAAACTTGGAATGGAATATAAGCCCCCCTTGAATGAGAGACATTTTCATCATTCCTCTGCATGTCAGTCTGTTTTGCATTTTGTTACAGCATATTCAATTTTTGCGAAGCTTCAATTATTTTGTGACTGCTTCCTTCTTTCCAATCTGCATAAAAGAACTCTACTAGCTGTGACTGCTTCCTTCTTTCCAATCTGCATAAAGGAACTCTACTAGCTGTCCTCTCGAGTGTTGGGCTCTGTGTCGGCTTGAAACATACTTATCAGGGCCTCTAGAATCATCTTTGTAATATCTCTGTATATCCTAGTATCAAAGCCTTATGCTTTCACTCAAAGCCTCTACCTTGCGACCAAGCTGAGCAGTTTTCTCTTGTGGTCCCAGACTTGGTGAACAATATAAGGTATCATTATTCACCGAATCATTAAAGAGCCTGAGCACCAAATTTAGTTGTTTGTGCCTTGAAATTAAGATGGGTGAATGATCAGATATTCCAAAGTGTAAAAAAATAGAAATTGCCTGTGTAGTTGATATGCTCCAAACACCATTTATTATTGGTTTCTCAAGCTTACATCAAATCACAACCTCACCGTCCACTTGTTACTCCCAAGTAAAGTATGATTTTTAAAGGCAGCATATCACCATCTAGTCCGGAAAATTCAAACATATTCCTCCGAATCGTCTAGTTCTCTGTTCTTGTACCACAATATCAGAAAATCATTCTTCTCCTCCCTCATTACTATGTTAAGTCGCCCAAAACCAACTAAGGTAAACCATTTTTCACCCCATCTTTCAACAAACCCCACAATTTCCTTTTTAAGTATTGGAGAAATTAGAAAAAGGATTACCACACAACTAAAACTACTTCTTGGAGTGACTTTAAAATGAACTACTTGCTTATGAACCTCCATCACGTCCACATTAACATCTTTACAGCTTACTTAGAATTTTGAATCACCTTCTCTGGGGGTCATCCTCTCCCTCCCATGGCAAAATCAATGACTGCGATGAGTAGAGTCTTTAAACCTAAATTCTTAGAGCTCTCAAAACTTTTCCTTGGTCTCTAGGATAATATATACTTTGTTAATAGCTTCATGTCATTGGAATTAATTTTTTTTGTATGTAATTTTTTACCACAAACATTTAACGTTCAAGCAATATAATGTTTATTTCTAGTGTGAAGGTTTTTCGATGCCAACTGCCACGTTCTAATACCTTCTACTCAAGTGAGTCCCCAAGATATGATGGGAGTGACACTCCTTCAACAATTGGAGGTACCTTTTAATATGGTTTTCTTTCCGGATTTTTTCTTGTGGTTGTAATATCTTGTGATTCACCCTTGCTATGTCCCGAAACTTCACACTTTGGTTCTAGATAACTATGTTATTATGTTGGAAAATTTGTCATAACAAACCTTTTATGTTACTTTTTGTGAGAAACAACCTTTTAAATTCTTTCAGGCATCTTAAGACCTTAAAAAAATGTTTGCGAGAAACAACCTTAGGTCATTTTTAGGCATCAACAAAGCTCTTGTAAGACAATGAATGCACAAAAGAGAACAACTTTACTATATAAATTTAAAAAGAATAATGGATGTTTGCTATTTTATGTGGTTCATTGAATTGCTTCACTTCAATGTTGTCTAAAAGTGACCTAAGGTCGTTTCTTGCAAACATATTTTCTTAAGATCTCAAGTTGCCAGTGTAAATTTAAAATGTTGTTTCTTGGAAAAAGTGACATAATGAAAGTGGTTATTACAAATTCTATTATTATTTAATGTGCTTGGAATATGTGGATTTTGGACCATAACCATTGCATTATGTGTCTATTATGCTTAACATTGAGATTACCATTTGATATTACAAAACATATTTCCACAAGAACAAATATTATGCATGAATTAAATGGAAAGGAACATGTTTCAAAAGGGTATTCGGAAATTATTCTTACATAATGGGTACATACTCTCTTTGAATTCTTGGAAGGGAAGGAGATGGTTTTTTAAAGTTGGAATGAGTGCATTCCACTCTAAATAGTTAGGGTCTCTGGACTCTCTCGTTCATTAAGAGAAATTACACCATTATCTCTCATCACATCCCCTTTTACTTGAATAACATTTTTGATAACCATGCACTAACTTTACTCCTAAAACTATGTGCCATAATAAGTGCATAAGCTGTTCTGCGATGGAGTGAGTACCTTATTAGGCAATAAGACTGTAAGTAGAGTTGAATAATATTTTTGGCATGGATACACACTCTTAAATGAGTACAACTGGAAGGATAAGCCAATAAGGTAAGAGATAACCTTATGGATGAGTTTGAAGAATTGTGCTGACAATGACCAGCAAATGGGAGATGGTTTATCTTAGATTGCGTAAATATTTCAATTTGCTTCATTACAAGGTGATTCAATGGCCTCCAATAGTCTACCTTCTTTTTTTGTTTTGTTTTAGATCCACTTTGTGCTTGGTGTGGCACGTGGAAGGGAAATAAAGTATGTAGCAGCTGTAAAAGAGCCCGTTACTGCTCTGAGAAACATCAGGTATTTGCAACTTAATCTGTTGTAAAACTGCAACCTAATCTCTCGTGAATTTGAAGTTAACCATTCCTAAGTATTCACTCTCACTGCTTGTAGGTTATGCATTGGCGTGCAAATCATAAAGTCAAATGTCAACAATCAATTGTTTCTTTCAAGTCATCTGATGGTAGCGGTGTTGCTGACCCGCCTTCGAATGAGATACTCGAAGGTTATTATAGATTGTCTTACTTATTAGCGAGCTTGGTTGTTTTGTAGGAAGTGATATTAGGTAGTTAATCCGTGCTCCATGTGGCTTTAATATTGTGGTTTCCTATGCAGTTGCTGTATCTTTTATCACTTTTTTTGAAGTGTGAAAAAGATGGTAAGCCGTGGAGTTGTAGATTTTTAGCTTGATGAAAGTCCTGGTGATGCAACTTTCCCAGTTTCATGTCATAGGATGATAAGACTGTCTAGTCTCTGACACTACTGCACAGCAAGCTCTAAGCAGTGAACGCTTTTCTAACTGCTTAAATGCTAAATACTAGGTTGCCCATAATATTTAACTAATTTCCTTTCTGACTAGGTTGTCAACTCTTAGATGGGATTAAGGGGGCTATTCCATCAGACCAGGGGATTAACTTTATGTCTCCCCAGATGTGATACTATTGATCTATCCACCTTTTAAAAACTGCTCTCCTTTACTTATCCAGTGCACAACGTTTAGTGTTACATACAGTCTCTTGCTTCAACTTGAATAAGTGGTGGAAAATGGTAACTTTTTGTGTGGAGTGCAGAGTTATTGAATGCAAGTGCATATAATTGCTTTTTTTTACATAATTTCTCTTTAGACTTGTTCCTTGCTGTACCTGTATGTTTTCTTCAATCTGGGTGCTCTGCCTCCTCTGTGTCCTCTAGCAGTTTGTATTTTTTTTTTGAAAGAAAATTTGAGATTCGTTATTTTAGAAGCTTGAGAGATATTCATGTTTCTTTTAACTTGCTTCTGAGATGCACTATCTTCACTCCTGTGACTCTTCTCCGCAGCCATGATGGCGACAATATTTGCTATGGATCTTGGTAAAGATTGATCTAGTAGAGACCAAGATCTACACAAATTTACGCTGTAATTTGGTGGTAATTAGTACACTTTTTTTTTGGCCTGATCCACATTGGGCAGAATATATTTGGGAAAGAAGAAGTTTGGAAATAATAGTAAAAACATGGTTAAAAATTCTAAAGAAATGATACTGATAGAGACTACTAATCTGAAAGAAAATGCATATTAATAACCAAAAAATATATAAATAATAAGATAGATGATAAGAGAAGGGGGTTGGAGCGGTGGGTGGGGGGCTGCCGAAATCTGCGGTGGGTGGGGGAGCTGCGGCCTACGGGGGAGGGGGGGGGGGGTTCGTGGGGTTGGGGTGGGGCTGCAGGGGTGGGGTGGGGGGGAGGTGGTGGTGGTTGGGTGGTTAGGGCGCTAGGGGTTAGGGTTAGAGGGGTTAATTAGGGTTAAAAAAAATTTAGGCTAACGGAGTTAACCGCCGTTGGTCATTAAGCGAATTTTGATGTATTACCATGAAACCGGTGAATTTTGAAAAGTGCGAGGGAACCTGGTGAATTTTCTGAAAACTCGAGGGTACTTAGTGAAAAAACCGTACTTTTTATTTTCTTTTCCTCCCCCCAAAAAAAAATTAGGGCGTTAGGGTTAGAGGGGTTAATTAGGGTTAAAAAAATTTAGGGTTAATGACTAATGAAGTTAACCGCCGTTAGTCATTAAGCGAAATTTGATGTATTACCATGAAACCAAGTGAATTTTGAAAAGTGCGAGGGTACCTCGGTGAATTTTCCGAAAACTCGGAGGTATTTAGTGAAAAAAACCGTACTTTTTATTTTCTTTTCCTCCCCCCAAAAAAAAATTTAAAATGAAAATAAATAATAACCATCAATCTGGATTTTGCCACGGGGGTTTTGCGGAGGTCCAATGTATTTTTTTATCCAAAAAGTCGAGACTGGCGAAGTTACTTTACCGGGCATTTTTTTTAACTCCTATTTAATTGTGAGTTTATTACTTTTGGCTGCTTCTCTAAATAAATCATCTTCTGGGATATAGGCTTTGATATTGTTTTCTCTAAATAAAATGAGTTCTATTAGTAACCTGTTATTGGTATAACCGTGTTCCATATTTGTTGGTCTGAGTCTCCATAAGGTTTTGTCTGTTTTGTTAACAGTTGCAAGCAAAACTCTTTGGCCTGAATACGAGATCACAATTGAAGATGAAAGTGAGTTCATAACTTCTGATACTGATGAAAATTCTGACTCATTGGTCTCAAGACAACAAATGGATGAAACTGTCAACTCACTCATGGACAGTTTTGAGGTGAGCTTATGTTGTTTGCGGTTTCTACTTCTAGCTGGTGGTTGTTTCTTCAGGAATGGTTAAAGTTTCATACTGGTTTGTGAACAGGGTGATGATGATAAACGGAGCTGGGCAACATTTGAGGAGCATCTTGCTAAGGCCCCTGAACAAGTTTTGAGGTAATTTAACATATAGGTCTATTTATTCAGTCCAGATTTTGCCTTTTGAATGGAAGTTTCCTTCTTATTTCCACTTATTATAGCGCTTGGATATTCTCAGTTCAAATACCTGAGATCCCAATGTGGTTTCGTTTGGGTATCTGCACCAACCAATATAGATTTACATTTGAGACATTTAATGCATGTGGATTTGCAACGATTTTAAGAAAACACTATTCTTGACCAAAAGCTCAAATTTCAAAAATTATTCCAAAAACTATTATTCTATTGCATGTCAGAAAATTTAGTATACTGCCCATCTAATTGACTAACAACAACATCAAAATCTTAGTCCCATAACGATTTGGGGACTGAACATGAATCGTTGCCAGTTAATTGAGTGAAAATAAAAAAACGTAGGTGTTAACTTTATTGTGGGTTGGAGGGAGTACCTTCCTGCACTCTCCAAATTTCCTTTGAACACGTCCCTAGTGTGCGATCGCCTTCAAACACGCACACCTAGAAGCTCCTATCTCTTCTCCCTGCCCAAAGAAGCTCGTGTTCAGCTTGCAAGTTATCCTGGAGAATTGACGCACACCTTTAAATGGATGACCAGAGTACACAGACAGCTGCACAAATCTTGGATTCTCTCACATGGGTAGTATATCTTTGAAGGCTCTCCAGCAAAAGCACCTTTGGGTTGTTCTCGCTGGTGCCATATAGTAGCCCATTACAGTCGTTAGTTTCAGTTTGGGAACCTATAGCTTTTTTTTTCTTTGCTATGAGTTGGTTCCTTTTAGTTGTTTTTTTTATATTGTTATTGTGGCTATAATTTGGTTGTTCATAGATCAGAAAAATCAGAGAGGGGATGACCCCACCTTTTAAAATACAACCCCATATTTCTTTTTAAAATGTGATATTGATTTAAGTAACTGGAAACTGTTGGGAAATGTTTCAATCCGTGTTGTATCTCTGGTGCAAGCTGGAAGACTTCTTCTGGACTGCATTGAGTTAATGCTTAGTGACATTAATCTTTTCAATTTTTCATATCTAATCAGCTTTTGAAATCAAAATTTGCATGTCTATACAATTTTTTTTGTGGTTAAAATGATTGGTCTTAACAAATTTCATTTTTTTTATGGCCAAATAAAGATACTGTAGAGATGAAAAGGCGAAGCCTCTGTGGCCTACATCAAGCGGTCGGCCATCTAGGGTTGATATACCAAAATGCTCTTCTTGTGGTAGCATAATGAATTTTGAAGTTCAGGTTTGTCAGAGGCACTCAATGAGCTAGATTTTCATGCTTCAACATCATATTCTAGCCATTTTTTTGATGATAAATGCGTTTGTGTGAATAGATCTTGCCTCAACTGCTTTACTACTTTGGCGTGAACAACGATGTCAACTCGTTGGACTGGGCAACAATTGTGGTGTACACCTGTGCAGGCTCCTGCGAAGGAAGTCCGCCCTACAAGGAGGAGTTTGCTTGGGTTCAACTTACCTCGCAAACGTCCACGGGTGCTTGATCACCACATTCTGGTGTTAAGCTCACTGTTCTCTCTCTGGCCGTTCTTTTTGCTCCCCTCTCTTCTTCTTTCTTTCTACTCCCGCATGATACGTGGAATGACGCAAGTGTTTCTTCTTGGCGGACTGGAGAGATTCACAATTTTGTTACCCAAATCCTTCCTTATCTAAGGGACATTTTGGTTGCTGAATGCTTAGTGTTCCAACTTCTAAGGCAACCTTTTCCATGGTTGTATTTATGAGCCGAGCGGGGTGAGTTATATAGACCAATATAGTCCAAAAACGCATTGTGGATTGGACTACACAATTTTAGATTAGATTCCAGTAGTGGTTATCTCCTATTTTTTATTTTATTTTTTATTTTTTTATATAATAATCTATTTTCTTAAGTTGTTGGAACACAATTCTACGGCAGCTCTAAATTTTGCATTATTCTTTTCTTAGCTATGATATGCTGGAGTCTAGTAGAAAGTCTTCAGGTAAATGTAAAGTTCACTTTTAATTCTATTTATTTTACTTTTTAAACCATATGCATAACCCGACAGACTAGTAGAAAAGTCCATTATTAGAAAGTGTATCTTCTTGCTTCACGTATAGTCAGATTGTACTGTGGGTGTCAACAATTTATTTTGAAAGAATGGACTAAGAAACGACATCTACCACGTTGATCACATTATAGGGATATAAGGATATTAAATGAGTGGAATTAGAACATGTACTTGTTTGAAAGATTTGGCAAAAGTAAGGATATATAAGAAAGACAATGCCCAGATATTCCAGCAAAAGAAGAGAAATTCAAAGATTTGGGTGGACTTTATCTAATAAATTGCTGATGGTGACTATGGCATTACAAGGTGCTTAGCAAAATTCAAGCTTACCTATAGAAGAGGGAGGGGGGGTTAGGTTAGAAGTTCTAACACATTGCAACTTTGCAAATATTGGGAGATTGCAAAATCCCAAATTCGAGTCTCCCTATTAATATTATTAATGAATTTTTTACCGCGACTCGAGGCTTTATGAAATTCATGAAGCGCCTCTGCAGTTTTAAAAATCCATTGGGTATCCATTAAGTTTGCATATAATGTATCAGACACCCTCACTAATTTACTGGTGTTGAATCTGTTAACTTGAATA
>CANSZD010000375.1:0-77500 GCA_947648045.1 Beta corolliflora | reverse complement strand
ACAATTTTCATCACACCACCCCAATACAATTTTACATCCTCTCACATCTTCCACTATTGTAACTTGACACTGGGATATCAATTTATGATCCATCTACAAGTGGAAATGGACTTGCAGTCTAAAATCCCGGGGATGTGAACAACCCCCTGAAAAAAAGAAAAACAACAAAAGGAGAAAAAGAAAAAGATAGAATGATAGATAGAAGACAGTACCATACAAAGTACACTACATACTTTTATTTTGCTGCCATTTTCTTATTCAAAGAAATATTTTAAATCTAGTAGTAGCCAAGATCAATCGCTTGACTCTAGTAGATTGGTTCAAGCATAAAGTTGAGGATTATCAATGAGATAATCATTGACAGTCTTGAATATCTTCTTGTTTGTTTGTTTCCTCTCTGAAACATTCTCTTCTGTCATCACATTATCTCCCTTAGTGTGATAGTGTGCTACCACCTTGAAACGAGTTTCGGCGCCAAAAGACTCCAATTTGTTCTCGAAGACAATATTATCCAAAGTATCAGGAAGTGCATCTCCTTCAATGCTTGTATACTTGAAGTAGAAGTTGTTAGAGTCAATCGCCTCCCTTCTATTCTTCACATACTTTCCTAAGAAAATTGATCATGATAATCAATTCTTTAAAGAAGAATATGACAATTATATATTACTATTTACTAACTATAACTTTTAAACCCGAGTGATGCACGAAACATAAAAATGAATTAAATAAAAGGTAATCATATAGGGTACACTTAATGATATTGTTGATTCATATAGAATAGAAAATTACACCGGCAAGCTTATTACACTTTCTTTTGTATAATATGATGTTGTATTTCAGGAATTGTCAACAAAAATGAATTAAAAAAAAGAATAAACATATTGTTTAGTTCAAAATTGTTGCACAGTCAGTTCGGAATTATACGCGCAATTTTGTTTTGCTGTACGATTTTAGTTGCAACAAGCCAACAATCTAACTTTCATATCTGTCAAATGTAATATATACTTTTATTTTTAACATTTGTTATTATGAATATATAAACATTATAAGAAAATGTTTTATTTCCTAATTAGTACTCCCTCCGTCCCATAATATAGTGCTTACTTCTTTCTTTTCACAGGAATTAAGGAGATTGGAGGGAGTAGTAGGATTCTCAAAAAAAATAATTTAATAAAGTACTTTTGTCTTGGAACTACCCCCTTTATTTTCTTTTTCCTTTAAAAAAAATCAAAAAACAATAAAGTTTTCTTGGAATGGTGCAAAGCAATAAATAGGAGCACACAATTTTAAAGAAAAGAAGGAATAATTTGGGAAGTTTGTGTAAAAATTGAGGATGATTTAGTGAAAACAAATTAATAAAAATGAAGTAGGCACAATATTTTGGGACACCCAAAATGGAATGTAAGCACTATATTATGGGACGGAGGGAGTATTATATTGAGACGAATAAAAAGGATAGCACATGTATGTCTCAACTTTTCCATACGTATAAATTATAAAAAACGGTTAAAGTAGAGTATGTGATCAATAATGCAAAAATCAAACTATTGTAAATAACGCATGCAGGTATAACTATTGGTGGGGTTTCCTTTATTAGGTAGTAACATAAATATAATATTGGAATAAGAAAATTGAGTTTGAAACTTCGAATCTCCGATACATAAGATGGAAAAAAATGAGTTTGGTTACAAGCAATATAACTAACCATCGGGAAAGTTGACCCGTTTGATGCACCCAACAATAGTAGAGTCGCCTTCAACAAACTCAACATTTTTAACTACTTCGGGAAAAATTTTGGGCAACAAGTTATGGTTGTCCATGCAAAAAGCTTGGAACAACCGCGTCGGGGCGACTGTGCTGGTGAATTCAGCCATTATGAATGTGAAGACACCCATGATTTGTTTGCTTAAGGAGTAGAATAGAGAGGATATGAAGAATTAACTTCTGAAAGAGTGAAAGCTAATGAAAGAAGTGCGTGTGCAAAAAAATGAGAGTATTTGGTATGGTATATATAGACTAAAGGGATTAGAGGGTGTGCATGTTAAGGACAAACGTCATCTTTTCGTAGATTTTGAGGTAGCAGACCTTGCTTGAATAAGTGACCATGAATTTCTTTTTTATTAATTTCATAAGTGACCATGATATTCTAGATGGCCTTCTTTCCTTGTCTTTTCTTTTCTTCGAATCAAAAGGAATTTGTATACAATTTTAACAGAATGAATCACTCAGAAAATTAATAATGGTGAATAAGAAATAAAAAAACTAATTAAGGTTTAACTCACTTGTACTTACCTTGTTAAGGAAAAAAAATGAGAAGTAGAACTTTCTACAAATTAATTAGCGTGGAGTTATTTAGTTGGCATAAATTTGGAAAGTTGCATTTCTTATAAAGTATGTCTATTAAAATGAAGGAAGTTACTTACCATAAGTAGAACTTTCCGTAAAAAATTTATTTCTCATGATCAACCAAAAACTTATAACACTTTCTAGAAAATGCCACTACATGGAGAAATTATATTTTGAGGAAAAAGTACTTCCTTTATTCAAACAAATAATAACCTTAAATTTTGAAAGTTTGGGGCTCGAAATGTGTCAAATGAAAGTTTTTCGGGTGTAAATGCTCCTCGCTGCAAACACCTATTTTATAATATTAGACCAAACAATTATAAAAGTCAGAATCTAATTAGGATCGTTCTCCTTACCCTTTAAAATATATGAATTTTATGAAGATTTTTTATTCTTAACGAGTCCCATAAAGTGTGCATGCTAGTAGTCGAACTTGATTGGTTTTACGTCACAAGGATCTTAACAATCCTGCCAAACAGTGCCACTCATATTAAACAACAAATTCCCTGCTATTTAGTGCACAATATTTTATTCTATTTGCGTCTGTTGGTACTTTCTTACCGTAGCAAAGGAAAATCGTCTTCTCTTCACACTCCCCGTCAAACTTAAGGTATGAATTCAAAATATTGTTGCCATCTACCTGAAGAAAACTCAAAATAAGGTTGCCATCTAACTAAAAAAAATGCTAAAGAGAGATAGGAGATCTTAATTAGATCTATTAATCGATCAGGTCGTTAAGATCGAGTTTGCTGGTTCGGATAATTTCAGATTATTTTGAGTCTGTTTTACTTTGAGTCTATTTTGGCTGGTTGGGGTCCATTTGGATTTCACTTTTAATTCACTTCTTTGGTGGTTTGATAATTGGGTAAGGACTTTGAGTCATTTTAGATCAGGTGAAAACCGAGTCGAGTTTAGTTGGTTCGTGTCTATTCGAGTTTCAGTTATGATTGACCAGTTCTTAGAGTTCCAAGATACGATTAAAAATTATATTTGTTTCAAGAACAATTACTCTAATATATAGTACTTGCACTTATTATACATCTAAAACATATCTTAAAAAAGTCCATAATAGTTACTAGTTAGATGATTTAAATCTAAAACAATTTGTTATTGTCCTTATCTATCCAAACCAATAATATTAAAATTTCTACAATATACCTGGAGTCATTCGGGTCAAATCAGGTTGGTTAGTTCTATTGGGATTCGAATAATTAAGAAATTAGGGTTGATTCGTCATTCCTGATACCGGGTCAATAAAAAAGTAGGGTTGATTCGGTTCAGGTCATTCGGATATCGGGACACTATTAGGTCAAGTTAGTCGTTTTCAGTTGGGTTCAATTAATTTAGTGTTTCAGATTGAGTTTTGGTTCGTCCTTTCATGTCTGAAACAGATCTCAGTCTAGTCTCAATGCATAATCTCATCTATATGAACCATTCACCATTACATTAATGATCTCAACATGGGTTATTTCAAAATATAATTCCAACTATTAGCTCATGGTTCCTAAAATCACCATTCTAGCTTATCAACCCTCATTCAACTTTCACCTACCTCTTAAAAAACGACCCTAAGCCTTTTATGTCCTCTTCCCTCCATAAGTGAGTTACAACCATTGAACTTCCACCTACCTTTTAACTGTTTAAGCCCTCTGCTAGATTTGAGAAAACTCCTCAACTGGAGTGATTACCATTGATCGATATTTATAGTGATACATCCTCGGATAGTCCTATTATGATTAGGAAACCTATCCAGAGTAGAATTCTAGAAACAAAATATATCCTAATTATATTTGTGTTCTATCACACCCCCACAGTCGGAGCGGGAGGAGGGCGGACGATGAGACTGGACTTGAACTCCAAGAATAACTGCCGTGGAAGACCTTTAGTGAAAATGTCTGCAAATTGATATCTAGTAGGAACATGCAACACACGTACCTGACCCAACGCAACCTTTTCCCGAACAAAATGAATATCCATCTTAACATGTTTGGTGCGTTGGTGTTGTACTGGGTTGCGAGATAAATAAATAGCACTGACATTATCACAATAAACAATAGTAGCCTATCGGAGAGGACAATGTAACTCCAAAAGAAGATTACGTAACCAACAAGCTTCCACGACAACGTTTGCGACGCCTCGATATTCTGCCTCAGCACTTAATCTAGAAAGAGTAGGTTGACGCTTAGACTGCCAAGAAATCAAGTTATCACCGAGAAAACAACAATAACCAGAAGTAAAACGACGAATGTCTAGACACCCGCCCCAATCAGCATCAGTATAAGTGATCAAGCGCAACTGAGAAGTAGAATATAAATGTAATCCATGATCAATGGTTCCCTGAATATAACGCAGGATGCGCTTTAATGCATTATAATGAGGTTCCCGGGGATCATGCATAAAAAGGCATACCTGCTATACTGCATAAGCAATATCTGGACGAGTAAAAGTAAGGTACTGCAAAGCACCTGCTAAACTACGATAATGAGTCGGATTTGCCACAGGAGGACCTGAATCTGCACTAAGCTTAGAGTTAGTGTCAACAGGAGTCGCTGCAGGCTTACAAGTCCCCATACCTGCGCGCTCCAAAATTTCCTGCGCATACTTTTTCTGAGAAAAAAGCATGTAGGAAGGTGGACGAGTAACTGAAATACCCAAAAAATAACTGAGAGGCCCCAAATCAGACATAGGAAATTCAGATTTCAAGTGAGCGATGATACGGTCCCGCAAAGCATCAGAAGATGTGCACAAAATAATATCATCAACATATAAAAGAAGATAAGCCATATCGTTACCCTGTCGAAAAGTGAATAAAGAGTTGTCACTCTGAGCAACAACTAATCCCATCTAAAGAAGAAAATGCGCAAAACGCTGATACCAAGTCCGAGGAGCTTGTTTGAGACCATAGAGAGCCTTTCGAAGGCGACAAACATAATGAGGAAATCTCTTATCAACAAAACCGGGGGGTTGATGCATATACACTGTTTCCTGTAAGTCACCATGTAAAAAGTCATTTTTTACATCAAGCTGATGAATAGATTAGTTTCGAGCCATAACTAACCCCAACACTGTACGAATAGTAGCAGGACGAACAACTGGACTAAACGTTTCATCACAATCCACACCAACTTCCTGAGACCTGCCATCACAAACAAGACGAGCTTTGTGCCTTTGAAGGTCACCTTTATCATTTTCATTGTGAGTATAAATCCACATGCAATTTACAATATTCACCCCCATAGGCCTAGGTACTAATTCCCATGTCCTTGTATTAATTAAAGCACTATATTCATCATGCATCGCCGCATTCCAATTCGGGTAAGTCAAGGCTATTTTATGAGATTTCGGAATGGGGGAACGATGTAGAGGAATAGGGGAGGCAATGGTGTTTAGGCCAAATTTGGGATTGGGTTTGATAATACCAGACCTAGATCTGGTCTGCATGGGGTGTGGGGATGGCAAAGGCCGCGTGGGCTGAATGCTAGGTAAACCGCGCATGGGGGGTGGGCTGTACCGAGGCTGGGAGAGGAGTTGGGCCCGAGTCCGCATGGGATAGGAGAAGTGTGGTGTGGGGCTGGGTCGCATGGGATTGCGCGGTGGTGTAGAAGCATGAGGAGAGAACTCTGCTGGGCCTGGACCACATGGGGGGGGGAACGCGTGCCGGGAGGGGGTGTTTGGGCCCGGGCCGGGCGCGGGGGACCCGGCGACGCGGGAGGTTCGGGGGGTGGGACATTATGTGGCGCTGGGGTCTGCCAGAAAGGCAAAAGAAGTGGGCTAGGCCCCGCATCATCAAGAAAAGTATAATCAGGCTGTTTAAAGGAGTCCAAATGCCTAAAAGGAAAGGTATTCTCATCAAAGGTAACATGACGAGAGATTATGATTTTATTTGTGGTAAGATCTAGACACCGATACCCCCAATGATGTGATGGATACCTAAGGAAAACACATGGAGTGGAACGAGGGGCTAATTTATGCGGTGTTGGTAGCTGTTAAATTAGGAAAACAAAGACACCCAAACACCCGAATATGATCATAAGAGGGGGCAATTTTAAACAATATTTCAGCAGGAGGAATATAAAACAATGTCCCGAATTGGATCACTCCCACTAACTAAGTCATTCTCAAGAAATTTAGTGTTTCTTGATTCCACAATTCTGGTGCTGTGAGAAGGACAATAGAATCTGTAACGCTTAGATTTCTCGGGATATCCGATGAAATACCCACTAATAGTCCTCGGGTCAAGCTTCTTTTCTTGTGGGTTGTATACTCTTACTTCTCACTGGCATCCCCAAATACGCATATGACGCAAACTCGGTTTCCATCCTTTGAATAACTCAAAAGGCGTCTTAGGGACAGCCTTGGAAGGAACCCGGTTTAATATATACGCTACCGTCTAAAGAGCTTCAATCCACAAAAATGATGGAAGTTTAGCATTACTTTGCATACTTCTTACCATGTCCATTAAGGTCCTATTTCTTCTTTCTGCTACACCATTCTGGTCCGGAGAACCAGGCATAGTGTATTGGGCAACAATCCCATTCTCTTGAAGAAATTTTGCAAATGGACCACATGCTTGTCCATTCTCGGTGTATCTACCATAATACTTGCCACCTCTATCTGATCTCACGATCTTGATGTGCTTATCACATTGTTTCTCTACTTCAGCTTTAAACAATTTAAAAGCATCTAAAGCTTCGTCTTTGGAACGAAGTAAGTAAAGATACATATATCGTGAATAATCATCAATGAAGGTGATGAAGTATTTTGGATCTTTAGCGTTAATGTCCGGACAATAAATATCCGTATCTATGATCTCTAATAGGTTGGAACTCCTCTTAGCACCCTTTTTAGATTTGTTAGTTTGCTTGCCCTTAATTGTAGGCGTGTTTTTATTTCGCCTACGCGGTGTGAGCGCGTATTGGATTTGACTACCCCACTGTAAAGGTTTTATTGAAAATATTTTGAAAGAAGTCGCCAACAATTCTTTTTAGGAAGAATCATAGTAATTGGATATGGGAAATCATAGGGACAAATTATCCAATGTAGATTTCCCCGTCCTGACTCCATAGATGGTCAAAATGAACCAAAGATTGAGTTCGGGGGTGAGGGTACGAATATGGTCATAATGAACCACATTCGCCCAGAGTTGGCCTCTACTAAATATCGATTCATTACAGATTTTATGCCAAAAAAAAACCAAATAATATTTTAAGCACCCTAAAAAAATAATTAGTCTAGGTTGGTTCAGGAAACACATAAAAAGACTACTTTTTAGTGACAAGTTATTATACAATCATATTACAAGGTTCCTAACAGGTTGTCCAAATTATCTGAATTAATTAGAACAGTTCTTTAGGTCTTGTTTAGCAATAATAACATGTGGGTGATAAAAGCAGTAAAGCAGGACAATCATATAATATATATATAATAATCAGACAAGCATATAATAATATATAAAAATAAAAAGAAAGAAAAAGGTTTAGAATATACAGTAGAACGATTTTATATTAAAGATCTACATCAGGAAAGAAAACAGTTAGTAACATCAATATAAAAATAGAGAATTTATTTAAGGACCCTCAGGATTATACCGTGGCTTGGGTCTGCGAGATTGACAACCTTCAGGACGAGCAATCGTGAAGCCTGAAAATCTGAATGTATGAAAGTATGTAGATTGAATGTATTTGTGTTTGAAAGTGTAACAACCTGAATTTTTAAGCAGGTTCAATTATTTCGTTAGCTATATTAAGTCTTCATCAGGCTTTGGTCCTTTAAGTAGTTAGAATTCTCTCCAACATCATACTAGGACAAAAGTGGATAAGAACCATCATTCTTAGTGGTTAAGAAAGCAAGTGGATAAGAACTATCATTCTTAGTGGTTAAGAAAGCAAGTGGATAAGAACTAACATTCTTAGTGGTTAAGAAAGCAAGTGGATAAGAACTATCATTCTTAGTGGTTAAGAAAGCCTTGAGAACCAATAGATAAGTTAGAAAGCCTTTGAGAGCCTTATTCCTTAAGATTATGAAAATCGCATAGAGACCATTTTATCGGGTAACAATGAACTTCCAGTTAAAGAGCCTTTTTGGGTTGAATCCGAGCTTAGAACCTAATCAAACTTGATATATGTTATGTTTGGGATGTATTAAGGTTAAAAGGGTCATTTGTTCCCAAAATATACGTGGCTTAATATAGTAGATTCCTTACATAGTAAAATCTGACCAGTTAAAATATTAGTTCGTACCTATCCTCAAAGAATGCTTCTTAGCAGATGCTTAAGTGTCGATCTCTTGATGATCTTTGCATGCATGAAAGCCAACACCTCAAGCTAACACCTACAACAAGAATCACCCAGAAACTCCAAGAAACCGACCTCACACAAAAGAGGTTTCCCTCCCCCATGGGTACCGCCATAACTGACTATAAAAGGGGTATTTTGGTTTTTCGATTCTTTTCTCCTAATTCTTCTTCTTCAACACCTACTTTTATTTACATACAACTCTTCTAGACATAATTCCCTAGTGTTTCAAGCTTTTGGTAGAGTTTTCAAGCTTTGGGAAATTGTAGAAAACTCCATAGGAACACAAAGCAGATTGCTGTAAGTACAACTTTGCATCTCTCTTGTACTTAGCTTAGTTATTTATGCTCTAAAACTTGTGTAAACTAATCCCTAGCACTTTACATATTCAGAGGAAGCTGTAGGAAGGGTAATCCACTTGGGATAAGAAGTTTTAAGTGCACTAAGCAACCTAAGTGAAGGTACACACTTAGTTTGGATTGTAACCTAGAGATTTTCCTACCTACGGTTAGATGATTGTTTCTTTCTATTTTGAAGCATGATTATGAAACGAAATCTCTTATGATATGCATAATAGTATGTGTGCTTTGAGTATATGACATGGATTTGGCATGCTATGGTTCACTTGAGATGTTTTACTTATCCTAAGCTAGGCTTAAACACTAAATTGCCATATTTATGCTTTTAAATGGAATTTGTTAAGTATATGGAATTGTATGGTAATGAAACACTAAATGTCTTGGTTTTAATCATGGAAGCGAGGCGTGAGCATACACCCGGGTTAGGGCGGGTATTCCCTAACCTGTTTCCCAACCAGAGGGGGAAATCTCGGCGGAAGTAGGACATGTACGGGTTAAGTCTTGCAAGCGAAACAAAAAAGGTGGGGTGACAACCCTCAATAGTTTGCTACACTCGCGGTCATATCAAAAGATTGATCTTATGAAATCTCTAAGTAATTGAAGTGATTATGACTACTTGCTATTATGACTATGTGTTATCAATTAGTTTTCAAAATACACCTAAACTTGTATTTTCTAATACACACGTGTACTCGGCTTTCACGATAGTGTTGTCATTTTTGTGGCCTGTCACTTGGTGGGTGGCAGAGTCAAACTTTGTTGCAGGATTGTGTTGGAAGCCAGAATCGAGTTGAGAGTAAAGTTATGATTCGAATTGTGTATTATGGGATAAAGTCCGAGATTTAAGTTTGTATATAGAGGAGTTTATTTAGAATTACTTACAATATAGATTATTCTTTTGCCATGGAATTTGAGATTGAATGACTATGTAATTGAAGTCTTATTTAAAGGATATTGTTTTGTGGGCCCAAAACCCACAGGTCTAGGATCGTATATTTCAGGTTGTTTCCGCTGCGAGTGTTATCTAATTCATAAATGATTAGTATTATTTTGGTGCTAATTGAGATTTGTGATTGCTAAGCGAGTTAAGTTAGCAGCTCAGGAATCGGGCTGTTACAGAAAGTATGAAAATTATAGGGAAGTTTTGTAGTTCGTAGAGAGGTTCGTAAGGTATTCGTCGATTTCAAAGTGTGTTAATGTGAAAAATCCGTTTTTTTAATCTGTACGGAAATCAGGCCTATTTATAGGGAAAACAAAGATCGCGCCTCACGCTCCCATTGCGCGCGCAGCTGACGTGTCAAGCGCATGACGCGGCATGCCCAAAAAAAAACCGTACACGTGGCACACGTTTTGAAAAAGATAAGAAGGAAATTCCGCGTCTCACGCCGAGAACCGCGCTTGACGCAGACTCGTATGAGTCGAAATCCACGTGTCGGGTGCGATTAGTGCACCCGACACCGTGACGTAGCCGTGCCTCGACGCACAGACGTGGGCCAGGCGCAGGTTGGTGCGCTAGGCGCACCAGCCTGGCTCCTGACGTGCCTTTGCTAGTTTTTTAGAAAACGCGTCTTAAAAGATTTCTTTTATCCTTTAATTACGGATATCTGATTTTACAGGATAAAATCTGATAAAAAATATCTTTTGAAAATATTTATTTATTAAAATAAAAAAATTAATTTAAACAATTAATTGGGCTTTTCAAAGGATTGGGCTCAAAAATACAATTAATTATCATGAATAATTAATTGGGTTTTAAAATAGGACTTTAACACTTTTCGACATAGTTTTGAATGACTTTTTAGACCGCTCCGCCCTTGGGTCGACCCAATTAAGACCACAATATGTTTGATCATCGGATCCTTAAATGGGGAGACACGATTATGTGTCTACCGAAGCCCCCACTTTGACCGAGGTTCGGGAAACCGAAAGTCAAAGTATACAAGGTTGGGACGGAGAACGATTCTAAACGCTCTGCAGTTTAGGACTGATCTATATACGCCGGTCTCTGCAAAACAAAGTTAGTATGCAGGACAATAACTACAAGCAATCTGATTACCTACAGATGAAGATGTTAGCAGATGGGTGCAAACAACTTTGATAAGCACATAATGATGCAAAGATGCAAACCTAGACTCTCTAAGGATGCATGAGACGCTATGCAAGGATCAAGGTTATGCAAAGCTAAGCAAGATGACACGTCATGCAAGGTCGAGTGTTATACAAGACTAGGATGTATGAAATGTAATGCAAGGTCGGGGTTTTGCAAGGTCAAATGCAAGGTTAGGATTTTGCAAGGCTATAAAATGTGTAGAATGATAGAATGATTAGAGATGAATTGAATGAAAATCATTTTTAATAAATGATCAGGGTCCGTAAACGAGATCTGCGGATTACAACTCTTCGGGAGTTTGATTTGAATTGGAGGAACCACCACACATAGTGTGGTATCCGATTTTTTGACTGTCTTGATTAACGGTCTGAATCCCACGAAAGTCTCTCATTGGACTATGAGTTTTAGAAAACTTTGAAGTCGCCACCCTATTAATATCTGAATAGGGACAAATTTATTTAATACATCATTTTAAAATTAATTTCAAGAAATATCATTTAACACGATGATGACTTCATATAGATAAGGCTTTTTTTGAAAATTGGTCTTTCATACCATGAGATAGGGTTCGGGGTTTAGTTTAAGAGGTGCAAATGTCTGGATTTCGTCTCCTCTTCCGTTCTATAGAACGGGCTCTTACTAAATGCGTTATTTTCCATTTTAAAGTAATCATGGCTATTCAAAAGAAAGAAAATCACATAATTTGCACATATACACATCAATCGTTTTTATTTAGGACCAATATATCATTTGTACATGGTAGGTTTGAGAACTGAAGTTGCACTACGTACCAATCATTGTGGGATTGGAATCCACTCATGGATCAAAACCATCGTAGTTCGATCTTATGTCTCACCCTAAATGGCCAATTCCATTGGGGAAGAAAAGGAAAGAATAGATTATGAATAACTCACCTTTAGAATTAAACAAATCTATTGGAAAATGAGGTAATCACTCCAATTAGTGATTGAAATGAGATTAAGATAATCACCTTAATTAGTGATTAAATATGAAGGATTAAGATAACCACCTTAATTAGTGATTAATAAGGAAGGAAAGTAGTAATCACCCTAATTAGTGATTATTCAAGGAGTAAGATAATCACTCTATTGAGAAAAATAATCGCCCTAATTAACGATTATTAAGGTTTAAGATAATCACTCTAATTAGTGATTAAATATGAAAGGTTAAATTAATCACCTTAATTAGCGATTAAAATAAAAGTTAAGATAATCACATTAATTAGTGATTAAACTTAAAAGAAAAGATAATCACCTTGATTAGTGATTAGAAATGGTTTTAAGATAATCACCTTGATTAGTGATTAAATAGGAAAGGTTTAAGATAACCACCCTAATTAGTGATTAAATGAGAAAAATAATCGTCCTAATTAACGATCATAAAGGTTTTAGATAATCACTCTAATTGGTGATTAAATAAGGAGGGTTAAGTTAATCACCTTAATTAGTGATTAACCAAGGTTTAAGATAATCACTCTAATTAGTGATTAAATATGATGAAAGGTTAAGCTAATCACCCTAATTAGTGATTAAATGAGGAGTTTAAGTTAACCGCTCTAATTAGCGATTACTCGAGGATTGAAATAACCACCTTAATTAGTGATTACGTTTATGATTTTCAAGAGGTCTTAGAAGTTTGCTTCCTAATTTGAACGCTTTTGAGAAATAATCTTAATTGAAGATTATTAAGTCATTTAGAGAGAAATGATCAATTTGAGATCAAATTTGGAGATTTGTGTTTGGTTAATTGGAATTTGGCCATTTAAAGCGAGACACGTGAAACAGCCTAAAATCAATTCGGAGATCATAATTACCAATCTAATTATGTCAAATTATATAATTGATCCATTTGAAGATTATGGAGAACAATTTTGAAAATGTAGGATGGATCATCATACAATTTAACTTAGTTAGATTTGCAATTTTTCCTCTTAATTGAGATTGGGTCATTTAATACATATACTATGATATATTGGGCCCAACATGTAACATTTGTAACATTGGTTGCTCATTTTTTTAAAAAGAATTGTGGAATTATTTATGAAAATTATGCATAAACATCTCCATATTTTTCATTAATTGAGTGACGTAATAACTATTTACAAAGAAATTATTATTACAAAAATATGTACAAAATCTATGATATATACAAATCTTCAAACTTGATCTTCACCATGATGCTCCTTGATCTTCATCCTCTTGAATGGGGTTTGGAATTCATGTTTATTTGTGAACTTGTGAAAATTAGAGATTAATTAACCTCTTTGATTTTGATTTTTTATGACAATTTTTATTGATTTTTATTTACATAATAAAAGTGAATTATTTTAAGAGAAACTTAAAATTTCAAGACTTTTAATTAACATTTTCGTGTGAAAAGAAAAGAATTTTTGTTTTTTTGAAATTTGAGTTAATCACTTTATTTCATTTTCCAGATTGCACTTTTGTTCTTATACTGACTTGTAAAATTCATAATTTTCTGTAGAAAGCGTAAAATTGAGCATATAATACAGATATGGATAGGTCAGTGAGTTTTTTATGTTGTGTCCAATTTTCATAAGCTTTTAGTGACAACTCGAATTATGGTAAATTTTATGCCAAAACTGGTAAAAACAGGACCTTTATCCAATTTGTTCTTTGAAATCTAACTTTCTGAACTTATTTTGAAGTGAATTTTGGTATGAACATTCCATATACTTTGAAGAAATAGACTGAAAATTTTCACTTGAATTGGACACTTTAAGACCCTTTTTTATTTATTTTCTTAACTGAAGAGAAAATCAGGTTTCTGGAATTTAGTGATTTACATGAACGTTTTTGTAAAAATGATATAAAATTTTATACAATTTATATGAACATGATTTTTACGTTTTTGGAAAGTTACTGATGTCGTATTTAAATTAGATATTTTTTGTTTTGTCTAAATGATTTTATTTTAAACTTTATTGACAATACAAGCTTATGTGGTACTGGACAAAATCAGTTTTGCACAACAAAGTTGTATGATTTTTAATTATTTATAAAAAATTCTTTTTTTAGAAATTCCAAATCCCATTTGCTGGAAACATCTTGCACTTCATAGAAAAAATATTATATCCTATCAACTATTTAATTAATGCAGACGAAAACATAAATTAAAGTACAAAACCAAAACTGATTATAATAACAACATCACATTTTTTTTATGGAGATGTTTATGCACAACTCTTCTTGAATTTTTTTTATGAAAACATGTTTTTTGGGTGATGAACAACAACTTGATTAAGAAAAATCACATAAACACATTGTTTCCTAAGAGTCTCCCCATTAGAGTTGACTATTCTAGGTGGGGTGATTTAAGGTTGGGAACGTATTAGGACTTCCACATACCCAAATCACTCCAAAAATAAAAAAAATGATAAGAAGAAACAAGGAGAAAGTTAGTATGTGATTAAGAAGATAATAAAAAAAAAATTAACAAGAGCTTCAACTTTACCTTGCTAGCTCAATGATGCACTTCCTTTTTGCAAAGTTTTTCTACCTTTTTTTGTGATTTTCTTAATTTCTAAGTGAGTTTCTAAATCCACTTAATTACTAACTTAAACTCTTTTTGTGTTTATCTTTTTATGAACTTCTTCACTTACTAATAACTTTCCTAACTTTTATTTTCTTTTTCTTGAATGAGATTTTTTAGAGGAAGGAAGTAGAGAAGATGAGAGTAGTACTGAGAGACGTTGTGAAATTAAGTTGATTTTAGCTCAACTTCCTTGAAGTAAAAAATGGAGGGTATTTATAGGGAAATGAGATGGATGAATTAGTGTTTCAAAGAAGTAGAAAATCAGATTTTTAACCCAAAAAAATCTGATTTTTCCCATCCTTAATCACCCTAATGACATCACTCTAATGACCTCACCCTAATGACATCATCAAATCTCTTTGGAAACACAAATATTCTTATTCTTTTTGGATTTTCTCATCAATGAGGCAAAATCAGATTTTCAAAAAATATTCTTCCCTAAATACATCCTAATACGTAAAAAAAATACATCGAAAAACGTGAAAAATAAAACTGATCAGATCACTGCGCCAAACGCAGGAGCCTGCGCTAGGCACAGCTCCGTGCCCTAGGCGCAGGGCCCTGCGTCTGGCGCAGGCTGTTGTTGTGCGCTAGGCGCACAATCATGCGTCTAGCGCATGATCGTGTGCCTGGCGCACAACTCGAATCCACCGGAAAAAATCCGGATTCTTGCCTCTTGCACATGTGATTTGATTCTTATTCTCACTCCTTTTCATGATTCTTATTCTCTAACTAATGGATAAAGGATGTGATTAGTGGATAATTAATATATTCTTATTCTTTATTCAATGAACATTGACAAGAAAACTGATTACTACCGGTTTTGGGATACGATTAAAATCCCAGTGCCTAATTGCGACTCGTTTTTTTCGTTTTTCGAAAGACTAACTTAAGACAATTAACGAAAACTCGTCAAATTAGTAAAGACGAGCATGATTATACTACAAATCATTTCATTAAACCGGTGGTTGTAGTTATTGACTACGACTTATGGAAAATTACATTTCTAAGCCGGAAAAGGAAAACCATGCGATGGAATGAAACTCGCGTTCTGGGATGAAACATGCATTTGACGGGGCGTGCGCTCCACGATGCATGACGATTTTCATTTTTTTTATTTCTTTTCAAAATCTTTATTTATCCGAAAAAGGGGTTCAAAATTTGGTGTCTACACATAGGAAGCCCCCCACTTTGGGTGAACTTGTCTTGAATTTGTCATGTACTTGATCTGATATTCTAATGTAGTTGATCTGTCTTGAACGTTGAAAGTTATCGTTGGGGATTCTTCTTTGGGAAGTTGATATAGGCAAAGTCAAATATCGCTAGAAACCAAAGAATTGTCGGAGAGTATTTCAGGGAAAAGGAGAGCTTGGATTGAAAAAATGAAAAGTTTAAATTTATGACTCAAATGCATGTTGGTGGGAAAAGGCTTTGGCGAGGCTAGGTTCAGACTCGATTCTATGTCGGGATCTAGAAAGAGATTATGCTCCTGAACTCTAGAAAGTCAAATCATTAGACCATGACTAATTTATTTTATTGAAGCGGTCGGACCTCGAGATGAGGATTCTTGCGTATCCTTGCGGAATCAGACCATTCGTAGTTCTTGATCTGATTTGTTTTTTTATTACTCCCTCCGTCCCAAAATACTCTTGACACTTATCAAGGCACATAGTTTTAGATGATAAGTTGTTGTTTGGTTATCAATTGTTATTTTATTAAAAAGTAGATGTGATAGGAGTTAGTAGTTAGTAAAAGTAGTATTATTTTATTTTAAGGAGAGAGAATGTGGGCCATGGTTAGAGTTGGTATGTAATAGGAGTGGTATTATTTTATTTGGAGGAGAGAGAGTGTGGGCCAATGTTTTAAAGGTAGAATGATTAAAATAATAGTGGGTCATATCCAAATTTAGAAGTGTAAAGAGTATTCAGGACGAGATGAAAAAGGAAAGTGTAAAGAGTATTCAGGACGGAGGGAGTATATTTTTTTTTGTGCCCTAACTTTTGCTTAGGCCGCCCTTTCGGGTTTTCAACCTAGCGGGCTTGGACATACCTTGAAAAAGGAGTTATGGTTGATGAAAGGTTGAAGGCTTGAGATTTAGATGAAGGTTTAATTGGTTGGGCTAGTGGAGGATCATGGATTTGGATTATATTGATTTTAAAGGTTTGATGGATTGAAGGATTTGAATGAGGGGTAGAACTTGTGTGCAAGCCCCCTAGCTTGACTTTTTATTACTTTGCCTTTGGCTTTTTCTGTTTGTCTTGTGCGTTTTCTTTTGCTTTTGCTTTTTTTTTCGCACTTCGATCTTTGTCACTTTTTTTGTTTTGCATGGCATTGATTTTTTTATGTAGTAAGGCTTGCACACAAGCTATTGGTTATGGGTACTGGAAGGTTTGAAGGATATTTGGGGAGCTTTGATGTTGAAGGGATTGTTTGGTTTATGATCATGGAGATGATGGTTTAAGGATGATGGCTTATGGAAGGTGATGGAGGAAGAGGGAATAACTCCTTATCCAAAGTATGTCCATTTTGTATTTTTCTCTTCTTTTTTTTTCAGATATTTTTTTTTATTGCTGTTAGTCAAGTTCGTTAGGTGATTTAAGTTTCATCATTGAATTAGAAGCATAAATAAAATGATGGAAGGCCAGTGAAAATGAAAATAAAAATGCGATTATTTTATTAATTGAAAATGAATGAATCAAGGCTTATTAGAAATAAAACTAAATGATATAGACTCGACAGGAAGGGAAATGAAGGATCTAGGGGTAGGGATGCAGGTGGGGCGGGTCAAACAGGAGACCCGCCCCATCCCCGCCCCAGTGGGGAGGGGATGGTTCCCGGTTTGGTGGGTGGTGGGGCGGGGATGGGGATAAAAACCATACCCGCCTTAGGGATGGAGATGGGGATGGATTTTAAGTTATACCCGCCCCATCCCCGCCTCGCCCCGCCCCGCCAACACCCGCCCCTCCCCGCCCCGCCAATACCCGCCCCACTTGCCCCATCTTCATTAAATAAGTTTGAGTTAAAAGTCAAAAATATAAAAAAGCCAATGGGCCTTTACATTATGGCAAAAGAGTAAAAGACCCACATTTACAATAACCTAAATACCTACTGAACTAAGCAGCCGTTCACTGCCTCCATCTCCCTTTTTCAACTCTTGACTCTTCATTCTTCAAATCCCTAAAGTTGATAGACAAATCGCTGCTCTCGTGTTCTATGTAAGTTCTCTGAATTTCTTCTTCTATTTTCCAGTAATTTAATAATTTTTGAATGTTGATTCTTCTTTACTTTTTGATCTAGAATTAAAACAGTTTTTGTTTCTTGAACGAGAGTATTTGGTGCATTATGTCCGAGTTGTTCCATAAACTTAACATCGATTTATGAATGTTGAATGTTGGTTTTAGTTGGCTTTTGCTATCTGTTGGTAAGGGTAAATGGGTTTGAGGGACATTACATTTTTTTAATCAAAGTAGTCAATTGTGGTAAATATTTTTTCTCTAAATAAGCCAAAGCAAATTGAGTAGAAAGTAGATACATCTGAAATTCATCTTTCTTTTCAAAAACAAGCGAAGGACAAGAAGATGTGAAAGTGGGTATGGATGGAGTTAGGTGAAAGCAATATATAAACCCAAAAAAGAATAAGACGACGTTAAGACGACATATATAGTCAGTAGTTTTGAGAAATTGGCACTTGATATTTGATGATGAACTGATGAATTTTATGACAGTATCATGATGATGAACTGATGAATTATATGACACTTGATAATCCTAACGCTATATGACAGTATATATCATGAGAGAATAACTTTCCCCCCTTTGATTTCAGGCAAGTATGACATCAAAAGGGGACAATGTTGCTGCCTCCACCCGCTCAAAACCATCAACTACAGCTAGTTGTTCTCCTATTACAGTTGATGAAGACGAAAGTCCAGCTGAAATTGCTTCCGACCCTGCTGTTTTACCTATTACTAGTAGGCATACTTCATCAGTTTGGTCTCACTTTACGAGAAAGAGAGTTGGTGAAAAAATAAAAGCTGAGTGCAATTATTGCTTAAAGCAACTTGCCGGTGGACCAAAGGCCGGAACTACTCACTTAAACGACCATTCCAAAGTTTGTCCAAAGCGAATTTGTCAAGATCTTCGGCAAACAAGATTATTTGGGACAACACAGAATGTTAATGATGAAAGTGATACATTAACATTGGCTCCCTATGAATTCCATCAAGAAGACGGTAGAAAAGACTTAGCGGAGATGTATATTTTGCATGAGTATCCCATTAGCATGGTTGAGCATTATGGCTTCCGGAAGTACTCCAAGACATTACAACCTGGATTTAAAGTACCGTCTCGCACCACTACTAGGAAGGATATCATGAAGAGATATTAGATTGAAAAAGAGAACATTGCAACCTTGTTGAGGAAAGCTAAAAGTAGGGTTGCCTTAACTACGGACATGTGGTACGCAAATAATCAAAGTAAAGGGTATATGGTAGTCACTTCACATTTCATTGATAATGCTTGGAGATTGCAAAGTCGAATCATAAGGTATCACTTATATTTACTTAATCACTTAAGTATACTCTATCTCTGTCTATGATATATTGGTAAAAGTTGCTGCTGATTTTATTTGTTTATGTGTTTGGAATATGTGTGTTAATAGCACTTTGAATATGTTGATATACATGTAATTGCTAGGTTTCTTTATGTCCCTGCCCCTCATACTGCTGAGGTTCTTGCCGATGCATTAAAGCAATGCATTCAATCATGGAATCTTGATCTGAGGTTGTCATCTATCACCGTCGATAATTGTACGACTAACGATGCTATGATGGATATTTTGAAAGGAGCTTTTCCATATGGTTCTCTTCTTTTGGAGGGTGAGTTTCTACATATGCGTTGTTGTGCCCACATACTAAATCTAATTGTGCAAGATGGGTTAAGTGCTGTGGTGTCTGATGGTGTTCATCGAATTAGGGAAAGTGTTGTATTTTGGACTGATCTGATAAGAGGGTACAAAAGTTTGAAAAGGTAGCTAACCAAATATCCCCTCATTTCAAAAGAAAATTGGCCCTTGATTGCAAGACTCGATGGAATTCTACTTATGAAATGCTTAATGTTGCTATTAATTATAGAGAAGTTTTTGTTGTATTAAGTGGCCGAGATAAACTATACAAGAATCCACCAATTCCTGAAGATTGGGAAAAAGTAGAGATAATATGTGAACAATTGGAAATGTTTAGTGCACTTACCCTTGATTTTTCTGCATCAAAATCTCCAACTGCTTTCATTTACTTTCCCAAAATTTGTGCTCTCAAAATTGCTATATCTAGTTGGCTTCTATCTCCATATGATTATGTGCGAAAAATGGCAGAAGTTATGTTAGAGAAATATAAGAAGTATTGGGATAGTGTGAATGGTCTGATGGGTGTAGCAACTATACTTGATCCTAGGTACAAAATGGCTCTTATTCGTTTTTATTTTGCAAAAATATTTGATGATTATGATTATGACAAGGAGGTTAGTAGAATTAGCAATCTTTTATGGAAATTGGTTGATGAATATGGGTCTAGGAATGGTAAAAGCCAAGGTAATAAGAGTCAACAACCTTCGGATTTAGCTAGTGCTGGGAAACCCAAAGGAGATAGTTTCATGCAAGAATTTGCACAATTTTTGGAGCAAGATAAAAGTCAAAGCTATGACAAATCTGATTTGGACAAGTATTTGGAAGATGCTAATGTACCACTTGTAGATGATTTTGACATTCTTAATTGGTGGAAAACCAATGGAGGCACATACCCCATTCTTCAACAAATAGCACGTGATATTTTGAGCATTCCCGTTTCCACTGTTCCATCAGAGTCGACATTTAGCACAAGTGGTAGGGTTCTTGATCCTTATCGTAGTCGACTACTACCGTAAGCCGTAGAAGCTTTAATGTGTGCTCAAAACTGGATTTGGGTGACTCTTAAAAGTAAGTACTAATATTAATTTTATCATTCTTATGTAATTTATATGTTCATAAAATTTCTAATAAGAATTATTTTTTTTACAGATTCTGGACAATGCAAGGAGGATGATTTTGTTAAATTAGTAGGAGAGATGGAGGAAGAATGTGTAACGGAATTGGGAAGTGATGAGATTTGTATTGATTGATTCTTTCAAATGGAGTTGTTTGTTTGTATGACAATTGAGTGTGTTGAAGAAACTGACATTTGAAACTTATTTTGGGAGAATGTATCAAAACTACTGCCTTTTTATATTTATGTTCGTTGTTTGAAGTTATTTATGTATTTTGGTGGGTATTTTATCATTTATGTATTTTTGGGTCATTTTATTATTTATGTATTTTTTAGCCTTTTTATATTTATCAATGTTAAAAAAAAAAGTACATGTTTCTTTCCTTTCGAGGTGGGTCCGAGGTGGGGATTTGGTGGGTGGTGGGGCGGGGAAAATGGGGATTAGGCGGGTATGGATACCCACGCGGGTGGTGGGACGGGGATGGTTTTATGTCCATACCCGCCGGGCGGGGATGGGGATAGGCTTTGTACCCGCCATGGGGATGGGGATGGGGATCATATTAATAGGTGGGGATGGGGATGGGAATAACAAAATCCGCCCCACCCCGCCCCCGTTGCATCCCTATCTAGGGGAGGGACTCTCCGACTCAACCTAGAAAACCAACGCTAAATGACTAAGCCCCCCTGCACTGTTGACACGATGCCCAAGGGGTTGTTGTTGTTGCTGACTTTTGCTGCCGGCGGGATCGGAAGTCTGCCACTATCAACCATGTCTTGCAGAGTATTCCTTAAGGCCCAACACGCAGATGTTGGGCGTCCGTTCCCTAGGTGGTACTTACAATAGGCATTAGGGTTCCATTTACTGGATCTATTTTCAGGTGCAGGGTCTGGAGTGGGACCGATAGGCTGTATTGCTCCTTTTGCGTGAAGCCTAGTGGAGGCTTCTTCTAGAGTCATGCCCAATGGAGTGAATGTCCTTTGAGGCTTTTGATAACCTCCCTTTTCAGTAGTTAGGGCATTGACATCATTACCTTTGGAGCTAGAAGGGTTATTGTTACTCTTCTTGAAACAGTTGTTGTTGTTGGTAGAAGGGTTATTGTTACTCTTCTTGAAACAATTGTTGTTGGAACCCTTGTTCTTGTTGGCTTGTACCTCTTCCTCAATCAACAAGCCTACCTTATAGAGCTTCGTGAAAGACTCTATGGGTTGGAATTTAATATGATCCCCATACTTGGGCTGCAAGTTATGGATCACCAATCGGACTTGATCCTCTTGGGATGGCCTGTTAATCATTTGTGCAGCTTTTTCCCTCCATCTGTTAAGGAAGGTGACGAAATCTTCGTTGGAGTTCTGTTTTGTTAACTCCAACTCACGCAGGCCAATAGGAAGCTGAGTATTATATATGTAATGTTTGTGGAACTCCTCTCTGATGTAGTCCCAGTCATTCAGCTTGGTTTTGTTCAGCGATCTAAACCACTTGGATGGATGTGCATCCAAGGTCAAGGGCAAGACATAAGCAAACAGGTCCTTGCTCATGCCCTTGAGAGCCATAGAGATGGAAAAAGCTCTCAGATGATCATTTGGGTCTTCGACCACCTTGAATTTTGGGAGGTCACCCAATGTTACCTTTTTAGGGAGCTTGTCCTCAGTTCAGGATCAATGATGTCATGGCCATGAGCTTGACTCTCGAGTGCAGGAATTAACTGGATCAATTGCTCGAGTTTTTCTAACCTCAAATCCGTGTTGGACTTGATTGGTGATGGAGTGTCGCCTTGTTCGTCTTCTTCAGTTAGTTTCTCCCTCAGTGCCTTAATCTCTTTGTCTTGTTCCTCAAGACGAGAGTTCATCAGTGTAAGTTGAGTCATAATGGCACTGAGCTGTTCATTAGTGTCCCCCATTTCAGATGATGATTCAGAAGAGTCGGAGGATTCTTCTGAAAAGGTTAGAATGCGCTTGACGAGTCTGGGAGTAGGTCGACCTTGTTACCTCTCGGTTGGACGTTCCCAAGTTATGAATTCACGACCTGTCCTGAACAGAAATCGGATGGACCTCGTAAATTTTAAGAAACAAAGTTTTCGAAATGAGAAATGGAGATGAGAAATGGGAGATGAGAGATGAAGGTGAAAGTGAGAATGGGAATGGTAAATGATTAGAAATGGGTATGATTATGGTTATGATGACGACATGGACTGGACTGTACTAGACTACGCAAGCAGACTGAATGATTGGATTTTGCTGAGCATTAGACTTTACACTTACAATAAGTAGACTAGACTCAAAGCAAGGCAGACAAATAAAGGTGTTTAAACTTAGGGGATGCACTTTTATAGTCCGTAGACTTGACTTTTATAGTCCGTAGACTGACTAGGGTTTACATATAATGCAAACTAGACCTAGGAAAATTTTATAGTCCTAAGACTGAACTTATATAAAGCAAACTAGACGTAGGGAAATTTTATAGTCCAAAGACTGACTTTTATAGTCCGAAGACTGACTAGGGTTTACATATAATGCAAACCAGACATAGGGAGAATTTATAGTCCTAAGACTGAGCTTTTATAGTCCGTAGACTGACTAGGGTTTACATATAATACAAACTAGACCTAGAGAAATTTTATAGTCCTAAGACTGAGCTTTCATAGTCCGTAGACTGACTAGGGTTTACATATAATGCAAACTAGACCTAGGGAAATTTTATTGTCCTAAGACTGAGCTTTTATAGTCCGTAGACAGACTAGGATTTACATATAATGCAAACTAGACCTAGGGAAATTTTATAATCCTAAGACTGAGCTTTTATAGTCCGTAGACTGACTAGGGTTTACATATAATGCAAATGATACGCTCAAGTTATACGATGTTTTTGTGGTATTTTAGGTACACTTTGCTAGGGGATTTATTTGTGATTGTTAATGTTGCATGTAAATCGACCTTAGCGGAAGTTCGGAATTTTATATATTAATTATTGTTAAAGTTGTAAATTCCGAGCTTTTGGAAGCATGAATGGTTCCACAACATCGTCTCACCAACCAAGCTCCGCCACAACCAAGCTCCGCCACAACCAAGCTCCAAGCAACCACATCGCAAGCATGCCCAAGACACCCCAATCAAGCGCTCGAAGCAAGCCGCCCCGGCCAGCCAAGCATCGCTCGGCGCCCAAAGAAGCATGCACGCCCAGTGCTCACACCTCGCCAGCCCAAACGCTCGCCCGGCTCGGTCCGGCGCTCGCCCGGCGCTCGGCAGCAGGCACGCCCAGCGCTCGCACCTCGCGAGCATGGTCGCACCTCGCGACCTGCCTTGCTCGCACCTCGCGAGATTCCTCGCACGGTGCGACCTGCTTGGCTTGGCCCAGTTCTTCAGCTCGTGTAGGAAGGCAGAGTACTCTTCGCACGGTGCGACCAGACTCGCACCTCGTGACCCCTAGGTCGGTCTAAATGTCGGCTGATTTTTGAGCTTTAGTATAAATACTAAACTTGATTTTGGACCTAGGGGGCAGCAAAGCCACAAGGAGAGGGAGTCTCCAAAACTCCACTCCTCTCTTGTTGTCTTCTCTTTTAGTTTTTATTTTCTAGTTTAGTTTTTGTAGATTTCAATTATGGGATTGGCTTATGCTATGCCGATTGTAGCTTGAACCGTTCTTGAACGAGATTAATATGGAGCTTCAAGCATTATTGTGAGATCTTTCCTCTCTATTTAGTTTCTTTGATTATGGTTTAATTTTTATGCTTGCTTTCTATGATTTTTGCATGATTATGCTAGGAATATTACTAGTTTGATTGTGTAATTAATCTAATGCTAGATTTAAGAATAGAATCGGATTGTTTTATTCTTTTATCAATTGGTAGCAAACTAGGGAGTAACTCAGATGCTGATCATCTTGGTTATTTCTTGGGGAAATTGAATCAACTGTTGAATGTTTATCGCTTGTATGACGTTAGCGTGTCCGTTGGTTCTCTCGTGTTTATTGCTGCTATTGGATTGAACTTAGACGCGATCGGACTAGGTTATCCTTTAGTTAGGGTTTTATAGTCACACTGATCGTGCTATTCAACTAAGAATAAGGAGAACACGAGATTAATTCTCAACAATAGATAATTATGGAAATAATTAGAGTGGAGGTTCAAGGATCGATAATGAATTGAAGTGGATGTTAATCGGATTCAAGATCTTCCCATATTGATTTCTCATTTTGTTTATATGCTAGTTAGTTTTAGTTTGTTAGTAAATCTACTTGAAACCCCCCTTTGTAATTATTATTAGGTTTCTCGGCCCTTAACTTAATCTAGGTTTTGAATCACGCTAAGTATTAAACTCGTCCCTGTTTCCCTGTGGATACGACCCCTACTTCCATTATACTATCTTAGTGTAAAAGAGAGTAGGAGAAATTTTATCTTTGGCCGGGTGCGGTGCACAACGACACACTCGCGCCCGCCCAAATTTTGGCGCCGTTGCCGGGGAAACGGTGTTACTTGTTTGTATTTAGCGTGATTTTTGGATGGTACTGTTTGTGCTCTTTGTTTTTGGTTGACACTCATAGCGCTAACAATGCATTGCAAGGGTTCTTCTCAATCAATTTTGCAGGTACTTGAAGTGGAGATTGACATGGAACCACTACTGTCACACATGGAGCACAACCCAATGATTAAGCTTAAGGTATTCAGTCGAGCTCACGACTTTAAACAACAGCGCTTCTCGGGAGGCAACCCGAGATCCCTTTATTTTCTTTCTTTTCCTTTATTTTTCATCAAATTTCCACCACCACAACAAATTTTCTTTCACCCACCGCCCACCCACTAAAAAGATCCACAACCAATCTTAATTCACTTGTAACCAAAATCCACAAAAGAAAACCCGTTGGGAGGACTTCAATAGCTAGGAGTTGGTAACACTAGAGGATTGAGATTGTTAATGTATCTTTTCGATCTCTTAAGCTAGGAGCAAATCTCAAAAATCTAAACAAAATTTGAATTTGTCATTTGTTTGAGTGATTCGAGGGAGAGGGTTGTGAGTTGATTTATGAGATTTGAGTTGGTGTTGTTAAGAAATTTGAGTTTGACGGATTGCTTTTCATGAGTTTTGAGCATTCGATCTTCGATTTACCCGATTTTCAAATTTCTCCCCTTTTTTCAGTTTACTTTTTCTTTTTAATTGTCGACACATTGAGACAATGTGTAGTTTAAGTAGGGGGGAGGGTAGTCTCATTCTCATGTATCTATGTTGTATATATTACTACTTTCAATTTGAAAAAATGAAAAAAAAAAAATGAAAAAAAAAAAAAAAAAAAAAAAAAAAAAGTGATGAAATGAAACCCGCCGAGTTGAAAACCCACAAGGGTGGGCGACTCGGGCAAAAATGGGGGCCCGGATAGGTTGAAAACCCGAAAGGGCAACCTATGCAAAAAAGTGGCTTATATTGAGCGGGTAAGATGGTGAGATGAAAAAAATGTGAGAAGCTAGGATGAAAACCTGAAAAGGCTCCTAGGCAAAATGAGAGATGAAAGAGAGAATTATATACTTTGAAAACTCATTTGCCGGAGATGGTGTCATAAGGTGGAAAGCGTTTTCGGGTTGGGTTGGTTATTTCATCCTTGATTTTGTGAAGATTTATTTTGGCTTTCACATTCTTTTGGTTAATTGTTTGTTTTTGGGAGTAAGCATGGAATTTATCCCTTTTTGTCTTTGTTCCATGGCTTGCTATTTTAAGTTAGTTGTTCTAGTAGTAGTTTATCTTTTGAGGTTTTAGGCGAGTTGTCATTTTGATTGTGGCGTTGGAGTGGGTTCAACTCCTTTGAGATCCTTCAGGATTTGAGCTCACATTTTGGTTGTCGTTTGCTGGTTATTGTTGTTGTTACATCTTTATATATTTCAGGTGAGCTTGAATCTAAGTGTGGGGGAGTCATTGTCCCTTACGTTTAGGTTTTGAGCGGATGTTGTTAAGATGTGATGATGATGATGTAGTTGATGGGGAGTGTAGGTTGGTGTCGATAACTTGGGCGATAATTTAATTAGTATTTCTCATTTTTGAGTTTACTCGAGGTTATACGATGTTTTTGTGGTATTTTAGGTACACTTTGCTAGGGGATTTATTTGTGATTGTTAATGTTGCATGTAAATCGACCTTAGCGAAAGTTCGGAATTTTATATATTAATTATTGTTAAAGTTGTAAGTTCCGAGCTTTTGGAAGCATGAATGGTTCCACAACATCGTCTCACCAACCAAGCTCCGCCACAACCAAGCTCCGCCACAACCAAGCTCCAAGCAACCACATCGCAAGCATGCCCAAAGACTCACCCAGGCCAAGCGCGCTCGAAAGCCGCCCAGCCCAGCAAAGCATCGCTCGGCGCCCAGCAGATGCACGCCCGGTGCTCGCACCTCGCCCGGCCCGGCGCTCGCCCAGCTCGGCCAAGCGCTCGAAGAGGGCACGCCCAGCGCTCGCACCTCGCGAGCATGGTCGCACCTCGCGACCTGCCTTGCTCGCACCTCGCGAGATTCCTCGCACGGTGCGACCTGCTTGGCTTGGCCCAGTTCTTCAGCTCGTGTAGGAAGGCAGAGTACTCTTCGCACGGTGCGACCAGACTCGCACCTCGCGACCCCTAGGTCGGTCTAAATGTCGGCTGATTTTTGAGCTTTAGTATAAATACTAAACTTGATTTTGGACCTAGGGGGCGGCGACCACAAGGAGAGGGAGTCTCCAAAACTCAACTCCTCTCTTGTAGTCTTCTCTTTTAGTTTTTATTTTCTAGTTTAGTTTTTGTAGATTTCAATTATGGGATTGGCTTATGCTATGCCGATTGTAGCTTGAACCGTTCTTGAACGAGATTAATATGGAGCTTCAAGCATTATTGTGAGATCTTTCCTCTCTATTTAGTTTCTTTGATTATGGTTTAATTTCTATGCTTGCTTTCTATGATTTTTGCATGATTATGCTAGGAATATTACTAGTTTGATTGTGTAATTAATCTAATGCTAGATTTAAGAATAGAATCGGATTGTTTTATTCTTTTATCAATTGGTAGCAAACTAGGGAGTAACTCGATGATCGATCATCTTGGTTATTTCTTGGGGAAATTGAATCAACTGTTGAATGTTTATCGCTTGTATGACGTTAGCGTGTCCGTTGGTTCTCTCGTGTTTATTGCTTGCTATTGGATTGAACTTAGACGCGATCGGACTAGGTTATCCTTTAGTTAGGGTTTTATAGTCACGCTGATCGTGCTATTCAACTAAGAATAAGGAGAACACGAGATTAATTCTCAACAATAGATAATTATGGAAATAATTAGAGTGGAGGTTCAAGGATCGATAATGAATTGAAGTGGATGTTAATCGGATTCAAGATCTTCCCATATTGATTTCTCATTTTGTTTATATGCTAGTTAGTTTTAGTTTGTTAGTAAATCTACTTGAAACCCCCCTTTGTAATTATTATTAGGTTTCTCGGCCCTTAACTTAATCTAGGTTTTGAATCACGCTAAGTATTAAACTCGTCCCCTGTTTCCCCTGTGGATACGACCCCTACTTCCATTATACTATCTTAGTGTAAAAGAGAGTAGGAGAAATTTTATCTTTGGCCGGGTGCGGTGCACAACGACACACTCGCGCCCGCCCAAATTTTGGCGCCGTTGCTCGGGGAAACGGTGTTACTTGTTTGTATTTAGCGTGATTTTTGGATGGTACTTGTTTGTGCTCTTTGTTTTTGGTTGACACTCATAGCGCTAACAATGCATTGCAAGGGTTCTTCTCAATCAATTTTGCGGTACTTGAAGTGGAGATTGACATGGAACCACTACTTGTCACACATGGAGCACAACCCAATGATTAAGCTTAAGGTATTCAGTCGAGCTCACGACTTTAAACAACAGCGCTTCTCGGGAGGCAACCCGAGATCCCTTTATTTTCTTTCTTTTCCTTTATTTTTCATCAAATTTCCACCACCACAACAAATTTTCTTTCACCCACCGCCCACCCACTAAAAAGATCCACAACCAATCTTAATTCACTTGTAACCAAAATCCATAAAAGAAAACCCGTTGGGAGGACTTCAATAGCTAGGAGTTGGTAACACTAGAGGATTGAGATTGTTAATGTATCTTTTCGATCTCTTAAGCTAGGAGCAAATCTCAAAAATCTAAACAAAATTTGAATTTGTCATTTGTTTGAGTGATTCGAGGGAGAGGGTTGTGAGTTGATTTATGAGATTTGAGTTGGTGTTGTTAAGAAATTTGAGTTTGACGGATTGCTTTTCATGAGTTTTGAGCATTCGATCTTCGATTTACCCGATTTTCAAATTTCTCCCCTTTTCGTTTTACTTTTTCTTTTTAATTGTCGACACATTGAGACAATGTGTAGTTTAAGTAGGGGGAGGGTAGTCTCATTCTCATGTATCTATGTTGTATATATTACTACTTTCAATTTGAAAAAATGAAAAAAAAAAAAAAAAAAAAAAAAAAAAAAAAAAAAAAAAGTGATGAAATGAAACCCGCCGAGTTGAAAACCCACAAGGGTGGGCGACTCGGGCAAAAATGGGGGCCCGGATAGGTTGAAAACCCGAAAGGGCAACCTATGCAAAAAAGTGGCTTATATTGAGCGGGTAAGATGGTGAGATGAAAAAAATGTGAGAAGCTAGGATGAAAACCTGAAAAGGCTCCTAGGCAAAATGAGAGATGAAAGAGAGAATTATATACTTTGAAAACTCATTTGCCGGAGATGGTGTCATAAGGTGGAAAGCGTTTTCGGGTTGGGTTGGTTATTTCATCCTTGATTTTGTGAAGATTTATTTTGGCTTTCACATTCTTTTGGTTAATTGTTTGTTTTTGGGAGTAAGCATGGAATTTATCCCTTTTTGTCTTTGTTCCATGGCTTGCTATTTTAAGTTAGTTGTTCTAGTAGTAGTTTATCTTTTGAGGTTTTAGGCGAGTTGTCATTTTGATTGTGGCGTTGGAGTGGGTTCAACTCCTTTGAGATCCTTCAGGATTTGAGCTCACATTTTGGTTGTCGTTTCTTTGGTTATTGTTGTTGTTACATCTTTATATATTTCAGGTGAGCTTGAATCTAAGTGTGGGGGAGTCATTGTCCCTTACGTTTAGGTTTTGAGCGGATGTTGTTAAGATGTGATGATGATGATGTAGTTGATGGGGAGTGTAGGTTGGTGTCGATAACTTGGGCGATGATTTAATTGGTATTTCTCATTTTTGAGTTTACTCGAGGTTATACGATGTTTTTGTGGTATTTTAGGTACACTTTGCTAGGGGATTTATTTGTGATTGTTAATGTTGCATGTAAATCGACCTTAGCGAAAGTTCGGAATTTTATATATTAATTATTGTTAAAGTTGTAAGTTCCGAGCTTTTGGAAGCATGAATGGTTCCACAACATCGTCTCACCAACCAAGCTCCGCCACAACCAAGCTCCGCCACAACCAAGCTCCAAGCAACCACATCGCAAGCATGCCCAAGACCGGCCCGCCCGCGCTCAAAGCAAGCCGCCCGGCCAGCCAAGCATCGCTCGGCGCCCAAGAAGGCATGCACGCCCGGTGCTCGCACCTCGCCTCGGCCAGCGCTCGCCCGGCTCGGCCCGGCGCTCGGCGCAGGCACGCCCGGCGCTCGCACCTCGCGAGCATGGTCGCACCTCGCGACTCGCCTTGCTCCGCACCTCGCGAGATTCCTCGCACGGTGCGACACCCGCTTGGCTTCGCCCGGTTCTTCGGCTCGTGTAGGAAGGCGAGTACTCTTCGCACGGTGCGACCGGACTCGCACCTCGCGACCCCTAGGTCGGTCTAAATGTCGGCTAATTTTTGAGCTTTAGTATAAATACTAAACTTGATTTTGGACCTAGGGGGCGGCGGCCACAAGGAGAGGGAGTCTCCAAAACTCCACTCCTCTCTTGTTGTCTTCTCTTTTAGTTTTTATTTTCTAGTTTAGTTTTTGTAGATTTCAATTATGGGATTGGCTTATGCTATGCCGATTGTAGCTTGAACCGTTCTTGAACGAGATTAATATGGAGCTTCAAGCATTATTGTGAGATCTTTCCTCTCTATTTAGTTTCTTTGATTATGGTTTAATTTCTATGCTTGCTTTCTATGATTTTTGCATGATTATGCTAGGAATATTACTAGTTTGATTGTGTAATTAATCTAATGCTAGATTTAAGAATAGAATCGGATTGTTTTATTCTTTTATCAATTGGTAGCAAACTAGGGAGTAACTCAGATGCTGATCATCTTGGTTATTTCTTGGGGAAATTGAATCAACTGTTGAATGTTTATCGCTTGTATGACGTTAGCAGGTCTGTTGGTTCTCTGTGTTTATTGCTGCTATTGGATTGAACTTAGACGCGATCGGACTAGGTTATCCTTTAGTTAGGGTTTTATAGTCACGCTGATCGTGTTATTCAACTAAGAATAAGGAGAACACGAGATTAATTCTCAACAATAGATAATTATGGAAATAATTAGAGTGGAGGTTCAAGGATCGATAATGAATTGAAGTGGATGTTAATCGGATTCAAGATCTTCCCATATTGATTTCTCATTTTGTTTATATGCTAGTTAGTTTTAGTTTGTTAGTAAATCTACTTGAAACCCCCCTTTGTAATTATTATTAGGTTTCTCGGCCCTTAACTTAATCTAGGTTTTGAATCACGCTAAGTATTAAACTCGTCCCTGTTTCCCTGTGGATACGACCCCTACTTCCATTATACTATCTTAGTGTAAAAGAGAGTAGGAGAAATTTTATCTTTGGCCGGGTGCGGTGCACAACGACACACTCGCGCCCGCCCAGCAAACTCGACCTAGGGAAATTTTATAGTCCTAAGATTGAGCTTTTATAGTCCGTAGACTGACTAGGGTTTACATATAATGCAAACTAGACCTAGGGAAATTTTATAGTCCCCAGTGGAGTCGTCAAATTGTAGGCGTGTTTTTATTTCGCCTACGTGGTGTGAGCACGTATTAGATTTGACTACCCCATTGTAAAGGTTTTATTGAAAATGTTTGAAAGAAGTCGCCAACAATTCTTTTTAGGAAGAATCATAAACCTAATTGGATATGGGAAATCATAGGGACAAATTATCCAATGTAGATTTCCCCGTCCTGACTCCATATATAGATGGTCAAAATGAACCAAAGATTGAGTTCGGGGGTGAGGGTACGAATATGGTCATAATGAACCACATTCGCCCAGAGTTGGCCTCTACAAAATATCGATTCATTACAGATTTTATGCCAAAGAATAACCAAATAATATTTTAAGCACCCTAAAAAAATAATTAGTCTAGCTTGGTTTAGGAAACACATAAAAGACTATTTTTTAGTGACAAGTTATTATACAATCATATTACAAGGTTCCTAACAGGTTGTCCAAATTATCTGAATTAATTAAAATAGTTCTTTAGGTCTTGTTTAGCAGTAATAACATGTGGGTGATAAAAGCAGTAAAGCAGGACAATTAATATATATATATAATAATCAGGCAAGCATATAATAATATATAAAAATGAATAGAAAGAAAAAGGTTTAGAATATACAGTAGAACGATTTTATATTAAAGATCTACATCAGGAAAGAAAACAGTTAGTAACTTCAATATAAAAATAGAGAATTTATTTAAGGACCCTCAGGATTATACCGTGGCTTGGGTCTGCGAGATTGACAACCTTCGGGACAAGCAATCGTGAAGCCTGAAAATCTGAATGTATGAAAGTATGTAGATTGGATTTATTTGTGTTTGAAAGTATGAATTTTGTAGGGAAGTTTTGTAGTTCGTAGAGAGGTTCGTAAGGTATTCGTCGATTTCGAAGTGTGTTAATGTGAAAAATCCATTTTTTTAATCTGTACGGAAATCAGGCCTATTTATAGGGAAAACAGCACTGCGCCTAACACGCCAGCTGCGCCTGGCGCAGCTGATGTGTCAAGCGCATGACGCGGCATGCCTAGTAAAAAGCGTACACGTGGCACACGTTTTGAAAAAGATAAGAAAGAAATTATGCGTCTCACGTAGAGAGCTGCGCTTGACGCAGGACTCTGTATGAGTCAGAAATCCACGTGTCAGGTGCAGATTAGTGCACCTGACACAGGTGGACAGAGCTGCGCCTGACGCATAGACGTGCGCCAGGCGCAGGTTGGTGCGCTAGGCGCACCAGCCTGGCTCCTGACGTGCCTTTGCCAGTTTTTTAGAAAACGCGTCTTAAAAGATTTCTTTTATCCTTTAATTACGAATATCTGATTTTATGGGATAAAATCTGATAAAAATATCTTTTTAAAATATTTATTTATTAAAATAAAATAATTAATTTAAACAATTAATTGGGCTTTTCAAAGGATTGGGCTCAAAATACAATTAATTATCATGAATAATTAATTGGGCTTTAAAATAGGACTTTAACACTTTTCGAAATGGTTTTGAATGGCTTATTAGACTGCTTTGCCCTTGGGTTGGACCAATTAAGACCACAATATGTTTCATCATCAGATCCTTAAATGGGGAGACACGATTATGTGTCTACATTAATGCAACTAACACAAGTCTCAAAATCAAGAAAATCCGAAGTGTATCAAGTACCCCTTCCTTTACTAATCTCTTGACTCTCTTTATGGAGATATGTCCCAATCTCCTAGGTGCCATAACATAGAGGATTCTTCATTCACAATACAACGATTTAAACCAAAGATTAACATGTAGGGAATTATGAGCAATATCATTTTGCAATTCAAGACGATATAAACCATCGACAAAATACCATAACCAAAAATTTGAAATTTCTTAATAAACTAAAACCAGAATCTGAAAAATTAAAGGAAAATCCCAAAGGTACAAGTCTTAAACTGAAATCAAATTTCTAGAGAAATTTGGAACATAAAATGTTCTTTCTAAATGCAAAACAAAACCACTACTTAGAGTTAAGCTGCATGTCCTAACGGCTTCCACATGCGAACCCATCCGGTTACCGCAATAGATGTGATGTTCACTACCCACTCGGTTTCCTTAGGTTTGTCATACCCCGCAAGGTATTCAAAACATGGATTGTAGTACCAGAGTCAATCCACCATGTATTATCATTAACATTAACCATATTAGATTCACAACAAACAAACGCAAGAAAATTACCTTTCTTCTTAAGCCAAGCCTTGAACTTCACGCAGCTCTTTCTTCATGTGTCCCTTCTTTTTACGTAAGAAACACGAAGACTCCTTCTTAATGGCCTGATTTGCTGGAATCTTCCCCTTTCCTTTATCCTTAATGTGATCCTTCTTCTTTGCAGAAGTAGTAAGGTTCACCTTTTCACCCTCTTCCATGAATAATCTTCCCTCCACTTGAACACACATGGTCATAAGCTCATTAATTGACCATTTATCCTTATGTGTGTTATAAGAGACCTTAAAGGGGCCATATTCATGAGGAAGAGTGCACAAGATGTAATGCACAAGGAAAGTGTCAGATATGGTAACTTCCAAGTCTTTAAGCTGAGCTGCAATGTCCCTCATGCGCATGATATGATCACGCACTCCCTTAATTTGAGTTAGCCTTATGGATGAAAACTGCATAATTAAGGTGCTAGCAAGAGCTTTGTCAGAAGATGCAAACTGCTCATCGATGGCCTTAAGAAGTTCTTTTGACTTTGGTATGCCGATCGACGGAACCACGAATACTAGCATCGATCTTGGTCTTTATGAACATAACGTAGAGGCGGTTAGACCTCTCCCACTTTTCATAAAGATCAATTTGATCCGGAGTACTAGTCTCGGCAATGTCGGGTGGTTCGTCTTTCCTAATAGCATAGTCAATGTCCATCCATCCCAACCTAAAGTAGCACTTTCTCTTTCCACACCTTATAGTTATCACCCTTTAATTCAGGAATGTCACATTTGATATCAGAAATATTCCCAGGTAAAACTACTGCGAAAAATAAAATAGAGATATAAATAATCATGCTTACTATCATAATTTGAGACTTTCAACATTAATCATGCTTTACCAATGTAAATCATGCGAAATATGAATCTAGTGACATAAAACTTGCCTGTGGGCTAAAGTTCTACTCAATTAGATTATAATAACCATACGGTGAAACTATTAAACTGTATCAATTTCTTAATTCTTGTGAGACGCTTAAGAAACAAAATTTAATACTTCACCCCAATTAATTGTTCAAATACAATAAAGTTCCTGTGGGTAAGTCTTATCATATCTTACACAATTAACTCGCAACAAAAGTCTAGTTTTCGATAAGTGACATTTATGTCACTTCAAAAGTAGCTTTTAGAGATTTTTGTAGTTTATTTTCATTTATTTTAACTTTTTTTTAGCCTTTATTTCTTCTTTTATATTTTGTAGCTTAGTATATTTATATAGTGATTTTTATTAGTTTTTAGCTCTTAATTTCATAGTTTATTAATTTTCTTTGTTTCATTTATTTTAGAAGGATTAGTTTAGTTTCTGTAATTAATTTCCTATTTTATTCCCTTTTAGTCACTTTTAATTTTATTATTTCTTTTTATTTTTCTTTATTTTCTATATCTCGTTCTTCCTTCGTATTTTGGTTTTTTAGAGGTGTGCGTTTTGGAGGTGCGAAGATCGTAGATAGAGTTAGTTTTGGAGTTATAATGCAAAACTTATCCTCCACCACACACTTATCCTTAACCTACACCACACCCACACTACATCACAAGCCACCATCTTTCCCAATACATCACCCTCACTCCATCGCAGCACCACCATCTCCTGGCCTGCAGCACCGCCAACTCCACCTTTGATCCACCGCAAATCTGTCCCAGTCAAGAGAGGAGCGGACGCTCCTCTGTACAACGGAGCGGGCGCTCCGTTCGAACTCAACAAAAGCAGAATATTAGGCAGAATGTACGAGCGACCCATGAGCGACCATGGAGCGGGCGCTCAAATAAAAAAAACGTGCTAGAATACTCATTAAACAAATCAAGGGCTGTGATTTATTAAAGCAAATCAATGGTGAAAATAAAGGGGATTAAATCGAAACCATGAAAATCAATGGCCACGATTTGCGCCAATGATGAAGATGATGATGCAGCGAATTTGTAGACCTTGATTTGCTGATGGACGATTGTGACGCGACGAAGTGTGAAGCAGGGAATGGATTCCCATAGCAGTGAGCAGCGAAGAAGAACGAAGGAGAAAGATGAGGGTCTGATGCTTTTGGGGTCTTGATTTTGTTTTTCTCATTTTTATTTTCCTTTTTCTTTTCTTCCTCTTTTCCTTTCTCCCGTTGACTGTACTTCTCATTTTGTTAATTTATTTTCTTTTCCTTTTTTATTTCTTCCTTTTTCACTCCTTTTTCTTTTATTTTCCTTTTTCTTTTTAGCTTCTTTTCTCTTTTAATTTTAGGACTAGTATATATAGGAGTTTTTTTTAGTCTATTTTTTATTATTCACCACTCTTGGGTTGAGAGGAGTTTTAGGGTTTTAAGGAGGATTAGCGCCATCCATAAACTTGGGCTTAGGGAGAAAACTCAAAGAGTGACAAGATTTGGAGATTCAGGGTGACAACTTGTATTAAAGATTCAACAATTTATCAAATGAAGATTTCTACTACTCTCTCTCCTCTATTGCTTTATTTTAATTGTTTTTCTTAGATTAGTTGTTCATTCTTAGTTTAATTATATGTGGTTTATTTTATTTAGTTTATTGTTAGATTAAGGATTATTATCATGTTATTAGTGCTTAATTTCTCTAAAGTCCTCATTTTTGTATTTATGGAGTAGTTTGTTGGTTAGGATTTGAGGTGAAAACCCAACCATGATTGAATTGGGCATTTGAGATTGGATTTAGAGATTTGCGTGATTAAATTATTACTTGTTTAGCTTTTCTAATCTATGTTGCATTCTCATTGATCACTTGAATGTTGTATTAGATTGGAGTAGATTGATTTAGGTTGGCATGAGAGTGTGACCTATTGATTTCTATTATTGACTTGGGCTACTTTGAACCTCGAGATATGTTAGTAATGGATGAGAGTCCTTATTTGATGTCTTTGAGAATTTCTCCGCCTATGAGAGTAGGATGAGAGTTGTATGTTGGGTCAATAGCTAATTCAAGTAGTGTTCATGCATTATCTCTATATTTGATATTCTTATGCCTATTTCATGATTAGTTGGTGTTTAATCCCATCTCCTAACTTTAGTTATCTTTGATATCTAGTTATTTTCTTAGTTTTTAGTTGGTAGTTGACACCTTCCGACTCTTTTTGCGCCTAGCTTATTATTTTGTTAACACAATTTGATGTTCCTTAGTCCTTGTGGAAGAATGACCCTTGCTTATCACTTTACCTAGTTTAGTGATTTAGTTAGGTAGTTTGACCTTTGGTGTTTTGCCCAACGACCAAAATATCCTACGTCAAAATGGCGCCGATTGCCTTGGGGACTTCGGCTAACATTGATTTGTGTTGATTAGATGAGTCTAGGCCTTTTGTGAATATTTCTTTATTTTCACTTGATTTCTTTATTAAAAAAATTGAAAAAATGGCAATCTTTTTCCTTCCCCAATATGAACATGAAGTATTTTGGAGATACTATTGGAGGCTTGGAGATTCTATTGGTTGTGATCATAACTTTGAAAAATGGGAAATTTGTGATGTGATGTTTGAGGGTCTAAATGAAGAAACTAGAAAGGTGGTAGAGTCTATGTCTAATGGTGATTTCCATGCTCAATCTTTAGATGAGGCTTGGAGTCTAATTGAATGGTTGGCTAGAGATACCTATGAATGGGAAATGGCAATGCATGCTAATCAAAATCTTGAAAATTTCTCTAGTTATGAACCCGAGACTTGTATTTCTCCCCCATCTTGCTCTCATTTGGATGAAGTATATTCTAATGATAATGTTGTACATGCATCTTATGACTCGCCTTCAAACCCGTGCATGAATTCCTATGATCAACCATGTGCTCCCAATGACGAATCTCGTATGCTTGATTGTGAATCCCTTCCCCAATTTGATTCTCAAATTGCTCCCCCACCTATTGATGATCCTCTTTTGCAATTGGAAATTGATTTGAAATTGCTAAGAGAAAAATTGGGTTGCAATGATGACATTCTTGAGTTCAATTATGTTGATTCGATGGATGTTAAAAATGATAATCAATTGGGAAAGAGTAGCATAGAGCTTGAGGATGATTTTGAAGTTTTGATGAATAATGGAGAAGTTCTTGAGGATAAGTCATTGATGGAAGAAGTCTTCCCTCTTAAGTCTTGTGATGTGAGTGGAGTGGTTAGTGAAAGCCTTGTTTCTATCCTTTCCCCTCATATTCCATTTGCAAGAAAGATTGATCTTATTCCCTCTACTCCCATTTTATATCCATTCTCATCTCTCAAAACTCCAAATCTCGATGAGCTTCTTGCCTCTTTTGACCTTCAAGTACCCGATCCGTTTATTGTTGAGGAGAAGAGTGAGATCGCCACCAAAAATGATTTTGTAGAGGAGAGTTTGCCATCTTATCCATCTTTTTCTTCTTATTTTGATTCTTGTTTTTCTTACTTCTTTGTTTTTCCTTTTAATTCTTCTAGTTTTTGGCATCCTCTCCTTATTTGCATGGAGTTGCATTGCACTTTATGCACATTTTGCATTTTATCATTGCATATTTAATAATAAAGGAAATGTGTGCTAGTGCATTTGACAAACTCTTGCGATCTTTGAATTATTATTTACTAGAAAGGTCAAGCTTAGGACCTTAAATAAGCCTTTCTCGGGAAGTAACCCGTGATTTATTGCTTTCATTTTATTTCTTTTAGTCTTTCTTATTTTTATTTTCTTTCCTTGATCTATTTAGGTACATAATTGGCATACCATTCATTCTCAATAGCACGTGGAAAGTAAATCATGGTGTTGAAAAGTTGATTATAAGTGGAAAAATTGGGTCATTTGTGGGTATTACACCCACCTACTATCCGGTAGCTTCCTTCCTTTTCTATTTTTCCAATGTTTTATGATTTGCGGAGCATATGCTTGTTGGTTTGGATGTTTGTTCCCTCCCTTCCCCCTTTGATCGTCTTGTTCAAGCATTGAGGACAATGCTTTATTCTAGCTTGGGGGAATAGCTATTCGCTAGCTTGGGGGAGGTGTATATACTTTTATCTCTTTACATTTTACATTTTTTAAAACAAAAAATTCAAAATCCAAAAATATTTTACTTTTATTTCTTTTCTTTTTCCTTAAAAATGAAAATTTGAAAAAACAAATGAAAAATGATGTTTGGCAAAATCCAAAAAAAATGAGGAATAAAGAAAAGTACAAAGCATTTTGTGTCAAAAGGAAGATTCTTGATGTCAACTTATGTGGATTCCTTTACTTTGGACATTTGGGTAGATGAGTAGAGGTACTCTATTGGATGCTTGTATGTCTAATTTGGGGCGATTAGGGATCGATTAATCTTTGTTGCTTTGATTTTCGACTTGAAGAGGCATTTGATAATTCTAAATGTTGTCAAACTTTGTGTTGAAAAGAGTCGAATTATTTCTCTTATGGAAGTTGTAGTGACCCTAGTTAAATCTTGAAATCTTCTTTGGTGCACAAGTTTTACCTCCAAATAAGCCATACTAAGAGTTAAATCGATTGTTTAAAAAAATGTGTTTTATGTCTTGAGTCCAATAAGTGGAGCCAATGAGCCCACAAGGCATGATAAGCCTACTAAAGTCCATGAAATGAAAAAAAAAACAAAAATCGAAAAAGAGTCAATAAGTGGTAATATCCACATATCCTTGAGAAAGTGGGTTGTCGAAATGGTTGAGTGGGAGCTCGAAAATTTAATAAGTAAAGTTTCCCTAGTAATGATGAATGTCATTATGGCTTAATTCATTGAGACTCTAGACCCATTGCTCAATCATTATAATCCTACAATCATGGTTTTCTCTTAGCAAAGTCAATTTGTGGGAGTTCATGTGCACCATTGGTGGTTAGGACCAATCTTGGGACCGTCTTCATCCATTTGAGAACGATTTGTGACTCTTGAATGCCTTAGTAGACTCTAATTAATGTTTGAATCCTTTGATAGTGTCAATTTTGCACCTTAGATTAGTCTATCCCCCTATATTCCCAAGTCATGGATACATATTGATGATGGTTATGCTTTGAAAGTTTGCTTAGATCGTCCATTCTTTGTGAACCATTGTTGAAGAGATGACTTTGGCTTATTATATATATTTGTTCTTGATTAGAGTTGTGGGTTTAAGCTCTTGGAAAACCCTCACGAGATCTCACTCGCCCTCTGGAGCGATTTAGGGGTTTAAAGAGCATTTGCATATGCTTCAAATGCAACCGCGATTCCTACGAAAGTGAGTTAGTGATATTCTCATCTCTTTTCCTTTTGTTTTGCTTGAATAAATTCATTCTCTTCCTTTGTGTTTCAATCTCATTTTGCTCGAGACGAGCAAAAGCTAACTGGGGGAGTTTGATAAGTCGACATTTATGTCACTTAGGAGTAGTTTTTAGAGTATTTTTGTAGTTTATTTTCATTTATTTTAACTTTTTTTTAGCCTTTATTTCTTCTTTTTATATTTTGTAGCTTAGTATATTTATATAGTGATTTTTATTAGTTTTTAGCTCTTAATTTCATAGTTTATTAATTTTCTTTGTTTCATTTATTTTAGAAGGATTAGTTTAGTTTCGTAATTAATTTCCTATTTTATTCCCTTTTAGTCACTTTTAATTTTATTATTTCTTTTTATTTTTCTTTATTTTCTATATCTCGTTCTTCCTTCGTATTTTGGTTTTTCTTGTAGTTTGCATTTTGGAGGCGAGCATCGAGAGATAGAGTTAGTTTTGGAGCTTATAATGCAAAACTTATCCTCCACCACACTCTTATCCTTAACCTACACCACACCCACACTACATCACAAGCCACCATCTTTCCCAATACATCACCCTCACTCCATCGCAGCACCACCATCTCCTGGCCTGCAGCACCGCCAACTCCACCTTTGATCCACCGCAAATCTGTCCCAGTCAAGAGAGGAGCGGACGCTCCCTCTGTACAACGGAGCGGGCGCTCCGTTCGAACTCAACAAAAGCAGAATATTAGGCAGAATGTACGAGCGACCCATGAGCGACCATGGAGCGGGCGCTCAAATAAAAAAAACGTGCTAGAATACTCATTAAACAAATCAAGGGCTGTGATTTATTAAAGCAAATCAATGGTGAAAATTGAAAATCAAAGAAATTAAATCGAAACCATGAAAATCAATGGCCACGATTTGCGCCAATGATGAAGATGATGATGCAGCGAATTTGTAGACCTTGATTTGCTGATGGACGATTGTGACGCGACGAAGTGTGAAGCAGGGAATGGATTCCCATAGCAGTGAGCAGCGAAGAAGAACGAAGGAGAAAGATGAGGGTCTGATGCTTTTGGGGTCTTGATTTTGTTTTTCTCATTTTTATTTTCCTTTTTCTTTTCTTCCTCTTTTCCTTTCTCCCGTTGACTGTACTTCTCATTTTGTTAATTTATTTTCTTTTCCTTTTTTATTTCTTCCTTTTTTCACTCCTTTTTCTTTTATTTTCCTTTTTCTTTTTAGCTTCTTTTCTCTTTTAATTTTAGGACTAGTATATATAGGAGTTTTTTTTAGTATATTTTTTATTATTCACCACTCTTGGGTTGAGAGGAGTTTTAGGGTTTTAAGGAGGATTAGCTCCATAAACTTAGTTTGGGGAAAAACTCAAAGAGGGATTAAGATTTGGAGATTGAGGGTGACGACTTTAATAGATAAAGATTCAACAATTTATCAACGGCAAGATTTCTTACTCTCTCTTCCTCTATTGCTTTATTTTAATTGTTTTTCTTAGATTAGTTGTTCATTCTTAGTTTAATTATATGTGGTTTATTTTATTTAGTTTATTGTTAGATTAAGGATTATTATCATGTTATTAGTGCTTAATTTCTCTAAAGTCCTCATTTTTGTATTTATGGAGTAGTTTGTTGGTTAGGATTTGAGGTGAAAACCCAACCATGATTGAATTGGGCATTTGAGATTGGATTTAGAGATTTGCGTGATTAAATTATTACTTGTTTAGCTTTTCTAATCTATGTTGCATTCTCATTGATCACTTGAATGTTGTATTAGATTGGAGTAGATTGATTTAGGTTGGCATGAGAGTGTGACCTATTGATTTCTATTATTGACTTGGGCTACTTTGAACCTCGAGATATGTTAGTAATGGATGAGAGTCCTTATTTGATGTCTTTTGAGAATTTCTCCGCCTATGAGAGTAGGATGAGAGTTGTATGTTGGGTCAATAGCTAATTCAAGTAGTGTTCATGCATTATCTCTATATTTGATATTCTTATGCCTATTTCATGATTAGTTGGTGTTTAATCCCATCTCCTAACTTTAGTTATCTTTGATATCTAGTTATTTTCTTAGTTTTTAGTTGGTAGTTGACACCTTCCGAGCTCTTTTTCGCCTAGCTTATTATTTTGTTAACACAATTTGATGTTCCTTAGTCCTTGTGGAAGAATGACCCTTGCTTATCACTTTACCTAGTTTAGTGATTTAGTTAGGTAGTTTGACCTTTGGTGTTTTGCCCAACGACCAAAATATCCTACGTCAAAATGGCGCCGTTGCCGGGGACTTCGGCTAACATTGATTTGTGTTGATTAGATGAGTCTAGGCCTTTTGTGAATATTTCTTTATTTTCACTTGATTTCTTTATTAAAAAAAAAATTGAAAAAATGGCAATCTTTTTCCTTCCCCAATATGAACATGAAGTATTTTGGAGATACTATTGGAGGCTTGGAGATTCTATTGGTTGTGATCATAACTTTGAAAAATGGGAAATTTGTGATGTGATGTTTGAGGGTCTAAATGAAGAAACTAGAAAGGTGGTAGAGTCTATGTCTAATGGTGATTTCCATGCTCAATCTTTAGATGAGGCTTGGAGTCTAATTGAATGGTTGGCTAAAGATACCTATGAATGGGAAATGGCAATGCATGCTAATCAAAATCTTGAAAATTTCTCTAGTTATGAACCCGAGACTTGTATTTCTCCCCCATCTTGCTCTCATTTGGATGAAGTATATTCTAATGATAATGTTGTACATGCATCTTATGACTCGCCTTCAAACCCGTGCATGAATTCCTATGATCAACCATGTGCTCCCAATGACGAATCTCGTATGCTTGATTGTGAATCCCTTCCCCAATTTGATTCTCAAATTGCTCCCCACCTATTGATGATCCTCTTTTGCAATTGGAAATTGATTTGAAATTGCTAAGAGAAAAATTGGGTTGCAATGATGACATTCTTGAGTTCAATTATGTTGATTCGATGGATGTTAAAAATGATAATCAATTGGGAAATAGTAGCATAGAGCTTGAGGATGATTTTGAAGTTTTGATGAATAATGGAGAAGTTCTTGAGGATAAGTCATTGATGGAAGAAGTCTTCCCTCTTAAGTCTTGTGATGTGAGTGGAGTGGTTAGTGAAAGCCTTGTTTCTATCCTTTCCCCTCATATTCCATTTGCAAGAAAGATTGATCTTATTCCCTCTACTCCCATTTTATATCCATTCTCATCTCTCAAAACTCCAAATCTCGATGAGCTTCTTGCCTCTTTTGACCTTCAAGTACCCGATCCGTTTATTGTTGAGGAGAAGAGTGAGATCGCCACCAAAAATGATTTTGTAGAGGAGAGTTTGCCATCTTATCCATCTTTTTCTTCTTATTTTGATTCTTGTTTTTCTTACTTCTTTGTTTTTCCTTTTAATTCTTCTAGTTTTTGGCATCCCTCTCCTTATTTGCATGGAGTTGCATTGCACTTTATGCACATTTTGCATTTTATCATTGCATATTTAATAATAAAGGAAATGTGTGCTAGTGCATTTGACAAACTCTTGCGATCTTTGAATTATTATTTACTAGAAAGGTCAAGCTTAGGACCTTAAATAAGCCTTTCTCGGGAAGTAACCCGTGATTTATTGCTTTCATTTTATTTCTTTTAGTCTTTCTTATTTTTATTTTCTATCCTTGATCTATTTAGGTACATAATTGGCATACCATTCATTCTCAATAGCACGTGGAAAGTAAATCATGGTGTTGAAAAGTTGATTATAAGTGGAAAAATTGGGTCATTTGTGGGTATTACACCCACCTACTATCCGGTAGCTTCCTTCCTTTTCTATTTTTCCAATGTTTTATGATTTGCGGAGCATATGCTTGTTGGTTTGGATGTTTGTTCCCTCCCTTCCCCCCTTTGATCGTCTTGTTCAAGCATTGAGGACAATGCTTTATTCTAGCTTGGGGGAATAGCTATTCGCTAGCTTGGGGGAGGTGTATATACTTTATCTCTTTTACATTTTACATTTTTTAAAACAAAAAATTCAAAATCCAAAAATATTTTACTTTTATTTCTTTTCTTTTTCCTTAAAAATGAAAATTTGAAAAAACAAATGAAAAATGATGTTTGGCAAAATCCAAAAAAAATGAGGAATAAAGAAAAGTACAAAGCATTTTGTGTCAAAAGGAAGATTCTTGATGTCAACTTATGTGGATTCCTTTACTTTGGACATTTGGGTAGATGAGTAGAGGTACTCTATTGGATGCTTGTATGTCTAATTTGGGGCGATTAGGGATCGATTAATCTTTGTTGCTTTGATTTTCGACTTGAAGAGGCATTTGATAATTCTAAATGTTGTCAAACTTTGTGTTGAAAAGAGTCGAATTATTTCTCTTATGGAAGTTGTAGTGACCCTAGTTAAATCTTGAAATCTTCTTTGGTGCACAAGTTTTACCTCCAAATAAGCCATACTAAGAGTTAAATCGATTGTTTAAAAAAAATGTGTTTTATGTCTTGAGTCCAATAAGTGGAGCCAATGAGCCCACAAGGCATGATAAGCCTACTAAAGTCCATGAAATGAAAAAAAAAAAACAAAAATCGAAAAAGAGTCAATAAGTGGTAATATCCACATATCCTTGAGAAAGTGGGTTGTCGAAATGGTTGAGTGGGAGCTCGAAAATTTAATAAGTAAAGTTTCCCTAGTAATGATGAATGTCATTATGGCTTAATTCATTGAGACTCTAGACCCATTGCTCAATCATTATAATCCTACAATCATGGTTTTCTCTTAGCAAAAGTCAATTTGTGGGGAGTTCATGTGCACCATTGGTGGTTAGGACCAATCTTGGGACCGTCTTCATCCATTTGAGAACGATTTGTGACTCTTGAATGCCTTAGTAGACTCTAATTAATGTTTGAATCCTTTGATAGTGTCAATTTTGCACCTTAGATTAGTCTATCCCCTATATTCCCAAGTCATGGATACATATTGATGATGGTTATGCTTTGAAAGTTTGCTTAGATCGTCCATTGCTTTGTGAACCATTGTTGAAGAGATGACTTTGGCTTATTATATATATTTGTTCTTGATTAGAGTTGTGGGTTTAAGCTCTTGGAAAACCCTCGCGAGATCTCACTCGCCCTCTAGAGCGATTTAGGGGTTTAAAGAGCTTGTTGCATATGCTAAATGCAACCGTGATTCCTACGAAAGTGAGTTAGTGCATATTCTCATCTCTTTTCCTTTTTGTTTTGCTTGAATAAATTCATTCTCTTCCTTTGTGTTTCATCTCATTTTGCTCGAGGACGAGCAAAAGCTTAGCTTGGGGGAGTTTGATAAGTGACATTTATGTCACTTCTAGGGGTAGTTTTTAGAGTATTTTTGTAGTTTATTTTCATTTATTTTAACTTTTTTTTAGCCTTTATTTCTTCTTTTATATTTTGTAGCTTAGTATATTTATATAGTGATTTTTATTAGTTTTTAGCTCTTAATTTCATAGTTTATTAATTTTCTTTGTTTCATTTATTTTAGAAGGATTAGTTTAGTTTCTGTAATTAATTTCCTATTTTATTCCCTTTTAGTCACTTTTAATTTTATTATTTCTTTTTATTTTTTCTTTATTTTCTATATCTCGTTCTTCCTTCGTATTTTGGTTTTTCTTGTAGGTGTGCATTTTGGAGGTGCGAGCATCAGAGATAGAGTTAGTTTTGGAGTTATAATGCAAAACTTATCCTCCACCACACTCTTATCCTTAACCTACACCACACCCACACTACATCACAAGCCACCATCTTTCCCAATACATCACCCTCACTCCATCGCAGCACCACCATCTCCTGGCCTGCAGCACCGCCAACTCCACCTTTGATCCACCGCAAATCTGTCCCAGTCAAGAGAGGAGCGGACGCTCCTCTGTACAACGGAGCGGGCGCTCCGTTCGAACTCAACAAAAGCAGAATATTAGGCAGAATGTACGAGCGACCCATGAGCGACCATGGAGCGGGCGCTCAAATAAAAAAAACGTGCTAGAATACTCATTAAACAAATCAAGGGCTGTGATTTATTAAAGCAAATCAATGGTGAAAATAAAGGGATTAAATCGAAACCATGAAAATCAATGGCCACGATTTGCGCCAATGATGAAGATGATGATGCAGCGAATTTGTAGACCTTGATTTGCTGATGGACGATTGTGACGCGACGAAGTGTGAAGCAGGGAATGGATTCCCATAGCAGTGAGCAGCGAAGAAGAACGAAGGAGAAAGATGAGGGTCTGATGCTTTTGGGGTCTTGATTTTGTTTTTCTCATTTTTATTTTCCTTTTTCTTTTCTTCCTCTTTTCCTTTCTCCCGTTGACTGTACTTCTCATTTTGTTAATTTATTTTCTTTTCCTTTTTTATTTCTTCCTTTTTTCACTCCTTTTTCTTTTATTTTCCTTTTTCTTTTTAGCTTCTTTTCTCTTTTAATTTTAGGACTAGTATATATAGGAGTTTTTTTTAGTCTATTTTTTATTATTCACCACTCTTAGGTTGAGAGGAGTTTTAGGGTTTTAAGGAGGATTAGCCTCCATAGCTTAGTTTAGGGAGAAAACTCAAAGAGGGATTGAAGATTTGGAGATTCAAGGGTGACAACTTGTATTAAAGATTCAACAATTTATCAATGAGCATTTCTTACTCTCTCTCTTCCTCTATTGCTTTATTTTAATTGTTTTTCTTAGATTAGTTGTTCATTCTTAGTTTAATTATATGTGGTTTATTTTATTTAGTTTATTGTTAGATTAAGGATTATTATCATGTTATTAGTGCTTAATTTCTCTAAAGTCCTCATTTTTGTATTTATGGAGTAGTTTGTTGGTTAGGATTTGAGGTGAAAACCCAACCATGATTGAATTGGGCATTTGAGATTGGATTTAGAGATTTGCGTGATTAAATTATTACTTGTTTAGCTTTTCTAATCTATGTTGCATTCTCATTGATCACTTGAATGTTGTATTAGATTGGAGTAGATTGATTTAGGTTGGCATGAGAGTGTGACCTATTGATTTCTATTATTGACTTGGGCTACTTTGAACCTCGAGATATGTTAGTAATGGATGAGAGTCCTTATTTGATGTCTTTGAGAATTTCTCCGCCTATGAGAGTAGGATGAGAGTTGTATGTTGGGTCAATAGCTAATTCAAGTAGTGTTCATGCATTATCTCTATATTTGATATTCTTATGCCTATTTCATGATTAGTTGGTGTTTAATCCCATCTCCTAACTTTAGTTATCTTTGATATCTAGTTATTTTCTTAGTTTTTAGTTGGTAGTTGACACCTTCCGACTCTTTTTCGGCCTAGCTTATTATTTTGTTAACACAATTTGATGTTCCTTAGTCCTTGTGGAAGAATGACCCTTGCTTATCACTTTACCTAGTTTAGTGATTTAGTTAGGTAGTTTGACCTTTGGTGTTTTGCCCAACGACCAAAATATCCTACGTCAAAATGGCGCCGTTGCCGGGGACTTCGGCTAACATTGATTTGTGTTGATTAGATGAGTCTAGGCCTTTTGTGAATATTTCTTTATTTTCACTTGATTTCTTTATTAAAAAAAAATTGAAAAAATGGCAATCTTTTCCCTTCCCCAATATGAACATGAAGTATTTTGGAGATACTATTGGAGGCTTGGAGATTCTATTGGTTGTGATCATAACTTTGAAAAATGGGAAATTTGTGATGTGATGTTTGAGGGTCTAAATGAAGAAACTAGAAAGGTGGTAGAGTCTATGTCTAATGGTGATTTCCATGCTCAATCTTTAGATGAGGCTTGGAGTCTAATTGAATGGTTGGCTAAAGATACCTATGAATGGGAAATGGCAATGCATGCTAATCAAAATCTTGAAAATTTCTCTAGTTATGAACCCGAGACTTGTATTTCTCCCCCATCTTGCTCTCATTTGGATGAAGTATATTCTAATGATAATGTTGTACATGCATCTTATGACTCGCCTTCAAACCCGTGCATGAATTCCTATGATCAACCATGTGCTCCCAATGACGAATCTCGTATGCTTGATTGTGAATCCCTTCCCCAATTTGATTCTCAAATTGCTCCCCCACCTATTGATGATCCTCTTTTGCAATTGGAAATTGATTTGAAATTGCTAAGAGAAAAATTGGGTTGCAATGATGACATTCTTGAGTTCAATTATGTTGATTCGATGGATGTTAAAAATGATAATCAATTGGGAAATAGTAGCATAGAGCTTGAGGATGATTTTGAAGTTTTGATGAATAATGGAGAAGTTCTTGAGGATAAGTCATTGATGGAAGAAGTCTTCCCTCTTAAGTCTTGTGATGTGAGTGGAGTGGTTAGTGAAAGCCTTGTTTCTATCCTTTCCCCTCATATTCCATTTGCAAGAAAGATTGATCTTATTCCCTCTACTCCCATTTTATATCCATTCTCATCTCTCAAAACTCCAAATCTCGATGAGCTTCTTGCCTCTTTTGACCTTCAAGTACCCGATCCGTTTATTGTTGAGGAGAAGAGTGAGATCGCCACCAAAAATGATTTTGTAGAGGAGAGTTTGCCATCTTATCCATCTTTTTCTTCTTATTTTGATTCTTGTTTTTCTTACTTCTTTGTTTTTCCTTTTAATTCTTCTAGTTTTTGGCATCCCTCTCCTTATTTGCATGGAGTTGCATTGCACTTTATGCACATTTTGCATTTTATCATTGCATATTTAATAATAAAGGAAATGTGTGCTAGTGCATTTGACAAACTCTTGCGATCTTTGAATTATTATTTACTAGAAAGGTCAAGCTTAGGACCTTAAATAAGCCTTTCTCGGGAAGTAACCCGTGATTTATTGCTTTCATTTTATTTCTTTTAGTCTTTCTTATTTTTATTTTCTTTCCTTGATCTATTTAGGTACATAATTGGCATACCATTCATTCTCAATAGCACGTGGAAAGTAAATCATGGTGTTGAAAAGTTGATTATAAGTGGAAAAATTGGGTCATTTGTGGGTATTACACCCACCTACTATCCGGTAGCTTCCTTCCTTTTCTATTTTTCCAATGTTTTATGATTTGCGGAGCATATGCTTGTTGGTTTGGATGTTTGTTCCCTCCCTTCCCCCCTTTGATCGTCTTGTTCAAGCATTGAGGACAATGCTTTATTCTAGCTTGGGGGAATAGCTATTCGCTAGCTTGGGGGAGGTGTATATACTTTATCTCTTTACATTTTACATTTTTTAAAACAAAAAATTCAAAATCCAAAAATATTTTACTTTTATTTCTTTTCTTTTTCCTTAAAAATGAAAATTTGAAAAAAACAAATGAAAAATGATGTTTGGCAAAATCCAAAAAAAATGAGGAATAAAGAAAAGTACAAAGCATTTTGTGTCAAAAGGAAGATTCTTGATGTCAACTTATGTGGATTCCTTTACTTTGGACATTTGGGTAGATGAGTAGAGGTACTCTATTGGATGCTTGTATGTCTAATTTGGGGCGATTAGGGATCGATTAATCTTTGTTGCTTTGATTTTCGACTTGAAGAGGCATTTGATAATTCTAAATGTTGTCAAACTTTGTGTTGAAAAGAGTCGAATTATTTCTCTTATGGAAGTTGTAGTGACCCTAGTTAAATCTTGAAATCTTCTTTGGTGCACAAGTTTTACCTCCAAATAAGCCATACTAAGAGTTAAATCGATTGTTTAAAAAAAATGTGTTTTATGTCTTGAGTCCAATAAGTGGAGCCAATGAGCCCACAAGGCATGATAAGCCTACTAAAGTCCATGAAATGAAAAAAAAAAACAAAAATCGAAAAAGAGTCAATAAGTGGTAATATCCACATATCCTTGAGAAAGTGGGTTGTCGAAATGGTTGAGTGGGAGCTCGAAAATTTAATAAGTAAAGTTTCCCTAGTAATGATGAATGTCATTATGGCTTAATTCATTGAGACTCTAGACCCATTGCTCAATCATTATAATCCTACAATCATGGTTTTCTCTTAGCAAAAGTCAATTTGTGGGGAGTTCATGTGCACCATTGGTGGTTAGGACCAATCTTGGGACCGTCTTCATCCATTTGAGAACGATTTGTGACTCTTGAATGCCTTAGTAGACTCTAATTAATGTTTGAATCCTTTGATAGTGTCAATTTTGCACCTTAGATTAGTCTATCCCCTATATTCCCAAGTCATGGATACATATTGATGATGGTTATGCTTTGAAAGTTTGCTTAGATCGTCCATTGCTTTGTGAACCATTGTTGAAGAGATGACTTTGGCTTATTATATATATTTGTTCTTGATTAGAGTTGTGGGTTTAAGCTCTTGGAAAACCCTCGCGAGATCTCACTCGCCCTCTAGAGCGATTTAGGGGTTTAAAGAGCTTGTTGCATATGCTAAATGCAACCGTGATTCCTACGAAAGTGAGTTAGTGCATATTCTCATCTCTTTTCCTTTTTGTTTTGCTTGAATAAATTCATTCTCTTCCTTTGTGTTTCATCTCATTTTGCTCGAGGACGAGCAAAAGCTTAGCTTGGGGGAGTTTGATAAGTGACATTTATGTCACTTCTAGGGGTAGTTTTTAGAGTATTTTTGTAGTTTATTTTCATTTATTTTAACTTTTTTTTAGCCTTTATTTCTTCTTTTATATTTTGTAGCTTAGTATATTTATATAGTGATTTTTATTAGTTTTTAGCTCTTAATTTCATAGTTTATTAATTTTCTTTGTTTCATTTATTTTAGAAGGATTAGTTTAGTTTCTGTAATTAATTTCCTATTTTATTCCCTTTTAGTCACTTTTAATTTTATTATTTCTTTTTATTTTTTCTTTATTTTCTATATCTCGTTCTTCCTTCGTATTTTGGTTTTTCTTGTAGGTGTGCATTTTGGAGGTGCGAGCATCAGAGATAGAGTTAGTTTTGGAGTTATAATGCAAACTTATCCTCCACCACACTCTTATCCTTAACCTACACCACACCCACACTACATCACAAGCCACCATCTTTCCCAATACATCACCCTCACTCCATCGCAGCACCACCATCTCCTGGCCTGCAGCACCGCCAACTCCACCTTTGATCCACCGCAAATCTGTCCCAGTCAAGAGAGGAGCGGACGCTCCTCTGTACAACGGAGCGGGCGCTCCGTTCGAACTCAACAAAAGCAGAATATTAGGCAGAATGTACGAGCGACCCATGAGCGACCATGGAGCGGGCGCTCAAATAAAAAAAACGTGCTAGAATACTCATTAAACAAATCAAGGGCTGTGATTTATTAAAGCAAATCAATGGTGAAAATAAAGGGATTAAATCGAAACCATGAAAATCAATGGCCACGATTTGCGCCAATGATGAAGATGATGATGCAGCGAATTTGTAGACCTTGATTTGCTGATGGACGATTGTGACGCGACGAAGTGTGAAGCAGGGAATGGATTCCCATAGCAGTGAGCAGCGAAGAAGAACGAAGGAGAAAGATGAGGGTCTGATGCTTTTGGGGTCTTGATTTTGTTTTTCTCATTTTTATTTTCCTTTTTCTTTTCTTCCTCTTTTCCTTTCTCCCGTTGACTGTACTTCTCATTTTGTTAATTTATTTTCTTTTCCTTTTTTATTTCTTCCTTTTTTCACTCCTTTTTCTTTTATTTTCCTTTTTCTTTTTAGCTTCTTTTCTCTTTTAATTTTAGGACTAGTATATATAGGAGTTTTTTTTAGTCTATTTTTTATTATTCACCACTCTTAGGTTGAGAGGAGCTTTTAGGGTTTTAAGGAGGATTAGCCCCATAGCAATTGGTTTAGGAGAAAACTCAAAGAGGGATTGAAGATTTGGAGATTCAAGGGTGACAACTTGTATTAAAGATTCAACAATTTATCAATGAGCATTTCTTACTCTCTCTCTTCCTCTATTGCTTTATTTTAATTGTTTTTCTTAGATTAGTTGTTCATTCTTAGTTTAATTATATGTGGTTTATTTTATTTAGTTTATTGTTAGATTAAGGATTATTATCATGTTATTAGTGCTTAATTTCTCTAAAGTCCTCATTTTTGTATTTATGGAGTAGTTTGTTGGTTAGGATTTGAGGTGAAAACCCAACCATGATTGAATTGGGCATTTGAGATTGGATTTAGAGATTTGCGTGATTAAATTATTACTTGTTTAGCTTTTCTAATCTATGTTGCATTCTCATTGATCACTTGAATGTTGTATTAGATTGGAGTAGATTGATTTAGGTTGGCATGAGAGTGTGACCTATTGATTTCTATTATTGACTTGGGCTACTTTGAACCCCGAGATATGTTAGTAATGGATGAGAGTCGCTTATTTGATGTCTTTGAGAATTTCTCCGCCTATGAGAGTAGGATGAGAGTTGTATGTTGGGTCAATAGCTAATTCAAGTAGTGTTCATGCATTATCTCTATATTTGATATTCTTATGCCTATTTCATGATTAGTTGGTGTTTAATCCCATCTCCTAACTTTAGTTATCTTTGATATCTAGTTATTTTCTTAGTTTTTAGTTGGTAGTTGACACCTTCCGACTCTTTTTCGGCCTAGCTTATTATTTTGTTAACACAATTTGATGTTCCTTAGTCCTTGTGGAAGAATGACCCTTGCTTATCACTTTACCTAGTTTAGTGATTTAGTTAGGTAGTTTGACCTTTGGTGTTTTGCCCAACGACTAAAATATCCTACGTCAAAATGGCGCCGTTGCCGGGGACTTCGGCTAACATTGATTTGTGTTGATTAGATGAGTCTAGGCCTTTTGTGAATATTTCTTTATTTTCACTTGATTTCTTTATTAAAAAAAAATTGAAAAAATGGCAATCTTTTCCCTTCCCCAATATGAACATGAAGTATTTTGGAGATACTATTGGAGGCTTGGAGATTCTATTGGTTGTGATCATAACTTTGAAAAATGGGAAATTTGTGATGTGATGTTTGAGGGTCTAAATGAAGAAACTAGAAAGGTGGTAGAGTCTATGTCTAATGGTGATTTCCATGCTCAATCTTTAGATGAGGCTTGGAGTCTAATTGAATGGTTGGCTAGAGATACCTATGAATGGGAAATGGCAATGCATGCTAATCAAAATCTTGAAAATTTCTCTAGTTATGAACCCGAGACTTGTATTTCTTCCCCATCTTGCTCTCATTTGGATGAAGTATATTCTAATGATAATGTTGTACATGCATCTTATGACTCGCCTTCAAACCCGTGCATGAATTCCTATGATCAACCATGTGCTCCCAATGACGAATCTCGTATGCTTGATTGTGAATCCCTTCCCCAATTTGATTCTCAAATTGCTCCCCCACCTATTGATGATCCTCTTTTGCAATTGGAAATTGATTTGAAATTGCTAAGAGAAAAATTGGGTTGCAATGATGACATTCTTGAGTTCAATTATGTTGATTCGATGGATGTTAAAAATGATAATCAATTGGGAAAGAGTAGCATAGAGCTTGAGGATGATTTTGAAGTTTTGATGAATAATGGAGAAGTTCTTGAGGATAAGTCATTGATGGAAGAAGTCTTCCCTCTTAAGTCTTGTGATGTGAGTGGAGTGGTTAGTGAAAGCCTTGTTTCTATCCTTTCCCCTCATATTCCATTTGCAAGAAAGATTGATCTTATTCCCTCTACTCCCATTTTATATCCATTCTCATCTCTCAAAACTCCAAATCTCGATGAGCTTCTTACCTCTTTTGACCTTCAAGTACCCGATCCGTTTATTGTTGAGGAGAAGAGTGAGATCGCCACCAAAAATGATTTTGTAGAGGAGAGTTTGCCATCTTATCCATCTTTTTCTTCTTATTTTAATTCTTGTTTTTCTTACTTCTTTGTTTTTCCTTTTAATTCTTCTAGTTTTTGGCATCCCTCTCCTTATTTGCATGGAGTTGCATTGCACTTTATGCACATTTTGCATTTTATCATTGCATATTTAATAATAAAGGAAATGTGTGCTAGTGCATTTGACAAACTCTTGCGATCTTTGAATTATTATTTACTAGAAAGGTCAAGCTTAGGACCTTAAATAAGCCTTTCTCGGGAAGTAACCCGTGATTTATTGCTTTCATTTTATTTCTTTTAGTCTTTCTTATTTTTATTTTCTATCCTTGATCTATTTAGGTACATAATTGGCATACCATTCATTCTCAATAGCACGTGGAAAGTAAATCATGGTGTTGAAAAGTTGATTATAAGTGGAAAAATTGGGTCATTTGTGGGTATTACACCCACCTACTATCCGGTAGCTTCCTTCCTTTTCTATTTTTCCAATGTTTTATGATTTGCGGAGCATATGCTTGTTGGTTTGGATGTTTGTTCCCTCCCTTCCCCCCTTTGATCGTCTTGTTCAAGCATTGAGGACAATGCTTTATTCTAGCTTGGGGGAATAGCTATTCGCTAGCTTGGGGGAGGTGTATATTGTAATATCCCATATCTAAGTAATACTAATTGTCGGATTAATTATAAATTAAATCTTTCTAAACTAACAAAAACAAGAGTTATAGATAATAGAAAGTATAATAACTTGTTAAACTTGACTATGGACAATAGGAACAACAAGTATATACTAAAAAGATGAGAAGCTAAACTTAGCCAAAATTTACAAAAAAATACCCCTATGGTCTAGAACTCTAGCCCTCCTTCTTCCTCTCACCGTGTCTCCTCTCATCAATCTCATGTCCATGAATTAGTTGAAGAAAACAATTGCAACTCTACAAAATTTTTCTATGCTCTTGTCAGTAGCCTCCCATTTTAAGCCCAAAGTCAGCAAAGAACAACTCCTTGAGCCAACAAAAAATCTCAAACGAAGATCACCGTATCTCCTCCATTAATGAACACCTTGACTAAGTAGATTTTCATGAACAATGGTGAAGTTTTAACCCATTTTCAGCTCTATAAATACCCAGGCAATTACCATTCAAGCATTCAAGCAAAAACCAAAAACTAATTACTCACCAAATGTTCCAAAAATCACACTTTCTCTCTCTCCTATTTCCTCTCTGTTTTTTTTTGAAGAACTTGCTGTAATACAGCCACCAACGCCACGACCACAGCACCATCACCAACAATTTTCATCCTTTCATCTCACCTCACCACCACCTAAGAACTAATCAGAATTTTTCAGTCAACAACTCGCCGGAAAACGCGACCCAAAGAAACCCAAAAAGAAAACCCCAATTTTCTCTCTCTCTCCTCTGTTTTGGGCGAGCTACACCGCACCACCACCACCACCGGCTGCCGCCGGCTCGCGCGACACCTGCGCCGTGCTCATCCTGCCTCGGCCGTCACTCCCCGGAGCTCTGCCGATCAGCAGCACTCTCTTCGCACGCTTCTCTTCTTCGCGCGTCGCTGTACCGCGCAGCAGCACCGGCGACCTTCGCCCCACATCGTTCCGCCGTCGCTCCATCGTTCTCGCCGCCGACGCCGACGCCGCTGCTCGCTGCCGTCCACCGGAGCCGGAATCCCCCTGCCTCGCTGCACTGTCGTCCCTGCTCTAAGAAGCAGAGGTAACGACATTCCTCTGATTTATTTAGAAGAAATTCTGATTTTCTTTTTATGTTTAACCCAAGCCCAGTTTAGTCCATTTTCTATTTAGGATAGTTTTGGGCCTAGGAGAACCCAAGTTGAACTAAACTTAAGTATTTATAATCTGAATTTTATTATGTTGGGCTAAAAAGATGTTTGAACTTATTATGTGGACTGATTTCGTTAGTTTAATTAAACCACTTAACTTGACTCATAAAAATTATTATTGGGTTATATTTCATGATTACTAAATTAGTTGAGTTATTTAAAACTAAATTAAATCCAATAAGCTTGTTATTTATAATATGAGTTTAATTTATTATTACCTCCACTAATACTTAAGCTTACTTATAATAACAAGATAGCTTGACTTACGAGTTTTATGAGATTAAATAATGTTATAATAATGTTAACAGTTCTATTATAGCTTTAAACTCAATTAGTTTAATAATAAACGATTGTTTAGTGATTAAACTATGAACTCGAATAATAATATATTTTCGAATGGTTATAGGTTATGTATTAATATAACTTTAAGGTTTCGATAAATTCTAAAAGTATAACTAAAAGAGTTATTTCACCTAATTAGTGGTTTAAGAGTCACCTTAAGAAGTTGTTAACGACTAAGATAATAACGACCTTTAATGAGGCCTTTACGACGTTATAAGGAACGTTATGACGTTAATAAGCGCTAGCTAATATTTAGGCTTAAAAGCTAAATAACGAAACGTTCATTAATAAAATTATTCTTGAATAGATTAAAGAAGATAAAGGATATTACAAGCCTCCCGGCTATCAAGATTATTAAGCGGAATTCAGGTAACGTCTACTGCTAACACCCGCACTCCCCTTCCAACTATGTTTTATGATGCTTTATACGATGTTTATGCGATGTTGTATGGTGTGCGGGATATGAAATGTTTGCTATGTAAATAATGTTTATTAAATGATTTAATGCTATGAAGTACGACGATTTTGATGTTATGAAAATATAATGATGTTATTTTATGGATGCAAAGAAAAGAATATGTTGTATCATAATGATTATGAATTTATGTACTTAAAAGATATGAAACATGATAAATTCAAGTGAAAGATGGTTCTTGGCAGTACGATGTTATATTGGTCGTGCACGTACCGTTCTATTTTATGGCGGAAACGCCACCTTCTGGTTAGGGGCAATTGTCCATGGTGGCACCGCACTATGCATGGCTTTATGCCACCTTCTGGTTAGGGACAATGTCCCTGGTGGCTATTGCCTTATGATTATGATGATGATGATGATGCTTATGGGAGACGTCCCTTATGTTATACTCGCCAAGTTACCAATAAGATAATTATGATGATGAACATGATAAAAGGTTAATAATGAATTCATGTTTACATAAAATATTTATGAAATGTTTTTACTTTATTCTATCCTCCCTGTTTACAACTAAAATGAATTGAAATGAATTTACGATGTTAGAGTAGTATGTTACTGAGCTTCGGCTCATGACGTTTTGTTTCTCTGTTTTAGGTAATGACGGGGATGACGGAATGGCGTAGCAGTGAGGAATACTTACTACTTAAATTATGCAGACTCTTATTATTATGTATTCTAAGCTTAAGAACATTAGTTTATGAACCTTAATTATGCCTCACCTAGTTATTTATGCATTTCAAAGTTAGATATGAAGTTTCATATTTATAATGTTATGTTCTTTAACGAATTTATGTTGCCTTGTATTTTCCCAAATGGAAAGTACGGCAGTAACGCACCGACTAAGATAGGTCTTCCGCTGCTAATCAAAAGTTAATTAATGAATTAATGATGCTTAGAAGTCGGGGCGTTACAGAATGGTATCAGAGCAACGGTTCTCGGTGCCACAAGTAAAATCTTAAAGGTTTTACTTAAATTAGTAAATAACATGTCAAAGTAATCACGTAAAATGAGAGTTATCACCATAAGTTACAAGATTTATAATATAATGAATAATAAATGTGTAGTTAATAAGTGCTTAAAAATGAAAATGAGTGTGAGTGTTAGGATCGGGGATGGGAATGTTTTTATATGATTTTTACGGTGATAGTTATGCCCTGTTTAACATGTTATGCACATGCAATATGTGATGTTTAGAACATGGCAACAAGTGAAAGTGGACCTACCAACGGAGGAAATGGAACTCATGGGTCTGAAGTCACACTTGAAGAAATGAGGGCAAGGCTAGATTCTTTGCGAAGTGACCCTGTTTTTGAAGAAACGCCTGAAAATGCTAATGGAAATCAGGTGGATATAATGAAGCTGATGATGGAATTCTTGCAAGGAAACCGACCCAGGGCTAAGACAGAGCAGGAAGAATGCTCCAATATGTTCAAAAGGTTTTCTGCTCATAAGCCCCCAACTTATGATGGGAAGCCAGATCCCACCGAGTTTGAAGAATGGCTCAACGGCATGGAAAAATTGTTCGATGCTACCCAGTGTCCCGACAAATGGAAAGTTAACTTTGCAGTCTTTTATCTGAAAGGACAAGCCGATCTTTGGTGGAAAACTGCCAAGGATATGCAACAACAACCTGGATTTGGATGGGAACATCTAAAGGAGGCCATGCGTAACCAGTTTTATCCTCAGTCTTTACAACTCCAAATGAAGTCGGAGTTTATTCATCTGAAACAGAGGAATATGACGGTCTTGGAGTATGCTGTGAAATTCAATGAACTTGCTCGATTCGCTCCAGACTTGGTGTCCACTGATCGCCAACGGATGAACCGTTTCGAAGGAGGTTTGAACGTTGACCTTCAGGAGAAACTAGCAGCACATATGAGCAAATCTTACCAGGAATTGTATGATAGAGCCATCAATGTTGAACGGAAGACAAAGCTTAGAAAAGAAGTGTTTGAGAATGGTAAGAGGAAAGGAAAGCCTCAAGAAGGTCAATCAAGCAACAGTTTCAACAAGAAGCTGAATACTGGGAACATTGAGGAAAGCCGTAATCAAAGACAAGTTCCTCGGTGCAACAAGTGCAACAAACAAGGTCATTGGGCAAGGGACTGTCGTAAAGGTACCGACCAATGTTATCGATGTGGTAAACAAGGCCACATGGTGAAAGATTGTCCTGTCCAAGAGCAGCGAGGCCACAACGTGAACAACCATGGCTCCACAAGGAATCAAGGGAATGGGCAAAACTCCACTTATAGCGGCAATGCAAACAACAATCGTAATCCTCCGAGAAGGCCTCCGCAAGCAGGAAGGGTGTTCATGATGCAAAGAGAAGAAGCTGAAGTTGATAATACCGTCATCACTGGTACTTTCCTTGTCTATTCTATACCTGCTTATGTTCTTTTTGATTCTGGAGCTTCGCATTCATTTATATCTACCGCATTTTCTAGAACCTTGAATGCAAAACCATGCCCTGAATTCTCTGCCATGTCTGTTTCCATCCCAAATGGTGAATCCATCTCATGTGATGTCATGTATAGAAACTGCCCTATCCTGATAGGAGGATGTGAATTTCTAGTCGACCTAGTTCAATTTGAATTAACCGACTTTGATGTCATCTTGGGAATGGATTGGTTATCCAAGTACAAAGCCGACATTAATTGCCTTAACCATGAGATAACCCTTAGAAGGCTCGACGGGTGTAGGGTTTCTTATCGAAGAAGAAAAGCCAAACCCAAAGATTATCTCAACCTCAAAAGCTTTCAAGCTACTTGCAAAGGGTTGTTACGGATACCTTTGCAATGTGACAGACCTAGCAAGACCTGAAGACTCTTTGTCCAGCATCCCTATAGTCAAAGAGTACCCTGACGTGTTTCCAGAAGAGATACCTGGTATGCCTCCACAAAGAGAAATAGACTTTAGCATCGACCTTATTCCGGGAGCTGCTCCTATTTCAAAAGCACCATATAGAATGGCACCAGCTGAATTGCAAGAACTGAAGAAGCAACTAGATGAATTGCTCGAGCAAAGGTACATACGACCTAGTGTTTCACCTTGGGGTGCACCAGTCTTGTTTGTAAAGAAGAAAGATGGAAGTATGAGGTTGTGCATCGATTATCGAGAGCTAAATAAGATTACCATCAAAAACAGATATCCTTTACCCCGCATTGACGATCTCTTCGATCAGCTTCGAGGTGCAACCACTTTCTCCAAAATAGATTTGAGATCTGGATATCATCAACTCCGCATAAAGCCAGAAGATATTTCAAAAACTGCTTTCAGGACCCGATATGGTCATTATGAATTTACTGTAATGCCATTTGGGTTAACAAATGCACCTGCTGTTTTCATGGACCTAATGAACCGAGTATTCAAGCCATACCTCGACAAGTTCGTTGTGGTATTCATCGACGATATCTTGGTGTTTTCAAGAAGCTCGAGTGAACATGAAGAACACTTGAGAAAGGTATTGGAGAAATTAAGGGAAAATAAGTTGTATGCAAAGTTGAAGAAATGTGAGTTCTGGTTGAAGGAAGTTGCCTTCTTAGGGCACATCATTTCTGAGAACGGAGTCTCTGTTGATCCACAAAAGATAAAAGCTATCATGGAATGGCCTAGACCCACTAATGTTCCTGAAGTTCGGAGTTTTATGGGTTTAGCTGGATACTATCGAAGATTTGTTCAAGACTTCTCAAAGATAGCTATGCCTATAACGCGATTGGTGAAGAAATCGGTCAAGTTTGAATGGAGTGATGAATGTGAAGAAGCTTTTCAGGAGTTAAAGAAACGTCTTACCTCTGCCCCTGTTCTAACCCTCCCTTCTAGTACAGATGGCTTTGTTGTGTATAGTGATGCCTCCAAGCATGGATTAGGATGTGTGTTGATGCAAAATGAGAAAGTCATAGCATATGCTTCCCGACAACTTAAACCTCATGAACAGAATTATCCAACTCATGATCTCGAACTAGCCGCAGTTGTGTTTGCTCTCAAAATATGGCGACACTATCTCTATGGTGTTCCGTGCAAAATTTTCACCGACCATAAAAGCCTCAAATACATTTTCACTCAGAAAGAGTTGAACCTGAGACAACGCAGATGGCTAGAACTCCTAAAAGATTACGACCTTGATATTCAGTATCATCCTGGAAAAGCAAATGTCGTAGCTGATGCCCTAAGCCGAAAAGCTTACCTAAACACAACCTTGACCCTACCCAAAGCCATAAGCAATGACCTTTGGAAAATGAAAGTGGAGATCGTTCATAGAAAAGAAGGTGCATGCTTGAATGCATTAGAGTTAAGGCCAACATTGTTGGGTGAAATAAAGGAGGCACAAGGTGAAGACTCGGAGTTAGAGAAAATAAAGAATGATGTGAAAAAGGGGAAGTCACCGGGATTTGTGGTCCAAGAAGATGGTACTTTGAGATTTCAAGGAAGGTTATGTGTCCCTAATAATGAGACATTAAAGAAGAAGATTTTAGAAGAGGCTCATAATGATCCTTTCTCGATACACCCCGGAGGAAACAAGTTATACAAAGATTTGAAACAAACATTCGGTGGAGCAACATGAAGCAAGAAGTCGCTGAATTTGTGGCAAGATGTTTGACTTGTCAAAAGATCAAGATAGAGCACCAGAGACCTGCAGGACTCCTACAACCTTTGGATGTCCCTACTTGGAAATGGGATTCGATCTCAATGGATTTCATAATGGGACTACCACCGTCAACTCGAGGCATGAACTCTATCTGGGTGATTGTGGATAGATTGACAAAATCCGCACATTTCTTGGCTATAAGAAATAATTGGAGTTTGGACAAGCTAGCTGAGTTGTATGTAAACACAATTGTCAGACTACATGGAGTTCCGAGTTCAATTGTATCTGATCGTGACTCAAGATTCCAGGCAAAGTTTTGGAAAGAATTGCAGAAAGCTCTTGGCACTAGACTTGATTTCAGTACAGCTTTTCACCCAGCAACTGATGGTCAGACAGAACGGACAATCCAGACTCTTGAAGATATGCTAAGAGCATGCATATTAGACTTTCAAGGAAGTTGGGAGAGATACTTGCCACTGGTAGAATTTTCTTACAACAACAGCTATCAAGCTAGCATTAAGATGGCACCATATGAAGCTCTCTATGGAAGAAGATGTAGAACACCCCTTTGTTGGAGTGATATTGACGAAGCTCGAATGATCGGACCCGACTTGATACAAGAAACGACGTAAAAAAGTAAGATTAATCCGGACCGGGATCAAGACTCGCTCGTAGTCGACGTAAGAGTTATGCGGATCGACGAAGGAGACCACTAGAGTTCATAGTGGGTGATCATGTCTTTTTTGAAAGTTTCACCTACTAAAGGTGTCATGAGATTTGGTCAATCTGGCAAGTTAAGTCCACGATATATCGGCCCATATGAAATTCTTGAGCGAGTGAATGAAGTGGCTTACCGATTGGCGCTACCGACAGACTTAGATAAGGTGCATAATGTCTTCCATATATCGATGTTACGGAAGTACATACCTGATCCAAGCCACGTGATTAGGCATGAACCTTTACAACTAAGGAATGACTTGACCTACGAAGAAAAACCGATTGAAATCCTTGATCGTAGGGAAAAGCAGCTCAGAAACATAGTAATTTCCATGGTAAAAGTTTTATGGGCTAACCATTCGTCGAGTGAAGCAACTTGGGAAGTTGAAGATCAAATGAAAGCGAAATACCCCCATCTATTTGCTTAGATTATCATGTATGTTTATCATGTCTGATCTTCATATATATATATTATCTGAAATATGAATATGTTTTATGTTCAAGCATGAAGTAGTGATTTTAGATAAGAACTGCATGACCTTATTTTGACTTACTAAGTTTCGAGGACGAAACTTTTTCTAAGGGTGAGGATGTAATATCCCATATCTAAAGTAATACTAATTGTCGGATTAATTATAAATTAAATCTTTCTAAACTAACAAAAACAAGAGTTATAGATAATAGAAAGTATAATAACTTGTTAAACTTGACTATGGACAATAGGAACAACAAGTATATACTAAAAAGATGAGAAGCTAAACTTAGCCAAAATTTACAAAAAAATACCCCTATGGTCTAGAACTCTAGCCCTCCTTCTTCCTCTCACCGTGTCTCCTCTCATCAATCTCATGTCCATGAATTAGTTGAAGAAAACAATTGCAACTCTACAAAATTTTTCTATGCTCTTGTCAGTAGCCTCCCATTTTAAGCCCAAAGTCAGCAAAGAACAACTCCTTGAGCCAACAAAAAATCTCAAACGAAGATCACCGTATCTCCTCCATTAATGAACACCTTGACTAAGTAGATTTTCATGAACAATGGTGAAGTTTTAACCCATTTTCAGCTCTATAAATACCCAGGCAATTACCATTCAAGCATTCAAGCAAAAACCAAAAACTAATTACTCACCAAATGTTCCAAAAATCACACTTTCTCTCTCTCCTATTTCCTCTCTGTTTTTTTTTTTGAAGAACTTGCTGTAATACAGCCACCAACGCCACGACCACAGCACCATCACCAACAATTTTCATCCTTTCATCTCACCTCACCACCACCTAAGAACTAATCAGAATTTTTCAGTCAACAACTCGCCGGAAAACGCGACCCAAAGAAACCCAAAAAGAAAACCCCAATTTTCTCTCTCTCCTCTGTTTTGGGCGAGCTACACCGCACCACCACCACCACCGACTGCCGCCGGCTCGCGCGACACCTGCGCCGTGCTCATCCTGCCTCGGCCGTCACTCCCCGGAGCTCTGCCGATCAGCAGCACTCTCTTCGCACGCTTCTCTTCTTCGCGCGTCGCTGTACCGCGCAGCAGCACCGGCGACCTTCGCCCCACATCGTTCCGCCGTCGCTCCATCGTTCTCGCCGCCGACGCCGACGCCGCTGCTCGCTGCCGTCCACCGGAGCCGGAATCCCCCTGCCTCGCTGCACTGTCGTCCCTGCTCTAAGAAGCAGAGGTAACGACATTCCTCTGATTTATTTAGAAGAAATTCTGATTTTCTTTTTATGTTTAACCCAAGCCCAGTTTAGTCCATTTTCTATTTAGGATAGTTTTGGGCTCTAGAGAACCCAAGTTGAACTAAACTTAAGTATTTATAATCTGAATTTTATTATGTTGGGCTAAAAAGATGTTTGAACTTATTATGTGGACTGATTTCGTTAGTTTAATTAAACCACTTAACTTGACTCATAAAAATTATTATTGGGTTATATTTCATGATTACTAAATTAGTTGAGTTATTTAAAACTAAATTAAATCCAATAAGCTTGTTATTTATAATATGAGTTTAATTTATTATTACCTCCACTAATACTTAAGCTTACTTATAATAACAAGATAGCTTGACTTACGAGTTTTATGAGATTAAATAATGTTATAATAATGTTAACAGTTCTATTATAGCTTTAAACTCAATTAGTTTAATAATAAACGATTGTTTAGTGATTAAACTATGAACTCGAATAATAATATATTTTCGAATGGTTATAGGTTATGTATTAATATAACTTTAAGGTTTCGATAAATTCTAAAAGTATAACTAAAAGAGTTATTTCACCTAATTAGTGGTTTAAGAGTCACCTTAAGAAGTTGTTAACGACTAAGATAATAACGACCTTTAATGAGGCCTTTACGACGTTATAAGGAACGTTATGACGTTAATAAGCGCTAGCTAATATTTAGGCTTAAAAGCTAAATAACGAAACGTTCATTAATAAAATTATTCTTGAATAGATTAAAGAAGATAAAGGATATTACAAGCCTCCCCAGCTATCAAGATTATTAAGCAGAATTCGGGTAACGTCTATCGCTAACACCCGCACTCCCCTTCCAACTATGTTTTATGATGCTTTATACGATGTTTATGCGATGTTGTATGGTGTGCGGGATATGAAATGTTTGCTATGTAAATAATGTTTATTAAATGATTTAATGCTATGAAGTACGACGATTTTGATGTTATGAAAATATAATGATGTTATTTTATGGATGCAAAGAAAAGAATATGTTGTATCATAATGATTATGAATTTATGTACTTAAAAGATATGAAACATGATAAATTCAAGTGAAAGATGGTTCTTGGCAGTACGATGTTATGTTGGTCGTGCACGTACCGTTCTATTTTATGGCGGAAACGCCACCTTCCCGGTTCGGGGCAATTGTCCCTGGTGGCACCGCACTATGCATGGCTTTATGCCACCTTCTGGTTAGGGACAATGTCCCTGGTGGCTATTGCCTTATGATTATGATGATGATGATGATGCTTATGGGAGACGTCCCTTATGTTATACTCGCCAAGTTACCAATAAGATAATTATGATGATGAACATGATAAAAGGTTAATAATGAATTCATGTTTACATAAAATATTTATGAAATGTTTTTACTTTATTCTATCCTCCCTGTTTACAACTAAAATGAATTGAAATGAATTTACGATGTTAGAGTAGTATGTTACTGAGCTTCGGCTCATGACGTTTTGTTTCTCTGTTTTAGGTAATGACGGGGATGACGGAATGGCGTAGCAGTGAGGAATACTTACTACTTAAATTATACAGACTCTTATTATTATGTATTCTAAGCTTAAGAACATTAGTTTATGAACCTTAATTATGCCTCACCTAGTTATTTATGCATTTCAAAGTTAGATATGAAGTTTCATATTTATAATGTTATGTTCTTTAACGAATTTATGTTGCCTTGTATTTTCCCAAATGGAAAGTACGGCAGTAACGCACCGACTAAGATAGGTCTTCCGCTGCTAATCAAAAGTTAATTAATGAATTAATGATGCTTAGAAGTCAGGGCGTTACATATATACTTTATCTCTTTACATTTTACATTTTTTAAAACAAAAAATTCAAAATCCAAAAATATTTTACTTTTATTTCTTTTCTTTTTCCTTAAAAATGAAAATTTGAAAAAACAAATGAAAAATGATGTTTGGCAAAATCCAAAAAAAATGAGGAATAAAGAAAAGTACAAAGCATTTTGTGTCAAAAGGAAGATTCTTGATGTCAACTTATGTGGATTCCTTTACTTTGGCATTTGGGTAGATGAGTAGAGGTACTCTATTGGATGCTTGTATGTCTAATTTGGGGCGATTAGGGATCGATTAATCTTTGTTGCTTTGATTTTCGACTTGAAGAGGCATTTGATAATTCTAAATGTTGTCAAACTTTGTGTTGAAAAGAGTCGAATTATTTCTCTTATGGAAGTTGTAGTGACCCTAGTTAAATCTTGAAATCTTCTTTGGTGCACAAGTTTTACCTCCAAATAAGCCATACTAAGAGTTAAATCGATTGTTTAAAAAAAATGTGTTTTATGTCTTGAGTCCAATAAGTGGAGCCAATGAGCCCACAAGGCATGATAAGCCTACTAAAGTCCATGAAATGAAAAAAAAAAACAAAAATCGAAAAAGAGTCAATAAGTGGTAATATCCACATATCCTTGAGAAAGTGGGTTGTCGAAATGGTTGAGTGGGAGCTCGAAAATTTAATAAGTAAAGTTTCCCTAGTAATGATGAATGTCATTATGGCTTAATTCATTGAGACTCTAGACCCATTGCTCAATCATTATAATCCTACAATCATGGTTTTCTTAGCAAAAGTCAATTTGTGGGGAGTTCATGTGCACCATTGGTGGTTAGGACCAATCTTGGGGACCGTCTTCATCCATTTGAGAACGATTTGTGACTCTTGAATGCCTTAGTAGACTCTAATTAATGTTTGAATCCTTTGATAGTGTCAATTTTGCACCTTAGATTAGTCTATCCCCTATATTCCCAAGTCATGGATACATATTGATGATGGTTATGCTTTGAAAGTTTGCTTAGATCGTCCATTCTTTGTGAACCATTGTTGAAGAGATGACTTTGGCTTATTATATATATTTGTTCTTGATTAGAGTTGTGGGTTTAAGCTCTTGGAAAACCCTCACGAGATCTCACTCGCCTCTAGAGCGATTTAGGGGTTTAAAGAGCATTGCGTATACGTAAATCTGGCAACCGCGATTCCTACGAAAGTGAGTTAGTGCGATATTCTCATCTCTTTTCCTTTTTGTTTTGCTTGAATAAATTCATTCTCTTCCTTTGTGTTTCATCTCATTTTGCTCGAGGACGAGCAAAAGCTTAGCTTGGGGGAGTTTGATAAGTGACATTTATGTCACTTCTAGGGGTAGTTTTTAGAGTATTTTTGTAGTTTATTTTCATTTATTTTAACTTTTTTTTAGCCTTTATTTCTTCTTTTTATATTTTGTAGCTTAGTATATTTATATAGTGATTTTTATTAGTTTTTAGCTCTTAATTTCATAGTTTATTAATTTTCTTTGTTTCATTTATTTTAGAAGGATTAGTTTAGTTTCTGTAATTAATTTCCTATTTTATTCCCTTTTAGTCACTTTTAATTTTATTATTTCTTTTTATTTTTCTTTATTTTCTATATCTCGTTCTTCCTTCGTATTTTGGTTTTTTTGTAGGTGTGCATTTTGGAGGTGCGAAGATCGTGAGATAGAGTTAGTTTTGGAGTTATAATGCAAAACTTATCCTCCACCACACTCTTATCCTTAACCTACACCACACCCACACTACATCACAAGCCACCATCTTTCCCAATACATCACCCTCACTCCATCGCAGCACCACCATCTCCTGGCCTGCAGCACCGCCAACTCCACCTTTGATCCACCGCAAATCTGTCCCAGTCAAGAGAGGAGCGGACGCTCCTCTGTACAACGGAGCGGGCGCTCCGTTCGAACTCAACAAAAGCAGAATATTAGGCAGAATGTACGAGCGACCCATGAGCGACCATGGAGCGGGCGCTCAAATAAAAAAAAACGTGCTAGAATACTCATTAAACAAATCAAGGGCTGTGATTTATTAAAGCAAATCAATGGTGAAAATAAAGGGATTAAATCGAAACCATGAAAATCAATGGCCACGATTTGCGCCAATGATGAAGATGATGATGCAGCGAATTTGTAGACCTTGATTTGCTGATGGACGATTGTGACGCGACGAAGTGTGAAGCAGGGAATGGATTCCCATAGCAGTGAGCAGCGAAGAAGAACGAAGGAGAAAGATGAGGGTCTGATGCTTTTGGGGTCTTGATTTTGTTTTTCTCATTTTTATTTTCCTTTTTCTTTTCTTCCTCTTTTCCTTTCTCCCGTTGACTGTACTTCTCATTTTGTTAATTTATTTTCTTTTCCTTTTTTATTTCTTCCTTTTTTCACTCCTTTTTCTTTTATTTTCCTTTTTCTTTTTAGCTTCTTTTCTCTTTTAATTTTAGGACTAGTATATATAGGAGTTTTTTTTAGTCTATTTTTTATTATTCACCACTCTTAGGTTGAGAGGAGTTTTAGGGTTTTAAGGAGGATTAGCCTCCATAGCTTAGTTTAGGGAGAAAACTCAAAGAGGGATTGAAGATTTGGAGATTCAAGGGTGACAACTTGTATTAAAGATTCAACAATTTATCAATGAAAGATTTCTTACTCTCTATTCCTCTATTGCTTTATTTTAATTGTTTTTCTTAGATTAGTTGTTCATTCTTAGTTTAATTATATGTGGTTTATTTTATTTAGTTTATTGTTAGATTAAGGATTATTATCATGTTATTAGTGCTTAATTTCTCTAAAGTCCTCATTTTTGTATTTATGGAGTAGTTTGTTGGTTAGGATTTGAGGTGAAAACCCAACCATGATTGAATTGGGCATTTGAGATTGGATTTAGAGATTTGCGTGATTAAATTATTACTTGTTTAGCTTTTCTAATCTATGTTGCATTCTCATTGATCACTTGAATGTTGTATTAGATTGGAGTAGATTGATTTAGGTTGGCATGAGAGTGACCTATTGATTTCTATTATTGACTTGGGCTACTTTGAACCTCGAGATATGTTAGTAATGGATGAGAGTCCTTATTTGATGTCTTTGAGAATTTCTCCGCCTATGAGAGTAGGATGAGAGTTGTATGTTGGGTCAATAGCTAATTCAAGTAGTGTTCATGCATTATCTCTATATTTGATATTCTTATGCCTATTTCATGATTAGTTGGTGTTTAATCCCATCTCCTAACTTTAGTTATCTTTGATATCTAGTTATTTTCTTAGTTTTTAGTTGGTAGTTGACACCTTCCGACTCTTTTTCGGCCTAGCTTATTATTTTGTTAACACAATTTGATGTTCCTTAGTCCTTGTGGAAGAATGACCCTTGCTTATCACTTTACCTAGTTTAGTGATTTAGTTAGGTAGTTTGACCTTTGGTGTTTTGCCCAACGACCAAAATATCCTACGTCAAAATGGCGCCGTTGCCGGGGACTTCGGCTAACATTGATTTGTGTTGATTAGATGAGTCTAGGCCTTTTGTGAATATTTCTTTATTTTCACTTGATTTCTTTATTAAAAAAAATTGAAAAAATGGCAATCTTTTCCCTTCCCCAATATGAACATGAAGTATTTTGGAGATACTATTGGAGGCTTGGAGATTCTATTGGTTGTGATCATAACTTTGAAAAATGGGAAATTTGTGATGTGATGTTTGAGGGTCTAAATGAAGAAACTAGAAAGGTGGTAGAGTCTATGTCTAATGGTGATTTCCATGCTCAATCTTTAGATGAGGCTTGGAGTCTAATTGAATGGTTGGCTAGAGATACCTATGAATGGGAAATGGCAATGCATGCTAATCAAAATCTTGAAAATTTCTCTAGTTATGAACCCGAGACTTGTATTTCTCCCCCATCTTGCTCTCATTTGGATGAAGTATATTCTAATGATAATGTTGTACATGCATCTTATGACTCGCCTTCAAACCCGTGCATGAATTCCTATGATCAACCATGTGCTCCCAATGACGAATCTCGTATGCTTGATTGTGAATCCCTTCCCCAATTTGATTCTCAAATTGCTCCCCACCTATTGATGATCCTCTTTTGCAATTGGAAATTGATTTGAAATTGCTAAGAGAAAAATTGGGTTGCAATGATGACATTCTTGAGTTCAATTATGTTGATTCGATGGATGTTAAAAATGATAATCAATTGGGAAAGAGTAGCATAGAGCTTGAGGATGATTTTGAAGTTTTGATGAATAATGGAGAAGTTCTTGAGGATAAGTCATTGATGGAAGAAGTCTTCCCTCTTAAGTCTTGTGATGTGAGTGGAGTGGTTAGTGAAAGCCTTGTTTCTATCCTTTCCCCTCATATTCCATTTGCAAGAAAGATTGATCTTATTCCCTCTACTCCCATTTTATATCCATTCTCATCTCTCAAAACTCCAAATCTCGATGAGCTTCTTGCCTCTTTTGACCTTCAAGTACCCGATCCGTTTATTGTTGAGGAGAAGAGTGAGATCGCCACCAAAAATGATTTTGTAGAGGAGAGTTTGCCATCTTATCCATCTTTTTCTTCTTATTTTGATTCTTGTTTTTCTTACTTCTTTGTTTTTCCTTTTAATTCTTCTAGTTTTTGGCATCCCTCTCCTTATTTGCATGGAGTTGCATTGCACTTTATGCACATTTTGCATTTTATCATTGCATATTTAATAATAAAGGAAATGTGTGCTAGTGCATTTGACAAACTCTTGCGATCTTTGAATTATTATTTACTAGAAAGGTCAAGCTTAGGACCTTAAATAAGCCTTTCTCGGGAAGTAACCCGTGATTTATTGCTTTCATTTTATTTCTTTTAGTCTTTCTTATTTTTATTTTCTTTCCTTGATCTATTTAGGTACATAATTGGCATACCATTCATTCTCAATAGCACGTGGAAAGTAAATCATGGTGTTGAAAAGTTGATTATAAGTGGAAAAATTGGGTCATTTGTGGGTATTACACCCACCTACTATCCGGTAGCTTCCTTCCTTTTCTATTTTTCCAATGTTTTATGATTTGCGGAGCATATGCTTGTTGGTTTGGATGTTTGTTCCCTCCCTTCCCCCCTTTGATCGTCTTGTTCAAGCATTGAGGACAATGCTTTATTCTAGCTTGGGGGAATAGCTATTCGCTAACTTGGGGGAGGTGTATATACTTTATCTCTTTACATTTTACATTTTTTAAAACAAAAAATTCAAAATCCAAAAATATTTTACTTTTATTTCTTTTCTTTTTCCTTAAAAATGAAAATTTGAAAAAACAAATGAAAAATGATGTTTGGCAAAATCCAAAAAAAATGAGGAATAAAGAAAAGTACAAAGCATTTTGTGTCAAAAGGAAGATTCTTGATGTCAACTTATGTGGATTCCTTTACTTTGGACATTTGGGTAGATGAGTAGAGGTACTCTATTGGATGCTTGTATGTCTAATTTGGGGCGATTAGGGATCGATTAATCTTTGTTGCTTTGATTTTCGACTTGAAGAGGCATTTGATAATTCTAAATGTTGTCAAACTTTGTGTTGAAAAGAGTCGAATTATTTCTCTTATGGAAGTTGTAGTGACCCTAGTTAAATCTTGAAATCTTCTTTGGTGCACAAGTTTTACCTCCAAATAAGCCATACTAAGAGTTAAATCGATTGTTTAAAAAAATGTGTTTTATGTCTTGAGTCCAATAAGTGGAGCCAATGAGCCCACAAGGCATGATAAGCCTACTAAAGTCCATGAAATGAAAAAAAAAAAACAAAAATCGAAAAAGAGTCAATAAGTGGTAATATCCACATATCCTTGAGAAAGTGGGTTGTCGAAATGGTTGAGTGGGAGCTCGAAAATTTAATAAGTAAAGTTTCCCTAGTAATGATGAATGTCATTATGGCTTAATTCATTGAGACTCTAGACCCATTGCTCAATCATTATAATCCTACAATCATGGTTTTCTCTTAGCAAAAGTCAATTTGTGGGGAGTTCATGTGCACCATTGGTGGTTAGGACCAATCTTGGGACCGTCTTCATCCATTTGAGAACGATTTGTGACTCTTGAATGCCTTAGTAGACTCTAATTAATGTTTGAATCCTTTGATAGTGTCAATTTTGCACCTTAGATTAGTCTATCCCCTATATTCCCAAGTCATGGATACATATTGATGATGGTTATGCTTTGAAAGTTTGCTTAGATCGTCCATTCTTTTGTGAACGATTGTTGAAGAGATGACTTTGGCTTATTATATATATTTGTTCTTGATTAGAGTTGTGGGTTTAAGCTCTTGGAAAACCCTCGCGAGATCTCACTCGCCCTCTAGAGCGATTTAGGGGTTTAAAGAGCATTGCGTATCTTTAAATCCGGCCGAGTGATTCCTACGAAAGTGAGTTAGTGCGTATTCTCATCTCTTTTCCTTTTTGTTTTGCTTGAATAAATTCATTCTCTTCCTTTGTGTTTCATCTCATTTTGCTTTCGAGGACGAGCAAAAGAAACTTAAACTGGGGAGTTTGATAAGTGACATTTATGTCGGCTTACGTTAGTTTTTAGAGTATTTTTGTAGTTTATTTTCATTTATTTTAACTTTTTTTTAGCGCTTTATTTCTTCTTTTATATTTTGTAGGCTTAGTATATTTATATAGTGATTTTTATTAGTTTTTAGCTCTTAATTTCATAGTTTATTAATTTTCTTTGTTTCATTTATTTTAGAAGGATTAGTTTAGTTTCTGTAATTAATTTCCTATTTTATTTCCTTTTAGTCACTTTTAATTTTATTATTTCTTTTTATTTTTTCTTTATTTTCTATATCTCGTTCTTCCTTCGTATTTTGGTTTTTCTTGTAGGTGTGCATTTTGGAGGTGCGAGCATCAGAGATAGAGTTAGTTTTGGAGTTATAATGCAAAACTTATCCTCCACCACACTCTTATCCTTAACCTACACCACACCCACACTACATCACAAGCCACCATCTTTCCCAATACATCACCCTCACTCCATCGCAGCACCACCATCTCCTGGCCTGCAGCACCGCCAACTCCACCTTTGATCCACCGCAAATCTGTCCCAGTCAAGAGAGGAGCGGACGCTCCTCTGTACAACGGAGCGGGCGCTCCGTTCGAACTCAACAAAAGCAGAATGTTAGGCAGAATGTACGAGCGACCCATGAGCGACCATGGAGCGGGCGCTCAAATAAAAAAAACGTGCTAGAATACTCATTAAACAAATCAAGGGCTGTGATTTATTAAAGCAAATCAATGGTGAAAATTGAAAATCAAAGGGATTAAATCGAAACCATGAAAATCAATGGCCACGATTTGCGCCAATGATGAAGATGATGATGCAGCGAATTTGTAGACCTTGATTTGCTGATGGACGATTGTGACGCGACGAAGTGTGAAGCAGGGAATGGCGAAGAAGAATGAAGGAGAAAGATGAGGGTCTGATGCTTTTGGGGTCTTGATTTTGTTTTTCTCATTTTTATTTTTATTTTCCTTTTTCTTTTCTTCCTCTTTTCCTTTCTCCCGTTGACTGTACTTCTCATTTTGTTAATTTATTTTCTTTTCCTTTTTTATTTCTTCCTTTTTTCACTCCTTTTTCTTTTATTTTCCTTTTTCTTTTTAGCTTCTTTTCTCTTTTAATTTTAGGACTAGTATATATAGGAGTTTTTTTAGTCTATTTTTTATTATTCACCACTCTTAGGTTGAGAGGAGTTTTAGGGTTTTAAGGAGGATTAGCGCCATACTTCTATTAGGGAGAAAAGGGAGAAAAGCTCAAAGGGATTGAAGATTTGGAGATTGAGGGTGACACAATTTGTATTAAAAGATTGAACAATTTATCAATGGCATTTTCTACTTTCTCTCTTCCTCTATTGCTTTATTTTAATTGTTTTTCTTAGATTAGTTGTTCATGCTTAGTTTAATTATATGTGGTTTATTTTATTTAGTTTATTGTTAGATTAAGGATTATTATCATGTTATTAGTGCTTAATTTCTCTAAAGTCCTCATTTTTGTATTTATGGAGTAGTTTGTTGGTTAGGATTTGAGGTGAAAACCCAACCATGATTGAATTGGGCATTTGAGATTGGATTTAGAGATTTGCGTGATTAAATTATTACTTGTTTAGCTTTTCTAATCTATGTTGCATTCTCATTGATCACTTGAATGTTGTATTAGATTGGAGTAGATTGATTTAGGTTGGCATGAGGTGTGACCTTATTGATTTCTATTATTGACTTGGGCTACTTTGAGCCTCGAGAGATATGTTAGTAATGGATGAGAGTCGCTTATTTGATGTCTTTGAGAATTTCTACGCCTTGAGAGTAGGATGAGAGTTGTATGTTGGGTCGATAGCTAATTCAAGTAGTGTTCATGCATTATCTCTATATTTGATATTCTTATGCCTATTTCATGATTAGTTGGTGTTTAATCCCATCTCCCTAACTTTAGTTATCTTTGATATCTAGTTATTTTCTTAGTTTTTAGTTGGTAGTTGACACCTTCCGACTCTTTTTCGGCCTAGCTTATTATTTTGTTAACACAATTTGATGTTCCTTAGTCCTTGTGGAAGAATGACCGCTAGCTTATCACTTTACCTAGTTTAGTGATTTAGTTAGGTAGTTTGACCTTTGGTGTTTTGCCCAACGACCAAAATATCCTACGTCATTTTCACATGTGATTCCCAAATAAAATTTTAATAATTAGAGGTGCTATGGCTACTCCCTAACTAATAACATTTTGAACCACTCAACTTTCATTTGATTTTATATATACTAAACACATTATATATAAGCAATATATTTGACCAAAAACTTAATTGGTACAAAACGAAAAACAACATGTTACTCAAACAACATAAGCCTTATTTATGTAGTAATATACACAGTTTTGCCAAGGGTCTTAATAACTCATAATTCAAATTTATGAAAAGCAAACAAACTGACAGAAGTGCAAAACCCATCTGAAACAAGATACTTATATACTGCAATGTGGCATATTTTCCTCCAAAAACCAATAATAAAATCAAGGCAATAACTTTTATAATGATATTACATGATAAAATAACACCAAATGAAAAACACCAAAAATTAAAAAGAGAAAAAACGCCAAATGAAAGTACTAAAGTAGCAGTGGGAGACAAAAGTTACAAAACCACGTGATACAGCTTACATCTTTAAACATAAAAGATTAAAGGCAGGAGAGAGATGAAGTAACTTCATCTTCCTGACCACAACAAAGAAACATCTCCGACAACAAGATACAGAACAAAAAAAAATTATGTGATGAAACTCTTCTTCTATAATAGGCGAACAAATTATTTCAAAAAATAAATGCACCCAATTGCTCAAAACAAAAACATCAGATCCGAAATGGCAGATGAAGAAATGAAAAGAAGAACTAAGCAAGGCAGAGAAGCAACACTCACTCTTGATACCAAATGTAAGTCTAATTATACTTAGCATGCTCATAAATAATCTGAATTGAACATGACCTACATGGGCGGAAGCTCTCAAAGTGGATAAGAATTACCTCCGGCCATTGCTATTTTTGTTGTCTCCTTCTTCTTCTACGATCTAGTGTGTACCAATCTGGTTTTTGGTTTTACCGAATTTTGGGTGCCAAACCCTCACTCTCCCTTTGTATAGATGGTGTTCTCTTGTTTTTAGAGAGCAAGATTTAGTGACCTTTTATTTTCGAATAAAACACCTATTTTATATTAGAGTCTTGCCATCAAAGAGCCCTAATAAAATGGTGAACGTTGTGAGTGGTTATAGAAGTGGAGAGAAGAACATGGGGAGTTCCTTGATCATGGGTAACTACCCACATAAAATGGACCATATTAATTTATTAGGCGACTAGATATTATTAGTAATTAATTAATAATTAGGTAAAAAAATTCCAACAAATACAACAAAATGTCTACTCTTCTTCAGCTTTATTGACACGGTAATATGGTCTTTAACCATATCATACCACCACTAGTTGATGACAAGGCCACCCCCTTCATCATCCTTTACAATCAAAGGCAAAGCTAGCCTCTAAAGCACTTTGGCGGCGTCTTGACGACATCGTTCGTCAATGGATTTATGGAACTATATCATTAATTCTATCATTCATCCCGATGACAAGGCGGTTGATGCATGGGATCGTTTGGTTGATTTCTTCCTTTATAATAAATCTTTAGGGCATTAAAATTGGATGCTCAATTCACAAACACGAAGATAGATCAATTTAATGGTGTCAAACAATATTGTACTCACCTTAAAATATTGGCTCACTATGTGAGGAATGTCGGCGACAAAGTCTCGACAATAGAATGACACTACAACTATTGAAGGGATCTTCCGAGGGTTACAAGCTCTTTCGCTCTAGGTAGCACGGAAACGGATACGGAGATGGATACGTACAAGTACGGGGGACGGAAAAACGGCAAAATCAAATTTTCAAAAAACGGATACGACATGGATTCGACAAAAAAATAAAATAAAAAATGAATCATGAAAAAATTACTGTATTTTTAAATATTTTAATGAGTGAAACTTAAATCCGGAAAAAATATTATCATAATTTTTTTTTTAACATTTATGTTTTCCTTCTAGTAAATAAGAAAAGTTGGTGTAAACAAAAAATATATGAAGGAGAAAACATGTCTTCGAGACCAAGTACCAAAGGAAAAAGAAAAGGGTTATTTAAAAAAGAAGAAAAAGAAGAAAAGGTCAAAGGGAGACAGTTGACAAATACTAGTAGTGGACGACTACTTTGCTAGGTTTTTTATAAAAGACATCACGTGATTTTTTTAGCTTTCTCTTTCTTCTCCCCTTTCTCAAACTCAACACGAGCTCACTAAACCGCTTATTCTTCTCCAATGGCGTCGCCAGACTACCATGTGGTGGTTTTGTTGACCGATTTTTCATTGAAGAGCAAGGGGACGCCTCTAAGCTTGCTTCAACCGTCCCCGAGACGTTCCTTTGTCAAGAAACCTAGCCAGTCCCCGGATGGCTCGCCGTACCCATTATTTAAAGACGCGCGGGCGTATTTAGGTGTACCCATACAATACACGTAACATCCCCGTCCCCGTACACATGAAACAACACCCGGAGAAGCACCCGTGCTTCATAGCTTCGCGATGTTCGTTCCAACACCTCAATTCCGATGCCTTCCTTCAAACCTTACATTCCATGCTTGAGCTTCAGAGAGCAAGGGAATGAGGACACCACTGCTTGCACCTATTTCCGGTGAGGTCGCTCTTATTATTCAAACCAATTAAGGGCCTTTAAATAATCCTATGCGCCCGCAGCACCAAGGTGTCAACACCATTCAAAATCGTGGTAATTTGCAGCAACATGATCGAATGGTTACCGTGGCAAAGGTGGTCGCAACCGCGTGGGAACAAGTGGTCGGTACCACTAACAATAATTACGCTTGCAACGACAGGCCCAACCCCCAATAGCCATCCGTCGGCATTCGCCAGGGGTGCATGTCTCCACCTCGGTAGTTGGGGTCTACAACCTTAGGTTACTCCCCGTCCTTATCCCAATAAGGGCCAAGGCCCAATGCAAAGGGGGTTAGTGAGGCCCAATCTAAGGGGACAACAATGTAAAGCAACAGTGTACTTGGACCAACGCATGCTCAAGCATATTATACAACCTCTCCACCTTCAAGCACGAGGCTAGCACCAACTGATATTGAACAAGCGTTGCGTACTCTTTCTATGTAATCTACCCGATGATAATTTTTACATGGACACCGGTGCCACTTCGCACATGATACCCTCGCAAGGTTTTTCTCTCCTATTTTCAATCGGAGCACACATAAAAATAATGCAAGTGTTGTTGGTGATAGTAGTATGATTCCACCTGGTTACAATCATACATCCTGGACTAAAAACTAAGCCTCAATTACACCTTGAAAATGTCCTTCAAGCCCTTAAATTCATCAAAAACCTTATATCTATTCGCAAATTCACTAACGATAACATGGTTTCGCTGAGTTTGATCCTTTTGGTGTTTCTACTAAGGAGACGAGGGAGCAAAATAATAAGGTGTGATAGCACCGGTGATCTCTACCCTTTCACCACCAATTCTCGAGTAAATTCATCTTCATTTCCTTTAGCTTTTACTTTACTACTTCCCTATTGTGTGGTAATTGCTTAGGTTATCCGAGATGCAATTCTCAATTATTTGCGTAGTAGTAATTTAGTTTCATGTAATAAGGGTCT
>CANSZD010000374.1:102500-186546 GCA_947648045.1 Beta corolliflora | reverse complement strand
CAAACATTGCTTCTCAACATTAATCCTCTCCTGGCTTTCTCTCGGGAGAGTGGCATCGAGAGACTCAAAAACAGCAGAGTAATAACTGTAAGCCTCATAAAACCTTGACAGAAAAGGGGTAGTGTTTGTGTTCACATCTTGCTCAACAATGTTTACTAGCTTTGGGTTTAAGCTTTAACCATTCGAGAAGAAGTTGGTCTCGAAGATTGGATTGTTGAGAACCTTTCATCAGGCAAGTGGTGAAGCAGGAAAGCAAAGTTTACTACAAGGGCTTCCCCTTCTCTGCAATCTAACATTTCCGGGGTAACAAGTGGTGTTCGTGGTTGGTAATGCTTTGAACTCGGGGGCAAGCCCTCAAGTTCAGATAACATCTCGAGCCTTTGCCCTATGTTTTTAGTCCACCAATAGGGCGCTGAACAGATTCAGGATCATCAACCCTGTTAACCTCAAATGGATTGATCTCCCACGTTGCTTAGCGAGGATCGTATGAGGTTTTATGTATTGGTTTCCTTGGTTAATGTCAAAATCAATAATGTGTACCTTCTTTTACTTAACAGCCCCATAATTGCCCTCATTTGCTGCCATAAATCCAAACTTGAAACATGGACATACCTCAAAAGAGTATTTGCATCGCTGCAAGCTTTTCAAAAGAAGGTGGCTCTTTGCATCTCAGAGCTTTATAAAGAACTTTACCGGATGACTCCAACCGAGCAGCGAGGCCTTCTACCATGTAGGCTGCAAGCCTCTGAGATGGCTCCCCTTGGATCGAAACCATCTGTCTAAGCTCATTGATCATTGATGCAGCTTGCTTGAAATTTCCCTCTGAAATCAGAGTAGCACAATCAAAGAGCAACTGTTTAGTAGTACGAGGAGAAGGAAGTGATTCATCCTGCTGCTAATGCTGCTTAAGTAGGAAGATTCTGAGGAAGTGGACTCCTTAGGGGAGTCCTGGACCATCATATTCCTGAATGGACCAGCCCATTCTTCATCAATCTCCATGTTGGGATCAGGACCAGTTACGACCTCATCCACTCCTTCATCGTCGTCGAGGAGGGCATGTTCCAATTCTTGAGCTTTAGCTTCACCATACCTTCATCATATTCGAATGCTTCTGGACTTCGACTTGTGAAGAATTCCAGTTCATAATTTGTTTGGTACGAAGAGTCAAATTGGCTTGGATGAGTGGATGGGTTGATTAGCTCTTCGGAGGGAGAGTTGATGAAGAACTTTGGATCATAACCCGGACTGTCAAAAGTTTCTGTCATGTACTTGATCTTGTGCTTTTCAGAGCCATATAGCTGAGTAGACAAACCAGAGTTGTTATTGCCTCCTTTCAGTGCATAGAGCCTAGACTTCCATATGTTGTAGACATATCTTCTGACCTAACTAAAGATATGGTCGAGGTTTTTCACTGTTATCCTAAGAAGTTCTAGAGGTCAAACAAACACAAATCTTCCTGCTAAATATGACTAGTCTTCTGGATGGCAAATTTCTTTATGAGGTTGACCCAGTGTTGTTGCAATAACCATGTTGATCTCAAGGTTCCCTATCATCCAAACAAAAGAATAAAAAAAGAAAAGAGAATAACATAAGAGGTCATGCTTTTCAGGAATCTGATATATTTATTAGGAAATAAACAACTTGAAGCAATTAAAAACCATGTATATGAGTATAATCTAGGCCAGACTTGGTCTCTTACAAGATAATGTTTGAAAAATTAATAATACTGAAACTCAGGATGTAAACAGTTGCAACATGAATAAGTCACTGTCACTAAGTTTGAGCACATCACAGAAGATGAAATCGACACGCAAGGGATGACCAAATAAGTTGTCATCATTGTAACAATTCGAGAGCATAGAGTAGCTGCATAGATTATCTCCAAATACTAGAGTTCTATTTTGAGGTTCCTGCAATCCTGTCTCTTAATTGTTGATTTCAAGTTTCAACAGTTGGATAATTTGTTTGATTAACTACCAGTGTGTGTTACTTGGAGTCTTCATTTTACCTCAAGTACCGGTGTTGGATCCTCCGATAGGATAAGGGTATGGACACTTAACACTTCATTCGCATATACTCTAAATCACTTGGGATTAGTAGTGCAAAATTCAATTCCTTAAAGCAGCACAACACCTAAAGCAAAATGTCTTTCTTTATCAAATTGGACAAACAATTGAAGTTAAGGTAATGGTTTACGAGATGTACGAGGCACCAGCAGGTCTCATTATAACCTATTGAAAACAACCAATTAATCACATATCGTAGACTTGCATAAAAGATTTCCTAAAACCCAATACCTAAACCAAATATAGCTATCAAATGAGCCCTACAAACCCAAAGTATATGTACAGTAAGACATAAAATGACAGAGGAAGGACAGTCAAGGGAGAAGGTGGGGGGGGAACAAGGTCATCAAGCATGAACAAATACAAAAAGCAGGATGCAAGAAATCACCAAATATTAGGTTTCAACGGTACATCAATGCCAAAACATAACGTGTTTCGAACTCGAGAAAACAGAAGAATCATACCTATGGATTGGCACAAGCAGATCTATGAAAACAGAGTTTTTGATCTTAACATACAAAAATTTCATGGAAACAGAACATGCACCTATAAAAAAGTTCAATAGAATGAACAAACAAGGAAACAAATCATACCCTCAGTCCCTCACAGATATAAATCACAACTAACTAACCAATTTAGGAAAGACAAAAGTAGATATAATACAAATTTTGAAAACCTAAAAAGAAAAAAAAAACTTATATACCTGTTTTTATGTGGAGCAAGAAACAAAGCTTTACAAAGATGATGAAGCAACGATCACAAAAACAAAAAGAAAATCCTGCAAAAAAATAGTACACCCAGAAAGAGATAAGACTCAGAAATTTTATTGTCAACAGATTTTGGCCAAAAATCACTACTCAAAACACAAAACCCCCCAACCAAAATTGACCAATGAATAATAGCATTACCTTAAATAAGTCATAAAGTTAGGGTTAGGTAATGTAAAAGAGCTAAAAACAAGTATTAAAAAGAACAAACTTTGCTATATTAATTTTATCAGATAAGTAGGAAAAATTCAAAGGTGATACTAACAATAATGAAATCGAAGAAAAATGGGAATTAAGCTGCATATAATAATTAACATGCTCAAAGGAGAAGAAAGTTCAAAGCTTTTTTAATTACCCAGTTCAAAGGAAATGAATCCAATTGGTTAAATTTTGATGAAGAAATCAAATCTTCTGGAATTTGAGGGAAAGTGGGGTAGAAAGTTGTGAGAAAATGCTTACACAAAAATTCTTCAATCTTTCTCTATTTGTTGTACAAGTACATGTTTTTTTTTTTCCTTTTTTATTGTTCTGTGGGCTGATTATTTGTCTGCATGCAAACCACCAACTTGTCTGACTATATGGTTTTCTGCTCAAAAAGAGAAAAGAAAAGAAAGAGCAAAATTGATATTGTGGGTTGTTGTAAAGTGTTCGTTTTCCCATTGTTCAATCATGACCGTCAGTATGTGGAATGATGGCAGGTGAATAAGTGATGATGTTCACTTATCCACTATGGTAATTGGTAAAGATTAGAGATTAATGAAGATCTATCCGGTGTACACGTTTCAAAGCCACGATCCCATACTCATAAAAATATGGAATATGGAATATTTTCTCCTCCTCCTTATTGAGTTGTCCAGACCTATTTTCAGTTATATTAAATCTATCACATTTTTCACCAAAAAAAAAATATGATAATGGAGCTATCAAGGAGAAACTATTGGTAGTTCCTTATTGTAGTCCAAATTTTTACTCCAACAATAAATTTAATAATACGGAAATATATAGCAGAAGAAAAAAATAAAAAGGAAAACAAAAGGGGTGGGTCAGCTGGATGGGGATTGCAAGATGCGTGCCACACAACACTTCTTTTTGTACATTTTCGCCTCATTTGGTAAAACTGAAGAGAGCGAAACATAAAACATACCCTCTAAAAAAATTTTGTCGTTGTTGTATCCCTAAACCCTAAATCTCAAAGGAATTAAAGGATAATAAACATAATCTCGTTGTTTGTGATTTAGTTAGAAATCAGTTTAGGATTTGGTGTTTGTTAAGAGTCGAAATCACTAAAGATGATAGACTTGAATCTTTCTTTGGTTGCCATGGAAGAAAGCTCAAAACATGCAACCATACATCTTGGTGGAAGTGATGTATGTAGTTTCAAGGCCCTAATTTATTGAATTAAACATTATTACTGAATTTGTGTGAATTGAAAAATGCATATTCAGGATATAATTTGTTTATCGAGGAAATAGTGGGTATAGTAGCGAAATATTGCAAATTAAAATTTGCATATTTGTTATGTTTAGTTGTTGATTCGATTAGGGATTGAAAATACAATTAGTGAGGAATAGTGGGTGTAGTACGTACTTGTTAAATTAAGGCTTAGAAATTGCACATATTTAGGAAATAATTTGTTTAGTAGTTGATAAATTTGTTCGACATTGATTGTTGGCTGCAAAGTCGCAATAAATGTTGTATGAGATGCTTACAAATTCATACTTTTGAGGAAATGGTGTCTAATTAAAGTTCTGTAATACTTTTGAATGTTATAAATTATAGTTTTTCACGGATGATGAAGTGGATTGTCGATTTTTGGGTGATGGTGCTGGTTATTCGAATGTGGTATCACCTGTTTTTGGTTAGGGTGGGGAGATGGGCATAATTTCTTTGGTTGAATGTGCAGGGGGTGAACCGAGATTCAACCAATAGTGGTCGTGCCCATAGAAATTTGTCGTAGTAAAGGTATTTAGTTGTTAGAAGGACGTTGATGTTTACAATAAGAGTTCTGGTAAGCAAGATGGTTTTACCAAAAAACGTGAGTAGAGGAATTATTCATAGAAATGTGGCTGTAATGGGAAGACAATCCATATGAGGTGGGAGAACAGTAAAAAAAGTTCTTATTGGGGGTTTACAATTAATTGACAAAAAAAACAAAGGCAAAGAAGTGTGGATGTTTGCTATGATCTATGGTATTAGGAATTGTAATTGAGTGGGTATTGAAGAAAGTTGTCCTTGAGCACTCTAACCACCGACCTTCACCAAGTAAAGCTCAATTTATTAGTATGTACCGTAAAGAGAGACTTGATGGTAATATGAGGAGAAAGTTATTTGACGAAATAACAGCGGGTGTGAAGGTACATCAAATCTACAATGGCTTGGCAATACAAAAGTATGGGGTTGAGAATCTTTGTTTTACAAAGAGAGATCTTCACAACATCATTGCATAGGAGAAGAGGTTGAAGTTGAAAGATGGATATGCGAATTTAATGTTGGAATACTTCAACAAAATGATTGCGGACAACCAAATTTTTTTCCACATGCATAGGCTCGATGTTGAGGGTGTATTTTGAAAGATGTTATGTAGGTTGCTACGCGCGTAGCTGGATGGCTTAGGAAGATTTCGGTGATGTGGTATGTTTCGATGCCATATATGATAAAACTAACAAATGAGTATGAGCTACCATTTGCTAATTTCGTGAGGGTTAACCACCATGGGTAGAGCATCTTGCTAGGATGTGCGTTGTTGTTCCACAAGGATACAAAGACGTATCAATGGCTATTCCATATATGGTTGTCGTACTCGTGCATGGGAAAACCACTAAAGAGAATCCTAATTGATCAAGCCGCGGCAATGCAGAGGGCTCTTACGGTGGAGAAGCCTGAAATGTGGTATAGATGATGTTTGTGGCACATTGAGTGTAAATTTGGCAAGAAGTTAGGAGCGTACAAGGATTATCTCGGGTTCAAGGACAAGTCGCTTAACGCTATATATGACACTTAAACGGCTGTCGAGTTTGCTGGCAATCTGCTAACAAAAAGTTTGAGCTTCAGGATTATGAATGACTTTGAAGTAATCATCTAACCAATATTTGAAATTGTATGATACCAAAATTAGTATGTTATTGATATCAAAATGATGTGCCATCATTAATGGCTAATTTTCCATATATAGATACCATAATGTTCAGACAAACGTACCCAAGTGTTATGATGTAAATGTATAAACGTTGAGATTTGGGTACCAAAATGCTTTGTTATTGTTACCATAGTTGTCCATACACATACATAAATCTATTAAATTGTTGAGTTAAACATACCAAAGTGTTGTGGAAATTTTTCTCAAAATAATGCTTGAATAAAAAATATTTTCAGCTTTACGCTAAAACAAAAACCATTTCTCTACATACCCCCCATGTACGATTGGACACGAAAATTTATAATTTTTATTTAGCTTGGGAAATACCGTTACTTTGATTAGCGTTTTATTAAGGTAAACTGCTATTTGTATTAGTGGATTATCAAAATAACAACTCTAACTTAACAAACCGCTAATCCAAATAGCGGTTAGCTAACTAATTATTGATAGGTGCATCGTCCACCTAACAAAAATAAATAATCTAACTAATCCTCCTAATAATATACTAGGGAAGTCAGAGTCGATCTCACAAAGAGAAAGCTGTTTTATGATTAGTTCTTAAATAATGGTAAAACTAAAGGAAATCAAGATTTATATATAATAAGATAATAAAAAAATTAAAAGAAAAGTAATCTAATGAATAAAAGCTCTATAGTTAAGTATCCCCACTACAATTTCTATCCCATATCAAATCAGATTAAAATTCACGAGGAATAATGCGTCCTAAACATAACATAAATCTCTCCCTATATGGCTTTCCTAAACAAGTATTCAGATCTATTCCCATGGATTCATGCAAGAAAAGAAATTAAGCATAGCATCACAATTAAAGTCCTAACAATTCAATCTACTTACACTAGTAGAAAAAAGTCCATCGGATCCAAGTCCGGTTTTGACCGGATCCGGTGGACACGCGGCGGCTATCATCAATCAATCAGTCCAGGTCCCGTAACCGGATCGGTTGTCCACTAATCGATCGGTTTGCAAGAAAACCTAGGATCGCTTAACTTGATTAACCGATCCAGTTTTCTTGCAAAATCACATCAGTTTGGGGGGGGGATGAATAAAAAAACATGGTTGCTAAATGCAACTCTCATTTACCATATACAACCCAGCTAAATACCGAAAATGCCCTTATTCATTCAAAACCCATATCTCCCTCTCCCTCTTCCTCTCTCATCTCTCTCTTCCTCTTCGTGTTTCATCTCCTCATTTCTGGGTCAGTTACGGACAATTTGTCCACCATTATACCCGAAATTCGTTTGCAATCTCCTTAATCTTTATGAAATGTTGGAAAATTGATAAATTGGTAGATCTTTTGGGTCATTTCGAACTCAATTTCAAGTGAAGAAGTTATTGGAATTTCGTCCAACTATCTTTCAGAATTTCGAAGGAAATTTCGTATTTTAAGGCTAGTTTTCTCCCCAATTTTGTGTTTTACTGGTGTAATTTCAGATTTTTGCGAAATTCCAACCTATTTCGTACTATTATTTTACCAATTTTTGATTTTGAGAATTAGGTTCGATTTGTGTAAATTTGCATGAATTTTGGGCGATTTTTGCGAAATTATTTTTGAGGATTAAGTTGAATTTGTTCAATTTAATAATATATTTTTGCCTACATAGTTCGATTTGTCCCCAACCTTTGTGTAGATCTTTTATCATTTTCACATTATTTGATAGTATTGGTTAGAATTCCATATAGATTTTAATGGACTTCATCTTTATTGAACAAAATAGTTGCCTATTTTTCATATAACTGGGATGAAGTAATTGCTACTGTTTCCTGTAATTGGGATGAAGAGGTTGTTATTGTTTCATATAGCTGGGCTGAAATAGCTGTGCTTATTTCATGGATTTGGCATGAAGCTTACAAACACATTATGCATCTTATATGTATCTCTCTGGCATGAAGCTTACAAACACATTATGCATTCTAAGAACATGACATCCTTTTTTTCTCCTTTAAAGCGGTTAGGTTGATAAGTGGGATATGTTTTGTGTATGTGATTGTGCTTCATCTTTGGTCTTCTCTTCTTATATGATTCACCTCCAATTATTTGCTTTTTGCTGATACCACATGAGCTACATTGTTGTTTCTTCTAATTTAATTTGGTTAAATTTTCTGTTTTGTTTTCTTACCCTGCTCCTTGCATTTAATTCAATCATTTCATAATTTACTTATTTCTTATTAACTTATGTATGCAGATGACAGATAAAACTGAAAAGAAGACTCGTTTAGATGGTAGGACAGTGACAGTATCTGCCAGGGCTACTCGTGCGGCTAGGAGATCATCGCAGGATCCTGATTCAGGTGTTGGTGGTTCCAACGAGGAACATGTTATCGAACTACAACAACCCGAGGAAGACAACGACAAACGTAAATGGGTAAAACGTCCTCGCACTTGTGATTGGAAGTTGACTGCACCAGCACCAGGAGGGCCACTTTCTACAGATTTGCTACGTGGTTATCGAGGTCATGTAGCTTGTTACGTTTGGGAGAAAAATGTGAGTTCTTATGTGTAGTATATTTGTTTGTTATCACAATTTCATCAAATTTGCATCGAAAAAAAGTTAAAAACCCATATTGACATAATTGATTTTTAATTGATTTTTGTTCACTTTACCAGATTGAGCGTGGTTGTTTGGTTATTCAGTCACGAACACATGCGATTGATCTCTTTCGATTTGAACCTCGTGATGCATGGTATATATTAGTGAAAAGTACTGGGTTGGGTCATTTGAGGGAATGCATGTTTCCTCATCATAATGCACCATTAATATCAGCTTTTGTTGAGAGATGGCATCCTGAAACTAATAGTTTTCATTTGCCCTTTGGAGAGATGACAATTACATTACATGATGTATCTTTGATTTTGGGTCTTCCTATTAACGGGATTGCTATTAACCACTCAATGCAACAAAAAGAATCAACGAATTCACTATTCTCTTTTGTTGGTAAATTGCTTAATTTAGATGCAAAAGAAATAGAGTTTGAACATGCATATGGTGGAATTAAGCTGTCAAAAATTAGAGAGATTTTCATGGATCCAAAAAATAAGTATGGTGCTGATGATATAGCTAGAGGCTTCTTAGTGACATTACTTGGGTCCACTATATTTATTGACAAAACAGTAGATCGAGCATCCACTCTATTATTTCCTCTAGTCCGCGACCTTGTTAGTGTTAAGTCATAATCGTGGGCTTCGGCAGCTCTTACTTATCTTTATCGAGAACTTGGCAAAGCTACAAGAGCAGAGACTAAGCAACTTGCAGGATCATCTACTCTTCTTGAGGTAAGAAATTAATTACATTTAAATAGTGTTTGACTAAAATTCTCAATTTAATTTTTTTATTCCTTTTTATTAAGGTTTGGATATATGAGCATTTTCCTATGTTCCGACCCATGACCAATTCTAACTATTTGCCCGGTGAGCACCCTCGCGCTATGAAATGGGATGCTCAGACTCCGACACCAAAATTACTTTCTACACTACAACAGCATCGATGGAGGTTAGATGACATGACAGCTCAAGAGGTATATTTATATTTATGTTTTTGTTTGAGTTGATTTTTTTTTTGTAGTTCTGTGTATATTATCTTAATAATATAATGTTAAATACAGGTTATATGGATGCCTTATGGTATGAATGTAGTAGAAAAATTACCATTATCATTGTATCATGGGTGTATTCGTTATGCTTCCATAATTGAACCATATATGCCGGACCGTGTTCTACGACAATTTGGATATGTACAGACTCGTCCTATGTGTCCAATTACTCCAAATAAAGAGAACAAGCCAGCCCACTCTTACTCCATCGAATATTCAGAATCTATGATGTGCTTTTGGGATGATCCTTCATCCCATTGTTTAAGTATGCACCGTCTAGGTCAGGTTGCTTCTAATCCATGGGATTGCTCTCCCGACTACATGCAGTGGTTCCTACAATGTACACATCCAAAGTTGCAAAACCCTGAACATGCCCCTAATGGATGTATGCCAAGACAACACCAACTTACTGCCGAAGCGGTAAAATATATTTAGTACTATTTTGTTATTATTTTTCATTTTGTCGTTTCATGATAATATTTAATCTTTTTTTATTACAGTGACTCCACATGATTGCTCACTATTTGCATCCAGTATATCCTGAAGTGCGGTCAAAATTGAGTTTGGAGGACCAATTTCACCATATTGACCAGGTTATTGCGGTTGTGCAGGAGTTTGAAAAATTACATGTGTCACAACGATGATTTGGGAGAATATGCATTAGGTTGTGCATGTTTTGTTATTTAGGAAACTTTAAGTTATAACTTATTATATATTATTGGTCAGGTCACCAATCTTAATATTATTTATGATGTTTATGACACTCTGAAAACTTTAAAGCTTACACTTATAAGACACAAAAATTAATACCAAACCATAGTTCAATTCAAATGACAACACCAAATATTAAATTACCATATAAAAAAAAGTGATATTACCAAACAAGTTCATTTCAAGGATCAATCAAAAAAGGGTCTATATCTCCCGCTTGTTGATCTCGCACACCTGCAATGACTTTCCATCTTTCAAATCTTGAATGATAATGTATCGACCAACCTGCAACACTAGGATCATGATGATGACGCCAATATGGGTAAATCGGCGGCATAGGAAAACCTTCTTTCATTTCAACCTAAGAAAAAACATGGTATAAGGAAACAAGTAAATTATTGTAATATAAATATTTTAACAAGTGATACTTACCACAATGTAATGCTCCATCCGCTGCAAAAATCCTAATGTGATGACTTGATCAGGTGCATGGTTCCCCTCACGAGCAATTATTGGCAAAAAAGTAATTGGCTGATCAAGAGACCAACAAACAACTACCACATTATATCTAGTGGAGATCACAAAACCCATGTCAAGTAATGACATCCAGTAATCTTTAGTAGCGGATCCGACATAGTGTTGAAGGGAGATCAAAGTATTTCTAATTTTATCGTGACCTCCTAAAATATCACTGTAAATGTCTAACCTAGTCTCAATTTCCACAGCTAACTCTTGCCGAACAGTTGGCCATCGTTCCTCATCCCCATAAATCCATCGAGAAACAGCCCTATAACCACAATTTCCATCAGCTCCAACATTGTGTATGCTACTAATAAAAGGCACTACGTAGGAGGGGAGTTGATCAACAAATGGCAAGATATTGGGAGGAATTACTTGTGCAGCATTTGAGGGTGTCAACGAAGAACGTCCACGCCCACGACCACGTCCTCTAGCAGATGTAGATGTAGAAGAACATCCACCATGTTCAGTTTTAGAGTTCTTGGAGCATGTTTGTTCTGTGTATTCCCAATCAGATGGATCTCTTCTTGTAGAGTTTTTTTTGGGAGGACGACCTCTAGGTTGGGTTGTAGTGTGTGGCTCATTCAATCTTGTGAATTCAGGGTGAACTATTTTTTCCAATTGAGCTGCTATTATTTTTTTTACTTTGTTCAGGTAGATCTAGAATATCCTTGAAGTACACTTGCAATTCCTTATCAATATCATGCCGGATCTGAAAATGCGATTCTTCATCTAACTTATAATGTGTGGTAGCACTTTTAATTTTAAGAGTCCTCCAAAAGGGGTGGATATCCATAAGTTGAATACTTGTATTTTTTTCTTCCATCTCCATCATCTCATGAGCACATGGAAGTCCATGCGTATGTCTTAATCAATAATCGCACGACCCTCATTGAAATCTGGAAGATCATGATTGTGCTTGCCATTAGTGACATACACACTCCAACCACCACCAACATGCTCCTTCGCTTGAAGTCGAAAAGGACACAATCTTTTTTTTGTACCCGTAAATTTCTCCACATCTACACATTCTGTAGACTTAGACAGTCTATATCTCCCGCTTCTTTCACAAGTTAGGGTAGCTTTTGCATTTTCTAAACCTTGCCCTTCACCATATAGTGATCGAGCGATGATTATCACCATATTATGCAGCCTACCTACTTCAGTAACCCAATCACACAATGCTTTTCGAGTGGGAAATATAGTTGTAGTGGTGAAAAACTCACTATAATCAGGTGTATTTTCATCAACCTCTTCTACATGAACATCATCCTGACAATTTATAAAAACAACAAAATACAAATTTTATCATCAATTATACATAATTAATCATCTTTTATACAATCATCAATCACAAACAAAAAAATTATTTATACATCAATTTCCAAAATTTCATAAATATCATCAATTTTACATTAATAATTTCATAAATAAATTTAACATCATCAATCACAAACACAAAAAATTGTGCATAAATTGTTATTTACTAGATTACACTGCTTCAGTCATGTCACACGAAAGTTTCATTCAGTTTCCACGAAACAAACATACCTGTTTCATTCAGTTTCAACGAAACAAACATACCTGTATCGTGCGACATTCACGAAATAGAAGAGACTGTTTCGTGCAATCACTACGAAACAAATGCAGATTTTTCGTGCAATTTACACGAAATAGAATAGATTGTTTCATGCAATTTACACGAAATAGAATAGGTTGTTTCGTGCAATTTACACGAAACAGTTCAATCGGTTTCGTAAAGATTGCACGAAACAGGGCTAATCGTTTCATACGTATCGCACGAAATTTATAATCCACGGAAAAACAAAAGATGAACAACTTACATCAGATTGAAATTCGTTTGGGTCAAAATTATCGTCCATTGAGTAGCAGATTAAAATTCTTGAATTAGGTCTTCTATAAATTTTTTCTCTAACTGTTAGAAAGGAGGAGGAGAGAATATTTTAAGAGAGAGAAGTATTTTTTTAGAATGAATGTGATAATGAGGGTTTTTGGGTATTTTACTGGGCTGCGTTAGTAAAGTGAGGCTGCGTTTAGTAACCCCCTAAAAAAAGGTCGACTTGCATTGCAGGTCTGCAGCCAGAAGCATGGGTGAACAACCAAAACCAAAATTCAATCATTTTTACGAAATTAATAAATATAAAAGGACGAAATTACAGCAAGTAAACACTAACAAATTAAATTAAAATTCGAAAAAAATCAGATCTGCAAACTAAATTAAAGAACAACAAATATTATACAAACAAAAAATGAATTAGATTATACAAATATTATACAAATTAAAAACGAATTACATTATACAATGTACGAATACAAAAAACGAATTAGAGAGAGGAACAAATGAAATTAAAAAATTGAAAAATTAATGGCGGTTGGTGATTAAAAATCGAAAAAAATGGAAATTAAATTATCTAGTGAAGATGATGTCACGTGTGTAGACACCAAATTTTGAACCCCTTTTTCAGATAAATAAAGATTTTGAAAAGAAATAAAAAAAAAATCGTCATGCATTGTGGAAGCACGCGCCCCGTCAACGGCGTGTTTCGCCCCGGAGCGCGAGTTTCATTTCGTCGTATGGTTTTCCATCTTTGCGTATTAGTCATGCAGTTTCGGCTTAGAAATATAATTTTCTGTGAGTTGTAGTCAATAACTACAACCACCGTTTTAATAAAATGATTCGTAGTATAATCACACTCGTTTTTACTAATTTGACGAGTTTTCGTTAATTGTCTTAAGTTAGTCTTTCGAAAAACGAAAAAAACACGAGTTGTAATTAGGAGTCGGGATTTTAATCGTATCCCAAAAACGGTAATAATCAGTTTTCTTGATGGCCAAGTGATTGTTCATTGGATAAATAATAAGAATATATTCTTTAACCATTTTTCTCATCCTTTATCCATTAGTTAGTGTAGGCGTGTTTTTATTTCGCCTACGCGGTGTGAGCGCGTATTAGATTTGACTACCCCATTGTAAAGGTTTTATTGAAAATTGTTTTGAAAGAAGTCGCCAACAATTCTTATTAGGAAGAATCATAAACCTAATTGAATATGGGAAAAACATAGGGACAAATTATCCAATGTAGATTTCCCCGTCCTGACTCCATAGATGGTCAAAGTGAACCAATGATTGAGTTCGGGGGTGAGGGTACGAATATAGACATAATGAACCACATTCGCCCAGAGTTGGCCTCTACTAAATATCGATTCATAACAGATTTTATGCCAAAGAATAACCAAATAATGTTTTAAAGCACCCTTAAAATATTTAGTCTAAATTGGTTATTATGCAATCAATTTACAGGGAACCTAGCAGGTTGTCCAAATTAATCTGATTAATATTAGAACAATTCTTTAGGTCTTTGATTAGCAAAAATAACATGTGGGTGATAAAAGCAATAAAGCAGGGACAATCATATAATATGCATAGAATGTTCAGGCAAGTATGCAATAATATGAAAAATAAATAAAAAGACAAAGGTTTAAAAGAATATACAGTAGAGCGATTTTATGTTAAAGATCTACATCATGAAATAAGTGGTTAGTAACTTCAATATAAAAATATAGAATTTATTCAAGGATCCTCAGGATTATACCTATGCGGCTAAGAATGAGGAGCGCAACGATCTTTAGGCGGAGCAATCGTGAAACCAAGAACGCAATGATGAAGAATTGATTGAAGGTATTGAAAGTATTTGATTGATTGAGTGTTTGAGAATTCGAAGTGTTTTGTAGAGGTATTCGTAAGTATATTTTTGTTCGTAAGTAATAATAATTGAAAAGCCGTCCGTAATTCGATGAAATTGCGGATATTTGTAGGAAAAAGAAAGCGTGCGCCTCACGCACGCCCTGCGCCAGACGCATGCCTACGTGGCAGGCGCACTGACACACGTCAGGCGCACATTGGTGTGCCTGACGCACCCAGCCCAATCAGATTTAGGCATGTGTCAACGCGTTTTTTGAAAAGATAGAAAATAAGGTTCCGTCTCACACAAGACTTGCGTCAGGCGCATGTCTCAGTGTGAGTCACAAAACCTACGTGTCGGACGCTCATTGGCACGCCTGACGCGATATGGCCAATGTGCTGGACGCACGTGGCGCACTGAAATATTCGAGCATATTCCATTGCGCGTCTTTCGAAAATACTTTTTTATCCCTAAAATTTCGGAGATGGAATTTTACGGATTAAAAATCAAATTTATTTATCAAAGATAATAAAATATTTATGAAAAATATCCATTAAAATAATAAATATTTGATTGGGCTTTTAAATTGGATTTAAAATATTTTATGGGCTTGAAATACAATTAATCATCATGAATAATTAATTGGGCTTTAGAATATCATTTCGAAACACATTTTAGAATGGTTCTTTAGATTGCTCCTCCGTTGGGTCGCGCCAACTAATGCCGCGGTATGTTTCATCATTGGATCCTTAAATGGGGAGACACGATTATGTGTCTACAGTTAGAGAATATGTAACACCCCCATAATCCATACACGTCTAAACTACGTTGCATCGACTTTGGGAGTGTTACCGCCGCGGTGAAATGCAAGGCTTATTGAAATTAAAACGTTAACAACTCCTTATTAAGAAAAACTACATTGCATCGGAAATAAAATGTTTACTTAAAACTACAACTCGGGAATCATCATTGACCCCTTTTATTCAAACCATTAACTACGAATATTAATAATTCTATAAGTTCAACAAAAACACTTAAGAGTTTATAAACCGGAAAATATTCCCCGTATGCCCAAACTCATGCAACATCACCAGCATACCTAATCTGCTTCCCATTGAAATATCAATGGTTCATCACAGGTCAACAAACATCACAAATAACAAACAATCAGCTATGCTGAGTACGTACATAATCAGTTAAATAATACATTAAACATAAATAGAATAATAATAAACCTTCCTAGACATGATACTACAAGAATATTACATTTCATTTTTATAGTTTAATTGGCATCGAACGGGCACCGTCATCTTTTTAGAATCATACGGGCTACTTAATCTTTAATATACAACTTGGTCTATTAGATGGAATGTAAATACGGTTTCGTTCCGTTCCAAATCCATCACCTTAGTATGCATACCCCCAAGATCGTACGGAACCTTCCGCCTACTTGAGTTATCAAAATTTATAAGGACACTACTATCGTCACAGTAGGCCTGCGTAGGAGTGTAGAACAAGTCCCACACTCCCCCCATTGTTCATACTTGTAGGGATTCCAACTACAAGTTTATCGCCAAAGATCCTTCTTCGTGATATTCATTCATACAACAATATGCATATAATCATTTAATTTTCCTTCTTAGGTACATTGCTCAATTCTTTAGTTTAAGCAACTTCTCGTAACATCCTTGCTACAACAATAAATCACAATCCAACTCTCATTTCATGCTTGTGATACGATAGAATTACGCATACTAACAATAATGCATTCCAATTTACAAGTCATACAACAAGGAAATACATACAGATTTCCAATTGATTTCATGTTATCAAACAATCTCATCAACCATAATCAACAACAGTTCCCTATCATGATTCTAGGTCCCAATATAACAATCATAACCTAAACATGATACTAATATATCGAACTGAACTAGTACGCGTACGTACCTTGTAACGGAGAATCTTCGCTGACTACTTAAAACATTCCGCTTATGAAATTGGGACCTAATCGAATAATGAAAGTATTTTAGTGCTAAGTCCTTGATAATATATAATTAAATCAGCTTATCTAACTATATAAAATATGATGTTGTGAATATTAAAATACCCAATCTAGTTGCTTTAAACTTTCTTTACATAAACCTTATTGAACTAGCATATTTAGGGATTAATAATAAGATGTAAATCTGATTTTTATTTGTTAACTTACATTATACTTGCTCATAATAATAAAACTTAAACAACTATATATATAAGTATATAAAATAAGAATTAAGAAATAAAATTATCATAAGAACTAAAACATAATTATAGATCTGATTTTTAAAGAAACTTAATTTATAATTATAGATCTGTTAACTTACATTATACTTTGTTCCTATACTTTATTTATAATTACAAAACTTAATCAAAGATACATAAGGATACCTAAATCAGATTTTACAATTAATTTAAAGAAGAAAAGAGAGAATTTAAATTTTTATATCTGGGACCAACTCAGCGGCAACAACCACCTGGCGACACGAGGAAGTCCCACGGACCACCACCGCACTCGCAAGACTCGCCTCGCTCGCACAGCACTCGAGCCACTCACGCTCGCACGACCTCGACTCGTCACAACACACCACGCACAACACCCCACTCGCTCACCGACACCATCGAGCCACACTCGTACAGCGCAGCACCCTCGACAGCCCGCACACACGCCGCAACTTCGAGTCGCACCGCACGACCCTCGAATGCTCACACTCGACGCACTCACCAGCAGCAGCGACGATTCGTCGCTCGACACACAACAGCAAGCCTCGCACCACACTTGACCCGACGCCTCTTAAGGCCGACGAAGAAGAGTCAGGGGAGGGGAGGAACAAAGATCATGGGAGAGATGAAGGAGAAGTGACGAGGTAGGAGAAGAGAGGAGAGAGAAAAGTTTGGGGTAAAAGAAAACGGCTGACTAGTAAAAGGAATAGAGTTTTATTTTCTTTTTCCTTTTTCTTATTTATAGCATGGTAAACCTAGGCTCAGAAGGATTTGTTTCCAACTCAAAATCCGATTTCTTATATTATTTATTTTGAAAATAAAACCAAACCAAACTATAATATAATTAGGTACGAAGTAGGTTTAATATATAAATTATACTTGTAGGCTTACCCAATTTATATATATTTTTCTGTAAATAATATTAAAATACTTTCAACTTTATTCTTTATATTACTTATTTATAAAAGAATAACTCCGAAAAATACGGAGTATTACAGGCTTCCCCCCTTAAAGGAAGTTTCGTCCCGAAACTTTGAGGTAGCTAGTCTTAACGACGTTCTTTTTGCACTTCTAAGGCCCAATATTTCACAAGCGTTTTCTAATCTCGCAAGTCGCATAAGCATTAAATACACATAAATAGCAGACTTAACAGACTTTAGCGAACTTTAGGGTGGAAGCGCGAAATTCTATCGCATTCTTCCCCCCTTAAAAGAAAAGTTACGTCCCCGTAACTCACCTACCTCTTGAAAAAGCTCAGGGTACTTTAGACGCATCGCATCTTCTGCTTCTCATGTGGCTTCTTCAGTATTCTGATTTCTCCACAACACCTTCACATTTTTAACATCCTTATTTCTCGTACTACGCACCTTGTGGTCTAGGACCTTGATGGGTTTCTCCTCATTGGACAAGGTTTCGTCTAATTCTACGTTTTCATGTTCTAGGACATGCGATTCGTCAGGTACGTATTTTCGGAGTTGGGATACGTGAAACACGTTGTGGACCCTTTCTAACTCGTTTGGCAATTCTAAGCGATAAGCCACTTTGCCTACTCGCGCTAAAATCTCATATGGTCCTATGAACTTAGGGCTTAGTTTCCCTTTCTTCCCAAATCGCATCACTCCTTTCATTGGAGACACCTTAAGCAATACTTTTTCACCAACTTCATAATTCTCTTCCCTTCGCTTCTGATCCGCATAGGACTTCTGCCTGTCTTGTGCAGCCCTAATCTTCTCTTGAATGACTCGCACTTAGTCAACAGTCTCTTGAATCATTTCAGGGCCTAACACCACAGTCTCACTAATATCGTTCCAGCACAAAGGACTACGACACTTTCTCCCATACAATGCTTCAAATGGTCCAAATGGTCTTCCCATGATCCCTGGTATTCTAAGACACAAGCTCTTAACATGTCTTTTAGGGTTTAGATGGTTCTTTCCGTTTGACCGTCTGTAGCTGGGTGAAAGGATGTACTCATCAACAGCTCACTACCAAATGCTTCCTGGACCTTTTTCCAGAAATTAGAAAGGAATCGCGAATCCCGATCAGACACTATACTCGTGGGTACTCCATGCAGTCGAATGACATGTTTAACATATGCTTTGGCTTGGGCTTCTATACTCCACGTGTCTTTCATGGGTATGAACCTCGCAATTTTGGTCAATCTGTCCACTATCACCCATATTGTGTTATTGCCTCCCCGACTCCTAGATAAGGCTACGACGAAGTACATGGATATCGAATCCCACTTCCATGTTGGAATGTCTAGAGGTTGGATTTTGCCTTGAGGTCTCTTGTGTTCACTCTTAACAATCTGACACGTTAGGCATTTGGAAACAAACTCGGCTAATGCCCTCTTCATTCCAGGCCACCAAAACACCTTTTTGAGGTCCTTATATAACTAATCCCCCTTGGGTGGACGGAATAGCTCGTGTTATGACCTTCACTCATTATCTTTTGCTTCAACTCCTCACATTTTTGCGGTACACACCACCGACCCTTGTAGCGTATACTCCCATCCTCATGGATTTCAAACCCTTCTGCTTTTCCCTCCTTAAGTTTTGCTTTGACTTGCTCAAGTTTCACATCCCCAGGCTGACCCTCTCTTATTTCATCTAGGAAGTTGGGCTGGATGGTTAGGGCACTCAATAACGTTTCCACTTCCCCTTCATGAACCACTTCAATCTGGAGTTTAGAAAATTCTTCACAATGTTTGTCGGCAACTACCAAGGTGTTTAGGCTATGGCTAGACTTACGACTCAATGCATCAGCAACGACGTTTGCTTTACCCTCATGGTATTGAATGTCTAAGTCATAGTCCTTAATGAGCTCTAACCACCTGCGCTGTCGCATATTTAGGTCTTTCTGGGTGAAAATGTATTTGAGACTTTTGTGATTGGTGAAAATTCGACAAGTCACCCCGTAAATGTAATGTCTCCAGATTTTTAAGGCAAAGACAATTGCGGCCAACTCTAGGTCATGTGTTGGGTAATTAACCTCATATGGTTTCAGTTGACGGGACGCATAAGCTATAACTTTCCCATTTTGCATAAGAACACAACCCACTATAGACATCATACCGCTCATCCCCGTTAGGCAAGGCTAACACAGGTGCTGAGGTTAGTCTTTCTTTGAGTGTTTGAAAGGCTTTCTCACTATCTTCAGTCCAGTTAAACTTGCAATCTTTCTTCATTAAGTTAGTCATGGGTTTTGCTATCTTTGAAAAGTCTTTAACAAACCTCCTATAATAACCGGCTAAACCCAAGAAACTCCTTATATCTGTGACATTCTTTAGTGTAGGCCATTCACTCACAGCTTTTATCTTTGCAGGATCTACTAACACACCCTCCTTAGAGACGAAATGACCCAAACATGACACTTTTTCTAACCAAAACTCACACTTAGAAAACTTTGCATACAATTGGTTCTCCCTAAGCGTTTGTAAAATAAGCCTCAAATGTCTCTCATGTTCCTCCTTACTCCTTGAATAGATCAATATATCGTCTATGAACACGACTACGAATTTATCGAGGTAGGGTCGAAAAATCCTATTCATGAGGTCCATGAAAATAGAAGGTGCATTAGTTAACCCAAAAGGCATGACGGTAAACTCATAGTGTCCATACCTAGTCCTGAAGGCAGTTTTAGGTATATCTTGATCAGCAATCCTCAACTGATGGTAGCCAGACCTTAAGTCTATTTTAGAGAACAACCCTGCACCCTGAAGTTGGTTAAACAAGTCATCTATCCTAGGTAATGGATATTTGTTTTTGACAGTGACATTGTTCAACTCACGGTAGTCTATACACAACCTCAAACTACCATCCTTCTTCTTCACAAATAAGACAGGGGCTCCCCATGGTGACATACTAGGTCTAATGTACCCCTTCTCTAGTAGTTCTTCCAACTGGTTTTTCAACTCGTTCATTTCTGCTGGAGCCATTCGATATGAGGCTTTTGAGATAGGTCCAGTTCTAGGTACTAAGTCAACAGTGAACTCTACATCTCTCCTTGGCGGCATACCAGGTATTTCTTCAGGAAGAAACATCCTGAAATTCTCTTACTATAGGCACATCATCAACCCTTCTCACGGAACACATAAATAAGGCCATCCTTTGTCTATATAACTCTTAAGTTGCAAGGCGTTGATTACTTTAATCCCAGGTTCTCGAGGTATTCTCCTATATGACACCCTTTTTTCCCGAAGGATCTCTCAGTTTCAGTTTCTGTGCATCACAGTCTATCTTAGCCTTGTATTTCCCAAGCCAATCCATCCCCAAAATGACGTCTAGGTTCAATAAGTTAAACTCTATTAGATCGGAAGGAAAGAAGCCCTCCCCTATTTTCAATGAGACATTAAGGAATTTCTTAGAGCAATTAACAGTATCCCCCGGCGGAATAACTATAGGCATATAAATTGACTCGGACTCAACCAGTGCTAGAGTTCTAACAGTTGTATGGGCAATAAAAGACAAAGATGCTCCAGAATCTAATAATACTTTAATAGGAATTGAGTTGATAGAGAAAATACCAGTGACAACATCTCTACGAGCTTCCTCTTCGCTAGCCGTCATCATATACAGCTTCCCTTTGCCCTTATTATCATTGTTATTGGTCACATGGTTCCCAGATGGTGCATGGTTATTTGCATTAGTTGGTGGTGTGAGTAATTAGAGTTCCCTGACCCATTGTATGCATTTTAACCATTCCCATTCCCATTCCCATTCCCATTCCTAGGCTTGTCTCCATAGTTCCCCTTCTTCTGACCGTTGGGGTTAACCTTATTCTTTGAGTAGCATTCATACGCTCTATGCCCCATTTTCCCACATTTACGACACTCCACCTTGTTACCCTCGCAATCTCTCCCAGGATAGTTGTTTGGGCACTTCTTACACCTGTACACACGCTCAGGTCTGCAGTTGTTGGTGTTATTGTTGCGGTTATTGTTATTGTGGTGAGTGTTGTTGTTGTTGGGTCCCTTTCCAAAGTTTCTTTGGGAGGTTTGATTGTTCTGGTTCCCATGGTGTTTCTTTTCAAATCTCTGAACCTCGGAATTTGGATTCTCCTTTCGCTTCTCACCTTGTTTACCTCCTTCCTCTCTTTTCCTTATTGCATATAGGTGGGCGGCTTTGCCAAAAACATGGTCCAACGAGGTGAAAGTATCTCCCCCCAGTCTCCTTTGTAGGTCAAGGGTGAGCCCTAACTCAAAACGTGAGGCCTTAGCTTCCTCAGTAGGGGCAATTTCAGGAGCAAATCTCATCAACTCAATGAATTTGCGGTAATACTCCTCAACAGACAGGTTCCCTTGTTCTAGCATCATAAACTCTTGGGCTTTCACGTTTTTGAGGTATGGGGGGTAATACTTATCCCTCGTGGCTTTCTTGAAGGTTTCCACCCAAAGTCGAGTTGTTTGAGGAGGTTGTCCTTAGCTTGAGTCCACCAAAAGTGGGCATCCCCCTGTAGGTAATAGCTTGCTAAGGGCACAGTCTTGTCATTTGGACAGGTGAGGGTAAGGAAAAGCTTATCAAACTCCCCAACCCAGTTTTCCAATTCTTCTGGCCCCCCTTTCCCGTTCAGTACTGGTGGGTTCCTACGGGCAACCTTTTCAGACAAATCCCCATCCCGGTTATGTCCTTGGGCTAGGTTAGCTACGATCTGCACTAGATCACGAATCGATTGTTCGACATTCAGAGAGGGATCAGGCGTACTACCCTGACGAACCATTCTGCGCTGAAAAATGACACAACGGCTGTTTCAGCGACATGCACATAGTCGTTTATTTATTTAACTACTACACATTGGCACGTTTATATAACACCTTTTTATTGCGAACAATCATTAAGTCTCTATTGACTTGCAATATAAACATCTCAAATAAGACGTTACATCGTATAAAAGAATAAAAATATTGTATTATTATTGAAAAGGGGAAAATTTATTTTTTCCAAAGAAAACATAATATAAATAAATAAAGGAATAAAAAGGATGCTAATTTGCTACTTGGCATGCAAGCCTTATTAAAACTGAAATAAATGAATAAAAGAATATTCTAATCCTAATTATATGTTCAAAAGAAACTAGGGACTATAATGGTGAGCTTCGTCATCTGAGTTAGGATTCTCTATTCCTTCTTCCATGTCAGCTTCGTCCTCAGAAGGCTCGTCATCCTCTATAGGTTCATCTTCCTCCAGAGGTTCTTCTTCCTCCAGAGGTTCTTCCTCCAAAGGTTCTTCCTCTTCTTCTTCTATGGGCTCTTCTTCCTCTTCTTGGTCATTTTCCTCAATCGGATCCCCTTCAGCAGGCTCATTTTCATTAAGATCTTCCTCTTCCTCATTTTCTATGTCAAGTATAGGTACAACATGATCCTCCTCAATCACTGTGATGAATGTCCTATTATTCCCCTCATCATCGGAAATGTAGGTAACAGTTCTAAGGTTTGACGCTATATGGTAGTCCTCGGGTATGAACTCATCCTCAAAAGTTTGGTATCTTGCTCTTTTTACAGCTCTAGATGGTGATTATGGCTCAGTTTTAACTCTAGGGTTCTCAGAATTCACATCTACAACCTTAGTTCCCGAGCTTTCCCCCACATGATTGGTTCCTCTAACTGGAGGTGATGAGGTAGAGGGCTCCGAACTTCTTTTCTCACGAATTCTCCATTCATTTTCACAGTATTTAAGATCAGTATTGAAATGCCCTACAGTAGGAAGGTATTGGCTCCAGTAGGTGTGTTTGGTTGCATTAAAAGCTCAATTTTCTCACCATATATCCCCATATCTATGGTGTATGAAAAGGTAAGGTTCCTCCTCAGGGACGTACTGCAGCATAAAGTACATTTTCTCCATTTCAATCCTTAGTCTAGTATCTCCCTGTAAGGTCCTATATTCCATAGCAGCTTTCATCTTATAGGCCCAGATGTCCCAATCTTCCGCTATTAGGTGTTTCACCAGGTATTCCTTAGGACCTATGTCGTAAACCATCTGCGAAAATAAAGAAAGAAAATAGTCTAAGTTTTTTGTGAATTTAAGGTTTTTAAGTATACATTATATATAAACATATATAAGAGGTAAAACGATTATTTTCAATTTTAGAACTTCTTAAAGAGGTTCAAAATATGTACAACAATTAGATGGTTCTTTCCTAAAATATTCGAAATAAGATTTTAGTTCAATACCTTTTTGAAACATCCTTGGAATATTATACTAATTCGAACTTAACTTAGTGTTCCTAACCACTATCTATGTACCTATCCTTGTACATCCTCCTAATTTATTCATACTTCGAAGATTTCAAAGAACCTTTCACAAATTACATCAAGCAACCAACACAACATTTCATATAATCAGAACTTCTGATTCATTCCACAATATTTACATACTTCATATAAACATATCAGACAAGTAAGGCAAGAAAGGCATTACAAATAAAATCATTCCTATGATTTAATGCACGCAAAAGTAATCTATATGCTCTTATCCCACACTACCCATTTTAAAAATCTTTTGAAATATCCTTGAAAATAGGAACTTTTGGCTCGATAACCGGGCTTTTGTAACACCCCAAAATCTATACACGTCCCGAACTACATTGCATTGACTTTGGGAGTGTTACCGGCATATGAAACGCAAGGCTTATTGAAATTAAAACGTTAACAACTCCTTATTAAGAAAAACTACATTGCAGCGGAAATAAAATGTTTACTTTAAACTACAACTCGGGAATCGTCATTGACCCCTTTTATTCAAACCATTAACTACGAATGTTAATAATTCTATAAGTTCAACAAAAACACTTAAGAGTTTATAAACCAGAAAATATTCCCCGTATGCCCAAACTCATGCAGCATCACCAGCATACCTAATCTGCTCCCGATTGAAATATTAATGGTTCATCACAGGTCAACAAACATCACAAATAACAAACAATCAGCTATATTGAGTACGTACATAATCAGTTAAATAATACATTAAACATTAATAGAATAATAATAAACATTCCTAGACATGATACTACAAGAATATTACATTTCATTTTTATAGTTTAATTGGCATCGAACGGGCACCGTCATCTTTCTAGAATCATACGGGCTACTTAATCCTTAATAGACAACTTGGTCTATTAGATGGAATGTAAATACGGTTTCGTTCCGTTCCACATCCATCACCTTAGTATGGATACCCCCAAGATTGTACGGAACCTTCTGCCTACTTGAGTTATCAAAATTTATAAGGACACTACTATCGTCACAGTAGGCCTGCTTAGGAGTGTAGAACAAGTCCCACACTCCCCCATTGTTCATATTTGTAGGGATTCAACTACAAGTTTATCGCCAAAGATCCTTCTTAGTGATATTCATTCATACAACATTATGCATATAATCATTTAATTTTCCTTCTTAGGTACATTGCTCAATTCTTTAATTTAAGCAACTTCTCGTAGCATCCTTGCTACAACAATAAATCACAGGATTCTAATCCAACTCTCATTTCATGCTTGTGATACGATAGAATTACGCATACTAACAATAATGCATTCCAATTCACAAGTCATATAACAAGGAAATACATACAGATTTCCAATTGATTTCATGTTACCAAACAATCTCATCAACCATAATCAACAACAGTTCCCTATCATGATTCAAGGTCCCAATATAACAATCATAACCTAAACATGATACTAATATATCGAACTGAACTAGTACGCGTACGTACCTTGTAACGAAGAATCTTCGCTGACTACTTAAAACGTTCCGCTTATGAAATTGGGACCTAATCGAATAATGAAAGTATTTCAGTGCAAAGTCCTTGATAATATTAAATAAAATCAGCTTATCTAACCATATAGAATATGATGTTTTGAATATTAAAATACCCAATCTAGTTGCTTTAAACTTTCTTTACATAAACCTTATTGAAGTAGCATATTTAGGGATTAATAATAAGATGTAAATCTGATTTTTATTTGTTAACTTACATTATACTTGCTCATAATAATAAAACTTAAACAACTATATATATAAGTATATAAAATCAGAATTAAGAAATAAAATTATCATAAGAACTAAAACATAATAGTTTTTATACTTTGTTCCTATACTTTATTTATAATTACAAAACTTAATCAAAGATACATAAGGATACCTAAATCAGATTTTACAATTAATTTAAAGAAGAAAAGAGAGAATTTTCATTTTTATACCTAACCAACTCGCCGGCGACAATCACCGGCGACACGAGGAACTCCGGCAGCACCACAACCGCACTCGCAAGACTCGCCTCGCTCGCACAACACTCGAGCCACTCACGCTCGCACGACCTCGACTCGTCGCAACACACCACGCACAACACCCCACTCGCTCACCAACACCGTCGAGCCACACTCGTATAGCGCAACACCCTCGACAGCCCGCACACACGCCGCAACTTCGAGTCGCACCGCACGACCCTCGAATGCTCACACTCGACGCACTCACCAGCAGCAGCGACGACTCGTCGCTCGACACACAGCAGCAAGCCTCGCGCCACACTCGACTCGACGCCTCTTACGGCCAACGAAGAAGACTCAGGGGAGGGGAGGAACAGTTTTGCGGGAGAGATGAAGAAGAAGTGACGAGGTAGGAGAAGAGAGGAGAGAGAAAAGTTTAGGGTAAAACAAAACGGCTGACTAGTAAAAGGAAAAGGGTTTTATTTTCTTTTTCCTTTTTCTTATTTATAGCATGGTAAACCTAGGCTCAGAAGGATTTGTTTCCAACTCAAAATCCGATTTCTTATTTTATTTATTTTGAAAATAAAACCAAACCAAACTATAATATAATTAGGTACGAAGTAGGTTGTATATTTAAATTATACTTGTAGGCTCACCCAATTTATATATTTTTTATTAAATAATATTAAAATACTTTCAACTTTATTCTTTATATTACTTATTTATAAAAGAATAACTCCCAAAAATACGGAGTATTACAGGCTTCCCCCCTTAAAGGAAGTTTCGACCCGAAACTTTGAGGTAGCCAGTCTTAACGACGATCTTTTTGCACTTCTAAGGCCCAATATTTCACAAGCGTTTTCTAATTTCGCAAGTCGCATAAGCATTAAATCTCTATTATATAAGGCAACTCTTGTGGACTTTGGTGTCCACTTGAGTTATCCAAATTACCCCCAACTATAAACAAAAATTACAGTTGCAATCATTTAATAAATTTAAAAAACAAAAGTAAAATAAGGAAAAAAAAGGGGAAAAGAATCCTAACATTTGCGTTAAAATAGACAGCCAAGCAGTTACTTTACTTCACTGTACTAATTAATTGTAAAGGCAGTTTTTTCTACTTCTTCAGTTTCTCTTCTTCTCCTTCCTCTTATTTCAACTTCTCTCATGAATGAGGATAAAATTGAAAATATCCACATAATCACGCATACGTGATGTCACGCACGCATCGCGTGCAAAAAATACTAGTACACATAAATAACAGACTTAACAGACTTTAACATACTTTAGAATCATGAAAAGGAGTGAGAATAAGAATCAAATCCCATGTGTAAGAGGTGGGGGGGATCCGGATTTTTTCCGGAAGAATCAAGTGTGCGCCAAGCACACAATCATGCGCTAGACGCATGATTGTGCTCCTAGCGCACAACCATGCCCTGCGCCAGATGCAGTGCCTTGCGCCTAGCGCACGGCGCTGTGCCTAGCGCAGGCTCCTGTGTTTGGCGCAGCGTTCTAATCAGCTTTGTTTTGCACGTTTTTCGATGCATTTTTTTTATGTATTAGGTTGTTTAGGGAAGAATATTTTCTGAGAATCTGATTTTGCTTCATTGATGAGAAAATCCAAAAAGAATAAGAATATTTGTGTTTCCAAAGAGATTGGATGATGTCATTAGGGTGAGGTCATTAGAGTGATGTCATTAGGGTGATTAAGGATGAGAAAAATTAGATTTTTTGGGTTAAAAATCTGATTTTCTATTTCTTTGAAACTCTAGTTCATTTCCCTCATTTCTCAATAAATACCCTCCTTTTTTTACTTCAAAACCAAGTTGAAAAAACTGGTTAAAAATCTGATTTTCTATTTCTTTGAAACTCTAGTTCATTTCCCTCATTTCTCAATAAATACCCTCCTTTTTTTACTTCAAAACCAAGTTGAAAAAACTCAACTTAATTTCACTACTTCTCTCAATACTCCTGTCATCTTCTCTACTACTTCCCTCCTCTAAAAAAATTTCATTCAAGAAAAAGAAAGTAAAAGTTAGAAAAATAATTAGTAAGTAAAGAAGTTCATCAAAAGAAAAAACACAAAAAAGAGTTTAAGTTAGTAATTAAGTGGATTTAGAAACTCGCTTAGAAATTAAGAAAATCACAAAAAAAGGTAGAAAAATTTGCAAAAAGGAAGTGCATCATTGAGCTAGCAAGGTAAAGTTGAAGGTTTTGTTATTTCTTTGATTATCTCCTCAATCATCTACTAACTCTCTCGTTGTTTCTTCTTATCATTTTTTAATTTTTTGAGTGATTTGGGTATGAGGAAGTCCTAATAGGTTACCAACCTTAAATCACCCCACCTAGAATAGTCAACTCTAATGGGGAGACTCTTAGGAAATAATGTGATTATGTGATTTTCCTTAATCAAGTTGTTGTTCATCACCAAAAAATGTTTTCATAAAAAAATTCAAGACAAATTGTGCATAAACATCTCCATAAAAAGAAAATGTGATGCTGTAATTATAATCAGTTTTAATTTCGTACTACATTTCATTTTTCGTCCGTATTATCGGGAATAGTTTGTAGGATTTAATATTTTTCCTATGAAGTGCAAGATGTTTCCAGCAACTGGGCTTTGGAATTTCTAAAAAAAGAATTTTTTGTTAATAATTACAAATCATACACATTTGTTGTGAAAAACTGATTTTATCCAGTACCACATAATCTTGTCTTGCTAATAATGTTTAAAATAAAATCACTTAGATAAAACTAAAAATATCAATTTTAAATAAAACATCAGTAGCTTTTTAAAAATATAAAAATAATGTTCATATGAGTTTTATACAATTTTACATCATTTTTACAAAACCGTTCATGTAAATCACTAAATTCCACAAAATTGATTTTCTTTTCAGTTAAGAAAATAAATAAAAAAGGGTCTTAAAAGTGTCCAATTCCATTTTCAGTCTAGTTCTTCAAAGTGTCTAGAATGTTCATACCAAAATTCACTTCAAACTAAGTTCAATAAGTTGGATTTCAAAGTACAAATTTAATAAAGGTCATGTTTAGACCAGTTTGAGTATAAAATTCACCATAATTCAAGTTGTCACTAAAAGCTTGTAAAATTTTGTAACAACATACAGAATTCATTGACCTATCCATAGATGTATCATATGCTCATTTTAACACTTTCTACAGAAAGTTAAGATTTTTGCAAGTCAGTACAAGAACAAAAGTGCAATCTGGAAAATGAAATGAAGTGATTAACTCAACTTTCATAAAAAAAAATTTGACTTCTTGACACGAAAATGTTAATTAAAAATCATGAAATTTTTAAGTTTCTCTTAAAATGACTTATTTTATCATGTAAATAAAATCATTAAAAATTGTCATAAAAAATCAAATCAAAGAGGTTAATTAATCTTTTATTTTTTTCACAAGTTTACAAATAAACATGAATTCCAAAGCCAATTCAAGGAAATGAAGATCATGGAGCATCATGGTGAAGATCAAGATTGAAGACTTTGTATAGATCATAGATTTGTACATATTGTTGTAATAATAATATATTTGTAAATAGTTATTACATCACTCAATTAATAAAAAAAACATGGAGATGTTTGTGCATAATGTTCATAAATAATTCCACAATTATTTTTTGATAAAATGAGCAACCAATGTTACAAATTTTGCATGTTGGACCAATATGTCATAGTATATGAATTGAATGACCCAATCTCAATTAAGAGGAAAAATTACAAATCTAACTAAGTTAAATTGTATGATGATCCAAATGGATTAATTATATAATTTGACATAATTAGAAAGGTAATTATGATCTCCTAATTGATTTTAGGCCGTTTCACGTGTATCACTTTAAATGGTCAAATTCCAATTAGCCAAACACAATCTCCAAATTTGATCTCAAATTGATCATTTCTCTCTAAATGACTTAATAATCTTCAATTAAGATTATTTCTCAAAAAGCCTTCAATTAGGAAGCAAATCTCTTCTTCTAAGACCTCTTAAAAATCATAAACGTAATCACTAATTAAGGTGGTTATTTCAATCCTCGATTAATCGCTAATTAGAGCGGTTAACTCAAACTTTTCATTCAATCACTAATTAGGGTGATTAGCTTGATCTTTCATCATATTTAATCACTAATTAGAGTGATTACTTAAACCTTAGTTAATCATTAATTAAGGTTATTGACTTAACCCTCTCCATTTAATCACTAATTAGCTAGAGTGATTATCTTAAACCTTAATAATCGTTAATTAGGGCGATTATTTTTCTCATTTAATCGCTAATTAGAGTGATTATCTTAAGCCTTGAATAATCACTAATTAGGGTGATTTCTTCTTTCCTCCATTCTAAATCACTAATTAAGGTGATTATCTTGATCCTCCTTCATATTCAATCACTAATTAAAGTGATTATCTAAACCCCATTTCAATCACTAATTGGAGTGATTACCATATTCCTAATAGATTTGTTTAATTCTAAAGGTGAATTATTTATAATCTATTTCATTTTCTTCCCCAATGGAATTGGCCATTTCAATCACTACGATGGCTTTTTTCCATGAGTGGGTTCCAATCCCGCAATAATTGGTACGTAGTGCAACTTCAGTGCTCAAACCTACCATGTACAAATGATATATTGGTCCTAAATAAAAATGGTTAATGTGTATATGTGCAAATTATGTGATTTTCTTTCTTTTTAATAGCCATGATTACTTTATAATGGAAAATAAGTCATTTAGTAAGAGCCCGTTCTGTAGAACGGAAGAGGAGACGAGTTCCTGACGTTCGCACCTCTTAGCCTAAACCCCAAACCCTATCTCATGGTATGAAAGACCAATTTTAAAAAAAGCCTTATCCATATGATGTCATCATCGTTTTAAATGATATTTCTTGAAATTGATTTTAAAATGATTTATTAAATAAATCTGTCCCTATTCAGATATTAATAGGGTGGCGACTTTAAAGTTTTCTAAAACTCATTGTCCAATGAGAGACTTTCGTGTAATTTAGACCGTTAATTAAGACAGTCAAAAATCAGATACCACAGGTTGTCGACTTCACTGGGGATAATACTTCCACTTGAGGTATAAGAGGTTTAAACCTGAGCAATGCGTTATATATGTTCCATTCCATATGTATATATAATTAAAAAGTTAATCATGGCTATTCGCAATTTAATTTTTGTATATAGCATGCTTATGTGAAAATTACGTGTGCTTGGTAGTTTATCGATCCATACACGTGCACTCTTTTTAACCATTTTCTTATTAGGTCTGATACCTCTGTCTATTGGCAAGGGTCAGAATTTTAGAATGACAAAATTAATGAATTAAGGGCGTAAAACTTGCATCCGCGAGCTATTGCGACCGGCTATGTCAGGAGCGTTCACCCTCGATGGACACAATGGAAGTGACTTGAGGTTACTTTAACATAATCTCTCCTTAAATGAATCACCTTTTAGTTGACTTTTAGGACACAAGGGTCAATGCACAAATGTCCTTTATTTATTTCTGTTATTGAATAATGTGAAATTTTTTCGAAAATTCATCAGTCCGTTTCAGTCGGTCAATACTTCAGTAATCATTAACTGTAGCGGAATTGCTGCCGAAATGATTATTGAAATATTAAGAGTATTCTTGTTTATTTATCACGAGTGTCATATAAAAAAAAATGGGTGCTCACCCATTTTCAGAAAAAACTCACATTTACATCAAAATTCTTTTCATTCAAATTGGTTTTTCAAAAAACAAAATTGATTTCTAACAAAAATCCTGTTTTGAAGATACAATCCCAAAATAAAACAAAAAAAAAATGAAAAAAATGAAAAATGAAAAGAGTCGTAATCACGAGTTCAAAACGTGTCATGTTTAGAATGTAATTAAAACATGGTTCAAAACACGAGAAGTCTAGTCTAAAAAAACACAAAAAATTGTGTCAAAAGGGATAATCAATTTTTTTTTTTTTAAAAAGAGGAAAATTCTTCCATTTCCTGCTAAAAAAAACATATAAAGAAAAATTCATCAGTCATTGACTAACATTGTTAGTGTGTACATTTCAGGTACTTCAAATTAGTCTAATCCTAAGAGGTGGAACAGACGTATTCAAACAGGAGAATACATGGCCTGGCGCCTAGCAAACTAAACTCGGAAAAAGGTTGAGAAGAACCCGAGTACTTCACGTTAGTCTAATCCTAAGAGGTGGAACAGACGTATTCAAACAGAAGTATACATGGCATGACGCCCGGCAAACTGAAGTCTGAAAAAGCTTGAGAAGTACCTGAATCATTTAATTGCTTTTATATTGTACTGTGTTGGTAGAGCTACGTGCGGCTTAATCCCCTAAAAAAAAATTTCAATGTTGTAATGCATCTATCTTAGCTTTCTCTACTATGTAATGTATAAAAAAGGGGTACGTAGGCAACTCATTTTCTGAGTGCAACTGTAAAAAAAAGAAAAAAATTTACGTAAAATTTCATTTTTTATATATCAGAATTACGTTGGGCCTGATTCTCCATTCAAAAAAAAAAACATCACAAGAAAAACTTCTTCCCCAAATCCAAATCCACTTATGGAGATACGTAGGCAACCTTCGGGTGCGACTCCTTTTGCATTTAATATTTTCTTTTATGGTTTCAGCGCTTAGAAGCAATCAATACATGCAGATCACTACAAAGAAGAATGATGTCTGGGGCATTATAATTTGCCAAAATGAGGACACAAGCCTCGTTATACCTCTTTTCTCTTATTTCTGTAGTAGCAGGAAATGGAAGGATATTATCAAATTGATTTTAAAAAATGTTTATGTATTATCCCGAAAAAAATATGAGTCTAAAAAGTGGAAGTTAAAAATGTAAATAAAAAGGTCCAAGTCTAAAAAAAAAATAATAACAAATCAAAAAATGTAATGAAAAATCCAAAACAAATGATAAAGTCAAGGTTTCACACCTTTTAATAAATGATAACTGAAATTGGGGTTAAGAGAAAAAAATAATTTTCAAAGATATAATTTCTTTCATTCCCTGGACCAAAAAAAAGAGAGAAAAAGAAAAGAAGAAACAAAATATGGACAAACTTCTGTGCTAACTTTTCATCTCATTCCACAGGAACTCTGCCTGGGCCCGCTCAGGATCTATGCTGATTCCCCGAAGTTCTGACCATAGTGAACGTTCTCTTTCGATAATACTGTCATCCTTGTCTACACCAGATGTATTCTCTGCTCCACGTCTCAGCAACATGTCTGAAATTTCGAACAACGAGCACCCACATAACTCTACCCCTCCACCTGATCCAATGACTGAGCTCCAAGGACTTGTCCAAGCCATGCTTGACCGACAGGATAATATTGAACAAACTGTGTTGGGCATAATGCGCCAAAGCGCCCAGATGCCTCCTCCTCCTCCTCCGGAGTCAAAAGTAGCTTCACCTTTTCATCTTGAGCCTATGAACAATGAGAGAGAAATTCCCACTAAGCTCGAGGAAGAAGTAGTTAAGCTCAAGGAAGTTTTAAAAGGCATGACTAATGCTGAACCATGGATGGACATTCAAGGGTTAACACTTTTCCCAAAGGCACGATGACCTAATGGCTTCAAGATGCCTAACCTGACAAAGTTTGATGGGACCGGCAGCCCCACCAATTTCCTGAAAATGTATCTAGGGGCAATGAGTCCCTGGGGAGTGGAAGAATCTTTGATGGCTCAACTCTTTCAACAATATATAGATGGTGCTACAGCACATTGGTTCCTCAATCTTGAAAACACAAAGAAATCCACTTGGGCTGACATAGTCAGAGAGTTCTCAAACCAGTACAAATATAATGAAGAAATTGATGTTATTAGAAGGGATCTGGAGATCACTTCTCAAAACCTTAATGAGACATTTTCTTCATTCATCACTCGGTGGAGAAACAAGGCCTCCAAAATGATGAGTAGGCCTAATGAGGAGGAACAACTGCAAATGGTTGTGAAGAACCTTCTTCCTGTATATAAGAAACATATGGCCTACCAATATTTCCCGACTTTCAAAGCTTTGATTGCTACGGGAACTCTAGTTGAGGATGTTGTGAAAAGGGGGGACATCAAGAAAGATGAACCTACTGGCGGCACTACTTATAATGCAAAGTTTGGAAATAACAAAAGAACTCCAAACAATGATTCAGCAGCTCCTAAGACAACTAATGCGATCTATGCCATTGGCGCATCTTCTGCATTCCAGTTACGGCCACAAAGGAACTTTAACCCCTTAAACATGACTTATTCACAAGCTCTCTCCAAGCTAAAAAAGGCCAATCTCATTCAACCCTTGAATCCACGTCCACCTCCAAAAAATCCTTACCCTGGTAATGACCCAAACCACAACTGTGAGTATCACCAAAGTCCGGGGCATAATACTAAAAGCTGCACGGCTCTAAAGCATCAAATTCAAAACCTTGTGGATGATGAAAAACTCTCCTTAGGATCCACTTCCAATAAACCAAACGACTCTCAGCCCAACATCACAAAAAACCCCCTTCCTAATCATAAGCCCTCATTTGCCATTAATGCCATCTCTGTTGCTTCAGATGGATGCGATCCGATCCAGTTAATACGTAAGACAACTCCCCAAATGTATGAAATGCCAATAGTCGTAGGTTACAAGTGCCTGGTCTATGACTATTCCACTCAAGAAAAAGTCAAAATGATGCCTTGTAAAGACCCCAGCTTCACTGTCAACAAAGATCCATTCTCTGACATGTGTGGAACTTTGGATTATGATGGTGCCTTCTTCATTTTGGACTCTGATGCTGATGAAGATGCCTCTTCGGTCTTGACAATTGTGGAGAAAGACACTGGAGGACATTCCACCACTCCAAATACATATCAGCGCCCCATCTGCCTTGATGATCTTAGTGATGAGGAGTTCGTGGATATATTTCATTTGACTAGAGCAGGTCGTCATTTTAAACCATCCCATTTGGAGGGTGAAAATCATTTGGAGGTATTGAGAAGTAAGGAAAAGGGGAAGGAGCCAATGACAGAGGATAGTAAAAAGGAAGATGATGCTATCAAGCGCATGAAAGAAGTAACTGCTAATGTTTCCATCTGGAAATTGTTAATGCATTCCCAACCTCATAGGGCAGCTATTCTAAAGCATCTCAATGAATCCTCTGTAAGCTCTTCCATAACACCTGACCAATTGGTGGGGCTCATTCATAGGGTAGATCGAACTCTCATGTTCACAAACCATGATCTCCCTAACAACATCAACCATAACAATTCGTTGCACATCACTATACGCTGCAATGGATGGGAGATACCTAGGGTATTGATCGATAACGGCTCTGCAATCAATGTTTTCCCTCTGCGTGTGCTAACAAGACTCGGTTATTCAAAAGAAGATCTGGTACCATCCAACCAGGTGGTCAGAGCATATGATAATGCCAAGAGAGAAGTACTGGGTTTAATCAGCCTCCTCATTGAATGCAGTCCCGTGGCAAGGAAGGTGGAATTTATGGTCATTAACATTCAAGCATGTTTCAACCTTTTATTAGGAAGGCTGTGGTTGCATGAAAATAGAGCAGTAGCCTCTACTCTACATCAGAAGGTAAAACTTCTCACTGATCAGGGTGCTGTGACTATTTCTGGTGATCCAGAAATTATGACTATCTCCAACACCGGGAAATCGGTATTATATCTGAACGAAGTAGAGGGCACTAGGTTGGATGGTTATACTATCCACTGTATTCTAGCAGCACCTGAAAATTCATGGATGAATGAGGTCCCAACAGCCACACCAGATGTAAGTGCTGAAGAAACAGAACCAGAGTATAGTGAGGGTGACGAGGAAGAAATAGGAGTTCCAAGCATCGACACTCATGATACGTCAGTTGAAGCACTGGAGGAATCATGTGTCGGCAATCCTTAAGATGATGATAATGACTCAAAGAAGAGATCTAGGACTGATGATTTTGACCTGGACTTTAATGTAGTAGGTCCTATCCGAGAAGTTCACACTGAATCACTGATTCTCTTCCCAGGATATCAACACGAAGATCATTATCGTGAGTTACCATAGTTCCGGAAATTTGATGGGAACGGTGATCCTTTCGTCCATTTAGTTGGATTTGTGAATGCCTTGCACCCATGGGGCATACCAGAGGAAGATTACTCCATGTTGTTTGACAAGAGTTTAGAAGGACCAGCTTTGGACTGGTACTACTCTTTGGATTATGTGGATAGAGCTAGTTGGGAAAATGCTAGCCAAGCCTTCGTTAATTAGGCTCTCGAGCATAAACAGACTGATGTCAAGAAGCTGAAACTAGTCACTTTGTGTCAGAGCGCCTTAAAAACTTTCTCGCACTTTTGTTCGAGATGCACTCATATCCGCACACAACTTCGTTTCCCTATTACTGATCGAGAGTTCATGCTCATATTGCTGCGGAACCTGAACAATTTCTATTATCGTCACATGGTTACTATCAAATACACCTCCCTCAGCCACATGGAACAACATGGCTTTGACATCGATGCTCTGAAATTGCAAGAAAAACGACATCGGGAAGATCTTGAAACTCCCAACACAAATCCAAGGGTGTATGCTAAGATAGACAAACCATTGAGTACGGTGTATGCTCGTCTTCGGAGGCAAGGAATACTTCAAATCCCAGCGCATGTGCACTGTTTACCTCTTCCCGGAACATACATGAGCAAACTCTGCTCTTATTGTCGTCAATTTGGGCATGAAACTGATCGATGCCATGATCTTATTACAAAGTTCAAAACCTGGTTGATCGAGGCATCATTAGTCCAACCCATAAGGAAGTGCCCGCAAGGAAAGTGTCGGCGCGACCTCAACCTCAATCCCAAGTTGATATCTTCCGCAAATTAGTCGAGCAAGGTCGGATACATTCACTTCCTAGACGCCCAGACGCAAGTCCCGTAGGATCATATCTGCCAATATCATCAGTTGCATGGTCACGACACAAACCAATGTCACGCTCTCAGCTATCGTATCAAGCAGATCACCAACATAGCTCTTGTCTACCGCAAAGCTACTTGATCATCTCACAGAATGGAAAAAATCTTCGGTAAAAATCCCGTAGGGGGTTACCCCATCAAAAAAAAAAACTTGAATCCCCATTATCACGTACACTTGCACTGTGAGATCACTCCACCTATGTAACACCTGGGGTACGTAGGTAGCTCAATATGAGTGCAGCTGCTTTATTGAATAAAAAACTTTAGTTCTTGCTAAAATAATGAACTACGCTTGTAGGCGTGGATTTTTCAATTCCTTTAATGCCTACACGTGGTGTGAGCGCGTTTATTTGACTACCCCATTGTTAAGGTTTTATTAAAAATACGTTTTGAAGTCGCCAACAATTCTTTAGAGGAAGAATCGTAAACCTAATTGGATTGAAACAGAAGGGACATCGTAGGGACTTATCCAATGTAGATTTCCCCGTCATGACTCCATAGATGGTCTAAATGAACCAAAGATTGAGTTCGGGGGTGAGGGTACGAATATAGTCATAATGAACCACATTCGCCCAAAGTTGGCCTCTACTAAATATCGATTCATTACAGATTTTATGCCAAAGGATAATCAAATAATGTTTTAAAGCACCCTAAAAATAAATAATCTAAGTTGGTTCAGGAAACACATAAAAAGACTATATTTTTAGTGACAAGTTATTAGACAATCAATATTAATGGGTTCCTAGCAGGTTGTCCAAATTATCTGAATTAATTAGAACAGTTCTTTAGGTCTTGATTAACAATAAATACAAGGGGATAAATATTGCAATCAGGCAGAAAAATAATATGTTCATAAAAAGAAATAAAAATAAGAAAAGAAAGTCTTGCAGAGAGTTAGTATAATATATACAATTTCGCAGGGACGAGTTAATAATCTACATCATGAATAGAATGTTAGTAATTTCAAGAAAATAATAATAAAAAATAAATAAAGAAACAAAATAAAGGTTGTGAATTTAGTTGACCATCAGAAATTATACCACCGTCCGGGGTCGTTGATTTGTACGGATCTTGAAAAATTGAATTGTTGAACGAGTCTTAAAAAGATTTGGGTTTAGTATTAGGCGCGAATGATGGTGATGAGTATCAGATTTAGTTGTATTAGAAGGGATGTAATATGATGTAAGTATAATGTGGGTCGAGTGTTTATATATAAGATGATGGTAACTGAAGGATGATGATGTTGCGCAGGTTTAGGAAGAATATAGGTGATGATTAATGTGATCAGGTGTGCTGATTTAGGGAGAAGTGATCAATGATGATGTGGCGATAGAGGAATTGTGAGGGAAGGAAATTAGAGTATTGCGTGCCTTTTCTTTTGTGGGATGAGTGCAGAGGTTTTCAAGGGGATTGGCGTGTGTTTGAGTCGAGTGAATTTGTTTGTTAGGTGTTGAGTTTATATGCCGTGAGTTTAGTTATAGGTTCGAGATTAGTGAGATGAGTGTGCCGTAGAAGTCTGAGTTGTTATATGGTGAGGAGATGTGAATTGTTAGGAGGATATATATAGGTTTAGGTAGTTGGGTTGCAATAGGTTTTCGAAAACAATTGAGTTTCTTAAAAGATTTTTATAAAATAGTTAGATAAAGAGCTTTGAAAACACTTTGGAAAAAGATTATTTTTATAAAGGATATTTTTATTAATAAAACTAATCAATATAATTAATTCTTTCTATTAATTAAATTGGACTAGAAAAGGCGTTTTATAAAATTGGGCTTTCATTAAAACTATTTTTAACAGGTTTTCGAAGATGGGCCTTTAATAGGTTATTTAAAAATATTTTAGCAAGTGGGCTTAGTAAAACTAGTTATAAAAAAGGTTTTCGGAAATGGGTTAATAAAATGGTTTAGAAAATGAATTTGGGCTTAAAATATTTTAGTTTAGACTCGTTCTTTATTCTTTCCTTGATCCGGACCAATTGGAGCAGGGTATTGGTCATCATAGGGTGCTAAATGGGGAGACACGATTATGTGTCTACAACGCTAAGTCTGATTCCGCATAAAATGCACCTGGAGCAATGGGGATATGTAGGCAGCCTTCGGGTTCGACTCAAATGTATTAACCATTGTATTTCAGGCAATGTGATCAGCACTCAAGATGCCAGTCATCACATGAGCAATTTCATAATGCTGAATTGACACATCAATGGGGATACATGCCCTAATCTCTATATTTTCTGTCTTTGTTCAATACTAAAGCAGGGAATGGAAGAATGAAAAAAAAACATCTGTTTTCAACCCCAATGACAGTAAAATCATTCAAGAGAGTAAAAAAAAAAACAACATTGTAAAGGTGGACCATTCCATTCAAAATATGGCAAAATCGTTTTCGAAAATTTTCTTTATTCTGCAATATGTAGCTTTCTTCTCTTTTCTTTTAATTCTTTTTTCTCTACCTTTAGGTCCAAAAAGAAGAATCTTGTCCCTTCTCTAAGGATGACCAATTACCATCAGAAAAAAAACACCTCAGCCGTATCCACAAATGCGGTCAAAGAGCCTGTAAGGTTTATCGTGCAACCTCTGTCCAAAGGATTTCAAATCATGATGAAGATGGGTTATACTCAAGGAACCAGATTAGGGCGTGATGGTAGGGGAATAAAGCAACCAATTCCCATAGTAGACAAGCAAAACCGACATGGATTAGGATATGATCCGGGCAGCACTTCACACAACATCAAAGAACCTTCCTTTACACTCAGCGGCCACTTTATCCTGCAAGGAGATACTGAGCTGTACTATGAATTTTCAGAACCTTGGCTTAGTAGGAAGGAACATAAGATTTTATTGGGATTGGAGATATTCTTCAATGAGGCTTGAAATCTGGACTTAATCAAAAGTTGGTTTGTCCAAAAACAAAAAATGAAAAAAGAAAATGACTGGATGGATAATCCGGAACATGGAGTCCTTAAGAAGCTTTTCACTTCTGAGTCCTCTGAGGAAGGGGATTTTGATCCGGTGTCTTTGATGATACCTTTTGGCGAAAGCATTGAACATAAGTGAAGTATTGAGTGTCAGGCAAAAGACGGGCCTATAGAATTTAAAATGTTTTTAGGAAACCATCCTCCACATCCATCTCATGAAAATACCTTTTCACCCCTTTCTGATGGATATCATACTGATAGCTCATCTTCCAGCCAATCTACCTTGCATACCTAGTCAGAAAACTCTGATAGTGAGGAAATTGAATGTGAACCTTTATCTAAGTACATTTGCATGCAAGATGTTATCTCTAACAGTGAATTTAATAATGATGAATCACTTGATACAACTGAAACATATATAAAACCCATGGAAGAGTCCATTGTAATTAATATTGGTACAAAAAATGCTGTAAAAGAAGTCAAAATAGGTTTATCCCTCTCCCCAACTAAACAGTCTGTGTTTATTGCATTGTTAAAAGAGTATGTAGATGTGTTTGCATGGTCTTATGCTGATATGCTTGGCGTTAATAGAAAAATTGCGGAACATTGCATTCCGTTACATCCTGAGAGCAAGCCTAAGCAGCAAAAGCTCCGCCGAATGAAACCAGAGATTAGTCTAAAAGTTAAAGAAGAAATCCAGAAACAGCTTGATGCCAAATTCATCCAAGCTGTAAAGCATCCGAGTTGGCTCGCCAATATAGTGGTCGTACCTAAAAAGGATGGGAGAGTTCGGGTATGCATTGATTTTCGAGATTTGAATGCTGCATCACCAAAAGATTGCTTTCCTCTACCCCACATTGATGTTCTCATGGATAGTACGGCCGATCATGCAATGTTTTCCTTGATGGATGGATTCTCAGGGTATAATCAAATACTCATGGCTCAAGAAGCTATGACAAAGACATCTTTCATCACTTCGTGGGGTACTTTCTGTTACCGAGTTATGCCTTTTGGTCTCAAGAATGCCGGAGCCACATATCAAAGGGCTGCAACCACTATCCTTCATGACCTTATCCAAGACATTGTGGAGGTCTATGTAGATGACATTATTGTGAAAAGTGAAGATCGTGAGGGGCATATTCCTACACTAAGGCCCTTCTTTGAAAGAATCAGGAAGTACAATCTAAGGCTAAATCCTCAAAAGTGTGTATTTGGCTTCACTTCAGGGAAGTTGTTGGGATTCATTGTTAGTCAAGACGACATCAAAGTGGACTATGAAAAAGTAAAATCTATTCAAGGGCTACCTCCTTCAAAAACAGAAAAAGAAGTAAGAGGATTTCTCGGTAGAATTCAATATATCAGCAGGTTCATCTCACAACTCACCATGAGGTGTGAACCCATATTTAAGCTACTCAGAAAAGGGGCATCCCATGAGTGGAACGAGGAATGTCTGGAAGCTTTTGATTCCATGAAAGAGTATCTTTCAAATCCACCTGTTCTAATGCCGCCTAGACTAGGGAAACCTCTGATTTTGTACCTCACTATTACAGAAACGACTATGGGAGCTCTCTTAGCCCAATATCAAGAAGGAACAAAGAAGGAAGTGGCCATATACTATCTTCATAAGAAATTCATGGAGTTTGAGACAAGATATAACTCACTGGAAAAAGCATGTGTTTCCTTGGTCTATGCCATAAAGAAGTTGAGACATCACCTCCAAGCTCATACCACCAATCTGATCTCAAGACTTGATCCAATCAAGAATCTGTTTGAGAAACCCATTCTTAGTGAAAGATTGGCGAGATGGCATGCTATGCTTTCTGAGTTTGATATTCAATGTGTCAGCCAGAAATCTATTAAAGGAAGAGCCATATCTGAAGCCCTAGCAGAAAGACTAGTGTCAGGAGATGAATATGATGATGCATTCCCTGATGAGTACTTATTATTCATTGACAACCCACAATGGTGCATGCATTTTGATGGAGCTTATAATAGGAGAGGTAATGGAGCAGGGGTTTTGTTAGTAGATCCTGATGGAGTCCATATTCCGTTTGCTGTCAAGCTGGATTTCCCAACAACAACCAATACAGCTGAGTACAAAGCCTGCATATATGGAGTAAAGGCCGCCTTGGTAGCAGGAGCAAGAAATATCACTGTATATGGAGATTGTAATCTCATCATATCTCAAACAATAGGAATTTGGAGGGTTAGAGATGAGAGACTTCAACTCTACACAGAGTACCTTCAAGAATTGATCCCTTATTTTGATGATATCAACTTCAAACATCTTCATCGGGAACAAAATAGTTTCACTGATGCTTTAGCCAATCTCGCTGTTAATTTAACATGGGAAAATGGTACAAAGATCAAGTCAGTTTTAATTGAAGAAAGAATTGAAGAAAGGAAGGAACCTAAAGTGACGGTAGCACAAATTGTCTCCATACTGGCTCAACAAGATGATTATGATGTCTGGTACAAGGATATCAAGACTTTTCTGGAAACTATGCAGTATCCAGAGGGAAGTGACAAGAAAGACCGCATATCCATCAGAAGGCTAGCTGCTCATTTTCTCATTCTAAAAGGCAGGCTATATCACAAGGGGTTTGATGGTACTCTGCAACTCTGCGTGAATGACAGCGAAAAGCAAGCCATCATGGAAGAAGTTCATGGAGGAGAATGTGGACCCCATATGAACGGAGGAATGTTGGCTCATAAACTTTTGCGAGCAGGTTTCTATTAGGGTACTCTAGAAGGTGATTGCATCAGCTTTGTTCGTGCCTGCAAGCGATGCCAGATATTTGCTAATCTCAATCATATGCCACCTGTGTCATTACATAATATGACCTCTCCTTGGCCATTTTCGAGTTGGGGCATAGACATAATCGGACAAATTCATCCGAAGACTTCAAATGGGCATCAATATATTCTTATAGCAATTGATTACTTTTCAAAGTGGGTTGAAGCTGCATCATTTTCAAAGCTAGGGGCAAAGCAAGTCTCGAAATTTGTGATTAACAACATTATCTGTCGGTATCACAATTTGAGGGTCATCTGAAGACAACTCTCACAAAATATGCAATCAAGCATCATCAGTCCTCACCTTATCGTCCCCAAACAAATGGAGCGGTGGAAGCAGCCAATAAGACAATCAAGACTATTGTTGCCAAGATGATTGAGAAGACTAGGGAATGGCATGACAAACTCCCATATGCCCTTTGGGGATATAGGATATCAATTAGGACTCCAACAGGAACAACCCCGTATTCTTTGGTTTATGGGATGGAACCAGTCCTACCGATTGAGGTAGAGATACAGTCTCTCAGGGTCATAGCAGAAAGTGAAATCTCAGAAGACCAATGGTATAAAACTCGTTATGATGAGCTTGCATTTGCAGATGAGTGCCGACTACAAGCATTGCATAACTATCAGCTCTATCAGCGGAGAATTGCTCGTGCATTTAACAAAAAGGGTTCGAGATAGAGACATTCAAGAAGGTGATCTAGTCTTAAAGGAAAATAGAGCTCCATTGCATGATCCTCGAGGAAAATTCAAGCCTAACTGGTCTGGGCCATTCCTAGTCAAGCATGTCACCACGATTGAGCAAGAAAAGCTAATGGATTTTGATGGGAATGAATTCACCCATTTCATTAATTTTGATCAATTGAAGAAATATTACGCTTAGGCATCAAAGTAATTGTAATTGTCATGGTTAAGTGACTAAGCAGTTTGTGGATTTTGTATCCTATCTGGTTATTCTTAATAAACATGCCATGTGTTTCTAGATATTCATATAATGTATGCACAAAAGAAGGAAAAAAAAAACAAAAACGAAAATAAGAGAGACCAAAAAAAAAAAAAAAAAAGGAAAAAAGAGAAAAAGAAAAAAACATGCAAGGATGTTTTTGTTTCTTTTTAAGTTTTATGTGTTATGCTTTTATGTGTCATATGATTGATTAATTTTGATTTGCATGTCATATTTAATGTTAAAGTGTGCACGTGTTTTAGAATTGTGTTCACATTGAATTTCTCACAAGCAGATAATTCTCACAAATAATTTTTTTTTTCATCCCAACTGGGGTACTTCATTTTATACATAAAAAGACATAAAGCCTTCATTTCTTACAAACTTAAAAAAAAAAGAAAAAAAAACTAAACAAAATAACATGGAGAAAACAACATGATATTTCTCTCAAACCCTTCTCCTCTTCATGGTAGGGCGTCTGAACCATTGTCTTGACCAATATCCGCCATAAGCCATTGAAGGTAATCTTCATCAATCGTCGGAGAGGGAGGTTCCGGTAGTGCTGATATAATTTTAGCCCCCTGCCATATAGTAGGCATTCTATGAATACCACTCATATCAGCCTCATAAGTGGTACAAGATGGAATAATCTGGAGGGCTGGAATGTGTTGTTGCCTCCAACCAATTTGCCTTAGACACCTCCATGGAAGGTAGAAAGTGACCTGGCAAAGCCCCGGTAGTTGTACACCTCTACGACCTGAATTGCAATATACAATTGCACTAATGCCAAGGTGGTTTGTGACCCACTTTATGTCTTGATGTAGAAAAAAATCTTCCCAGCACCATTTTTGCTAAGTTGATAGAAGGAAGAAATAAGACCTCTATCCCGGACATGATTAGTTTTGTAAGTAAGAATCTTGTGGGGTTTCATGAGAGAAATTTTTTCCAATAACCATAAATGAAGGGCTAATGGACATCCCTTCACGAAACTTTGGGGTTTTCTTTTGAGTTCATCTAAGCCAAGAAATATTTCCACCAAAATAAGTGGTCCAAGACGACCCCCACTAACAATTTGAGGAATAAGTGAAAGACACCGAACATGGCATGTGTTTAAAGACCATTTAGTGAGGGTACTTCCCAAAATCATAATAATGCAAGCATTTTATCTAGCAATCCTATAGTTGGCATTGTTAGAGAATTGCCAAGTGCCAAATTGAAAAGTCAACAATAAGTTTAGACGAAATACCTCATCATATTGTAGATAGTTGCCATGAAGATTTTCGGGATGATATAAAATTATTGATAAATCTCCCGAGATCCTTGTAGGAGATCTAGGCGTAATAACTGGACCATTAGATGGTAAGCCTAGCAAACCCTCGACCTTTTCAACAAGAGGCACAATCTCCCGGTCTCCAAAGCGGAAGACATGACGAGTTTCATCCCAAAATTGGGAAGCAGCATGAATCATGTCATAACAGATGGAAAGAGAAAGCAAAGGCATAAGAGCCTTAGTTAAGCGGGAAGAAGAAAAAGATTGCCTTGGTTGCTCCAAATTCTTTGTGACCCCCGAGAGTTGTTTTTTCTCCCGACTTCCCATTTCATTAGCTTCTTCATAGTTAGGAGCCATTTTTTGTTGTGAAAGAAGAAAGTTAGAGAAGAGATTGGAGCAGTGGAAGTGGTGCATTTGGAAATGAAAAACCATGCCCCTTTTATAGATGGAAAAGATGATCATCCATGATTCATGCCATGGATAATAAGTTTGAGTATTGTCCATAGGGTTATAAGGAGCATCCTTCACCATGGCTAATGACCAAGCATTTGTGGTATGATAGTTTTGCTAAAGCCGAACATAAAAAAAACTGTATCAATGATGAATCAAGAACGTTGATACAATCCCTTTTCTTAATGATCAACCAAAATAATGACCATGGTCAATCTATTTTATATAGTGATCATCATTTTCCGATAAAGCGAATAAGCATTATGCATGAAAAAAATTCCTGAAAGATTTTTGAAAAACAGATAAATTTTTTGCCATATGATGATTGGTCCACCATAGTTTATCTAAAGGGTAATAACCTTAGGTCAACTCCTTTAGGTGACACGACCTGACAATGTCCTAATTTAAGGTGACATGGTGACACATGGAGTCATAAAAAGTAAGTGATGGTAATTTGACGATTTGCTTGTCATGAAGGCCATGAAAAACTATAAAAAAAAACTTGAGTCAACTTGTTAATTGTCGAAGTTTCTCACATTAACAAAAGACAAATTCATAAGACTAAAAAAAAAAAGAGACGACAAAAAAGTCTTATTTTCAATTTTAAAATTAATTGGGATTTTCTATCTAATACGACAATAAAGTCGCATTTTCAATTTTAGAAAATTAATTGGAATTTTCTACTAAAGACGACAACAAAGTCGCATTTTCAAATTTTAGAAAATTAATTGGGATTTTCTATCTAAGACGACAATAAAGTCGCATTTTCAATTTTAGAAAATTAATTGGGATTTTCAATCTAAGACGACAATAAAGTCGCATTTCAAATTTTAGAAAATTAATTGGGATTTTCTACTTAAGACGACGATAAAGTCGCATTTTTAAATTTTAGAAAATTAATTGGGATTTTCTACTTAAGACAACGTTAACGTCGCATTTTCAATTTTAGAAAATTAATTTGGATTTTCTATCTAAGATGACAATAAAGTCGCATTTACAATTTTAGAAAATTAATTGGAATTTTCTACTAAAGACGACAATAAAGTCGCATTTTCAAATTTTAGAAAATTAATTGGGATTTTCTATCTAAGACGACGTCAAAGTCGCATTTCCAATTTTAGAAAATTAACTGGGATTTTCTACTTAAAGCGTCAACAGAAGTCGCAAATCATGTTTTCAAAATAATACTGATGATAATTATTTTTTATGGAGAAGATATTATCTCAAAAGAAATTTTCGGTCAAAACTTCGTGTCTTTTTCAAACATTGGTCATCATTTCCTCCAAAATTCGACCAATGTGAGGCATTCTGTAGACAACAAATTTTGAACCCCTTTTTTGGATAAATAATGATTTTGAAAAGAAATAAAAATAATGAAAATCGTTATGCATCGTGGAAGCGCGCGCCCCGTCAAATGCGTGTTTCGCCCCGGAGCTCGAGTTTCATTTCCTCGTATGGTTTTCCATCTTTGCGTATTAGTCATGCAGTTTCGGCTTAGAAATATAATTTTCCGTGAGTTGTAGTCAATAACTACAATCACCGTTTTAATAAAACGATTCGTAGTATAATCACACTCGTTTTTACTAATTTGACGAGTTTTCGTTAATTGTCTTAAGTTAGTCATTCGAAAAACGAAAAAAAAAACACGAATAGCAATTAGGCGTCGGGATTTTAATCGTATCCCAAAACCGGTAATAATCAGTTTTCTTGATGGTCAAGTCATTGTTCATTGGATAAAGAATAAGAATATATTCTTTAACCATTTTTCTCTTCCTTTATCCATTAGTTAGAGAATGAGAATTATGAAAAGGAGTGTGAATAAGAATCAAATCCCATGTGTAAGAGGGGGGGATCCGGATTTTTTTCGAAAGAATCAAGTGTGCGCCAAGCACACAATCATGCGCTAGACGCATGATTGTGCGCCTAGCGCACAACCATGCCCTGCGCCAGACGTAGTGCCTTGCGCCTAGCGCACGACGCTGTGCCTAGCGCAGGCTCCTGCGTTTGGCGCAGCGTTCTAATCAGCTTTGTTTTGCACGTTTTTCGATGTATTTTTTTTGCGTATTACGTTGTTTAGGGAAGAATATTTTCTGAAACTCTGATTTTGCTTCATTGATGAGAAAATCCAAAAAGAATTAGAATATTTGTGTTTCCAAAAAGATTGGAAGATGTCATTAAGGTGAGGTCATTAGAGTGATGTCATTAGGGTGATTAAGGATGAGAAAAATCAGATTTTTTGGTTTCAAAATCAGATTTTCGATTTCTTTGAAACCCTAGTTCATTTCCCTCATTTCTCTATAAATACCCTCCTTTTTTACTTCAAAACCAAGTTGAAAAAAACTCAACTTAATTTCACTACTTCTCTCAATACTCCTCTCATCTTCTCTACTACTTTCCTCCTCTAAAAAAATCTCAATCAAGAAAAAGAAAGTAAAATTTAGGAAAATAATTAGTAAGTAAAGAAGTTCATCAAAAGAAAAAACACAAAACAGAGTTTAAGTTAGTAATTAAGTGGATTTAGAAACTCACTTAGAAATTAAGAAAATCACAAAAAAGGTAGAAAAATTTGCAAAAAGGAAGTGCATCATTGAGCTAGCAAGGTAAAGTTGAAGGTTTTGTTATTTCTTTCATTATCTCCTCAATCATCTACTAACTCTCTCCTTGTTTCTTCTTATCATTTTTTAATTTTTGGAGTGATTTGGGTATGAGGAAGTCCTAATAGGTTCCCAACCTTAAATCACCCTACCTAGAATAGTCAACTCTAATGGGGAGACTCTTAGGAAACAATGTGATTATGTGATTTTCCTTAATCATGTTGCTGTTCATCACTAATAAATATTTTCATAAAAAAATTCAAGACAAATTGTGCATAAACATCTCCATAAAAAGAAAATGTGATGCTGTAATTATAATCAGTTTTATTTTCGTACTACATTTTATTTTTCGTCTATGTTATCAGAATATTTTGTAGGATTTAAAATTTTTATTATGAAGTGCAAGATGTTTCCAGAAACTGGCCTTTGGAATTTCTAAGAAACGAATTTTGTGTAAATAATTAAAAATCATACAACTTTGTTGTGCAAAACTGATTTTGTCCAGTACCACATAATCTTGTCTTGCTAATAAAATTTAAAATAAAATTATTTACATAAAACTAAAAATATCAAGTTTAAAGAAAACATCAGTAGCTTTTTTAAAATATAAAAATCATGTTCATATGAAATTTATACAATTTTACATTATTTTTACAAAACCGTTCATGAAAAAATCACTAAATTCCAGAAAAACTGATTTTCTTTTCAGTTAAGAAAATAAATAAAAAAGGGTCTTAAAAGTGTCCAATTTAAGTGAAAATTTCCAGTCTAGTTCGTCAAAGTATCTAGAATGTTCATACCTTAATTCACTTCAAACTAAGTTCAATAGGTTAGATTTCAAAGAACAAATTTATTAAAGGTCTTGTTTTGACCAGTTTGAGTATAAAATTCACTATAATTCAAGTTGTCACTAAAAGCTTGTGAAATTTTGACAAAACATAAAGAATTCACTGACATATTTATAGATGTATAACATGATCAGTTTAACATTTTATACAGAAAGTTATGATTTTTGCAAGTCTGTACAAGAACAAAAGTGCAATCTAGAAAATGAAATGAAGTGATTAACTCAACTTTCATAAAAAAAAAAAGTTGTCTTCTTGACACGAAAATGTTAATTAAAAATCATGAAATTTTTAAGTTTCTCTTAAAATGACTTATTTTATCATGTCAATAAAATCAATAAAAATTGTCATAAAAAATCAAATCAAAGAGGTTAATTAATCTTTAATTTTTTCACAAGTTTACAAATAAACATGAATTCCAAAGCCTATTCATGGAAATGAAGATCAACGAGCATCATGGTGAAGATCAAGATTGAAGACTTTGTATAGATCATAGATTTGTACATATTATTGTAATAATATTTTTTTTGTAAATAGTTATTACATCACTCAATTAATAAAAAAAACATGGAGATGTTTATGCATAATGTTCATAAATAATTCCACAATTCTTTTTGATAAAATGAGCAACCAATATTACAAATTTTGCATGTTGGGCCAATATGTCATTGTATATGAATTGAATGACTCAATCTCAATTAAGAGGAAAAATTACAAATCCAACTAAGTTAAATTGTATGATGATCCATCTTACATTTTAAAAATGTGTTCTCCATATTGAAATGGATTAATTATATAATTTGACATAATTAGAAAGGTAATTATGATCTCCTAATTGATTTTAGGCCGTTTCACGTGTCTCACTTTAAATGGCCAAATATCAATTAGCCAAACAGAATCTCCAAATTTGATCTCAAATTGATCATTTCTCTCTAAATGACTTAATAATCTTCAATTAAGATTATTTCTCAAAAAGCCATCAATTAGGAAGCAAACCTCTTCTTCTAAGACCTCTTAAATATCATAAACGTAATCACTAATTAAGGTGGTTATTTCAATCCTCGATTAATCGCTGATTAGAGCGGTTAACTCTAACTTTTCATTCAATCACTAATTAGGGTGATTAGCTTAATCTTTCATCATATTTAATCACTAATTAGAGTGATTATCTTAAACCTTGGTTAATCACTAATTAAGGTTATTGACTTAACCCTCTCCATTTAATCACTAATTAGAGTGATTATCTTAAACCTTAATAATCGTTAATTAGGGAGATTATTTTTTTCATTTAATCACTAATTAGAGTGATTATCTTAAGCCTTGAATAATCACTAATTAGGGTGATTACATCTTTCCTCCATTCTTAATCACTAATTAAGGTGATTATCTTTGTCCTCCTTCATATTCAATCACTAATTAAAGTGATTATCTTAACCCCATTTCAATCACTAATTGGAGTGATTACCTTATTCCTAATAGATTTGTTTAATTCTAAAGGTTAGTTATTCATAATCTATTTCCTTTTCTTCCCCAATGGAATTGGCCATTTAGGGTGAGACATAAGATCGAACTACGATGGTTTTGATCCATGAGTGGATTTCAATCCCGCAATGATTGGTACGTAGTGCAACTTCAGTGCTCAAACCTACCATGTACAAATGATATATTGGTCCGAAATAAAAATGGTTAATGTGTATATGTGCAAACTATGTGATTTTCTTTCTTTTTAATTGCCATGATTACTTTAAAATGGAAAATAACGCATTTAGTAAGAGCCCGTTCTGTAGAACGGAAGAAGAGACGAGTTCTAGACGTTCGCACCTATTAACCTAAACCCTGAACCCTATCTCATGGTATGAAAGACCAATTTTCAAAAAAACCTTATCTATATGAAGTCATCATCGTTTTAAATGATATTTCTTGAAATTGATTTTAAAATGATTTATTAAATAAACCTGTCCCTATTCAGATATTAATAGGGTGGCGACTTCAAAGTTTTCTAAAACTCATAGTCCAATGAGAGACTTTCGTGGAATTCAGACCGTTAATTAAGACAGTCAAAAAACGGATACCACAGCGTGGTGATGATGGTTGCTGATGAAGATGATGAGGACAGAGGAAAAACGACGGCGACGATAATGAATTCAGATCTGGAATGTTGAGTGAGCATGGTTGGTGCGGTTTGTCTTCGATTCTCGTTGCCGTTCGTGGTTGGTGCGGTTCGTCTTCAATTTTGATCTGAACGTTCGTGGTTGGTGCGGTTCGCCTTCGATTCTCATTGCAAGTGGTGTTTTCGAGCCAGAGTGGGAGAGTTGGGGAAAGGGCGGCTGAGTTGGGAGGGTGGTGTGTCGTTCGTCGCTGAGTTGGGAGGAGGGAGGACAGAGGGTGAGAGAGAGGGGAAAAGGTTGGCCTTAGTAGTTTTAGGCCACTAAAACTGATCCAGTTATAGGAGAACCGGATCAGTTAATAAAAACTGATCCAGCTCTCCTTCAAACCAGATCAGTTTAGTTGCCCAAAAATTAGCGCCCAAAAATTAGCGCATTTACTGATTCGGTTTTGTGAGAACCGGATCAATTTATTTGTGACATTTGAGGTTTTTTCTACTAGTGTTATTCCCATAGATAAATTCATGTTCTTAATTAAAATATTCAAATCCTTCAAAATCCAACTCCCGTCGTGATCAAGACAAAGGAATCATAACAATACTAATAATCCCTAATTTAATATTGGAATGTACACAATCAATCAAGCAAGAACACTTAAAAATTATTTTGAAAACTTAAGGTATAATCATGAATTAATTCATACTAGAGATCAACTTAACCATAGATAAAAAGAACTACTCAAGCATAACTGAAATAAATAAAAAACTAGAGAACGATTATAGTTAAAATTCATAATAGAAAACAAAAGAGAAAAGAAAAAGGAAATAAGTACTTGAAATAATGGAAGAAAGGTAGAGTCTTGGAGAACAATGGAGATCTATAAGTTTCTCTCTCTAACTTCTCTCTAAAAACGCTGAAAAGCATATACTGTAAACTAAGTCCATCATAAAATGAATAAAAGAGTATTTATAGCTTCCTAAAATAACAAAAATCCGACATAATAAGTCTTACAACGGGGCAGATCAACACGGACGTGTCAAGAATGACAGCTGACCTGTTAACATGTAATAATATAAACTATTATACGAATAGAAGCGACGACCTCGAAGAAATTAAGGCAACATGGACGTGTCAGAAGTGACACGGGCTTGTTTGCCTGCAAGGTCAGATTTTTCAGCTTAACTTCGAAAAGCTATAACTTTGGTCCCAGAGCTTTGATTGGCACAAATAATATATCTTTGGGAATCTCTTGAAGTATAATTTCCAACCCAGTTGGAATTACCTCATTATCATGTTTGTACAAAAATTTATGAGCGAAATAGTGAAGCTATGTCGTATTTCATACGACTATGAAAAGCGCTTTGCATCTTCTTCAAGTCTAATCCATTTTGGACATATGATGATATACCATTTCAAAGGTTATCCAAGTGCCTTAATGATCATGTCTTCAAATAGGAGTCCAAAATACCTGAACTTACATCAAAGGACCAAACAAACCGTGAAAGCAACGTAGGTTATAAAAATAGGGACCCAAATATACTCAAAATGCAATGTAAATGCTCTAATACTACACGCAAATGCACCCTAATATGCAACTTAATGATGTTAGAACATGCACTTATCAAACTCCCCCAAGCTAAACATTTCCTTGTCCTCAAGCAAACCAAACCAATTCAAATGGAAGAGTAAGATGAACTTCTATAAGGACCCAACGTTTCAACCATTGAACCTCCCAGACATGAAATTCAAGCATATGAAAGATATTACAATGCAATTATAAGATTAGACTAAGATAGATCACAAATCAAACCTCATAAAATTCATGTACTCGCAATTTGACTCCCCAAGGTAAACCACAAACCTTCCCCTAAGCTAGACTCAATTAAACTCGATAAACCTCACTTTAGTCGAGTACACTTTCTCTCATGTGTTTATAGGTTATGAAATTTTCCTTGATACATATACGAAGTCGACTGGAATGGAATATTTTTTCTTTAAACTTGACTTTCATCTCATTCTCCACTTAAGAATTGTGAAATTATGCATACAGATCATGAGGACTTACAAAAAGGTTGTAGCGTGGCTAAGGTAAGGGTAGGAAAAATATTTGGAATGTCGTCCTAAAATCCAACTAGTGGAGGAAATAACATTTTGACATCTATGTCAATTTGATGCAAACACCACAAAACTCCTACTAGAAAGTTCAACAACACATTGCCAATAAATCAGGATAATACCCATCCTTATCAACTCTAACAAAATTCGTTCACCTTTTATTCAATCTTTCTTTCACTTTTTCTTTTTTTGCACTTTTTTAGAATTATTTTAGTCAACTTCTTCATCATCCTTTTCATTTTGTACTTTCACACTATTTCAAACAATTTTTTTTTATTTCAACATCTTTCCTTCCAATAATTACCGCAAAACCACAAACACAAGCTTATAACATGAACTTAGTCTGAACCTAGCTTACCTACATCCAGTTTAGTCATATATTAAACTTATTATTTTTCATTCTAAATTCTCATTGTCCATGAAGGACTCTCTAATACTTCCATGGACTCTGGCAATATCTGACTTTGCCTGCATTCACTCCCCATTGAAGAAACTCCGAATGCTCCCGAGTGTCATTCGAGTCAATAACTCCAAATGCTCAATTTAAGCTCAGTTTCTTCTAATCTAGGCTCAAAGTGCCTAATTCAAGACAAGCTTTCTCAAAGTGGTGGTTTCCTATATTTGTAGTGGTGCCTCCAAATCAAACTCCTGAAGAGTTGTAGTCTGCGAATTTCACTTGCGAACCCCGACTTTATCAAAACAGTTTTCGAAAATCAATTTGCCTAGCTCCATCAATCTAGTTCTCTTAGCTAATTTGCATAATGCTGACCTTGCATGAAGTCTCTATTTAGATCTCTTTCAGCTTTGCGTAACCCCGACATTGCATAATGTCTCATGCATCCTTATAGAGTCTTAGTTTGCATCATTACATCATTATGTAAATTATCTGAGTTATTTGCACCTATTTGCTAACATGATCTTCTCCTGCAAGCTAAATAAATTGCTTGTAGTTATCGTCTTGCAAACTAACTTTGTTTTGCAGAAACTGACTATATATAGACCGATTCTAGATTACAGAGCATCTAGAATTGTTCTCCATCTCGACACAAACTAACTACTTTCACTTGGTCGAGGTGGGGGACTTCTGTAGACACATAATTGTGTCTCCCCATTTTAGTATCCAATGATGAAACATACCGTCGTTCTAATTGGTCCGTATGAAGAGCAATCCAAAGAGCTAAACCAAAAATCGTTTTAAGAACATAAGGTATATTTATTTATTCCAGGCTTAGCTTTGAAATCCCGATTAACTATTCATGATCATTAATTGCATTTTTAAAGCTCATTTTCGAAAAGCCCAATTAATTAAATTCTGATAATTAATTGTATTTGTAATAAATATTAATTCTTGTTGATAATTAATTGTAAATTAAAAATATTATTAGATGTCAAATTTTATCCTTAGGATAATTGACTTTTCAGATTTCAAACTATAATATTTAATACGGTTTTTTCACCAGGTACCCCTAAAGTTTAACGAAATGCACCAGGTACCCTCTTGTTTCAGAAATGCACTAGATACCCTTGTGGTTTAGATAAAATGCACCAGATACCCCTAATGACTGACGACGTCGAATTTCCGTTAGGTTTACACAACTAATTCCCTCTCCTTCCTTTACCAAAGATCTCTCTCTCTCTTTCTCTCTCTCTCTTTAGTTTTGGGCCACCCACCCCTGCACCACCTAATCCCTTCGCGTTCATCATCTCTCCTTCACACTAACCACTGCACCACCCACCACTCTCTCCTTCTTCATATATCTCCTTCGCACTAACCACCACACTACCCACCACCTTCTCCTTCCTCCGCACTCACCACCCTACAACACCACCTTCTTCTTCTTCTTCTTCCTCTCTCTCCTTCGCACTAACCACTGCAAAGCTTGAGTTCCTGTAAAGAAATTCATGGCTTTCCTGAAGCATTCCTGAAGCTAGGATGAAAACCCGAAAGGGCTCCTAGGCAAAATGAGAGATAAAAGAGAGAAAATTTGAAATCATATGCCGGAGTTGGTGTCATAAGGAGGTTTGGTGATATAAGGAGTGCCTCGGGTAGGTTTTTCATCTTGGTGTTCGGAGTTAGAGGCGAATAGGTTAGAGCTCACTCATCATTGGAGGAATAAGGAGTTTGATTGTTGTGATTGTGTTTAGATGGTCCATGTTCGAGTCCTTTGAGATTTGTCAGGATTCGAACTTGCTTTTATCATTTCTTAACATGAGGATGGTTATGGTGTTGTGCAGATTGGAATGGCTTTGAATCTTTTGAGATCTTTCGGGATTCAAAGTCATACATTTTTATTATCTTGGTGTTGAGTATAGTATGAGAATGCTATTTACATTATTTCAGGAGAGCTTTTAGCTCAAGTGTGGGGGGTGACTCTTACCCTTAGACTTGGGTTTTAGCGAATCGGGGGAAATAGCAAACCTTTATCATACACTAGGATGGAGGGATAAGGGGAGTAGTGAAAGGTGAGCAATGGCTTGGAAGGGATGCCTCATTGACCTTTATTTTGAGTTGACTCGAGGTCGAGTAAAGTTCATGTGTGGGGGTATTTGATGTGACCAAGTTATATGCGATTATAGAGTGTTGAGAAGGCTATTTTACTAAGGTTTTACTCGAGGTCGAGTAAAGTTCATGTGTGGGGGTAATTAATGTGACCAAGTTATATGCGATTATAGAGTGTTGAGAAGGCTATTTTACTAAGGTTTAAGGTTTAAGAAGGAAAGTTTTACTCATCTAAACCTTAGTGTGGAGAAGAGGGAGTTATGATGAATTTGCGATATTAGAGGAGATTTAAGGATATTTTGTGGTTATATGTGTTTATGATCATGTACAGGTGGATTTCCATCCTGTGTTTGCGATCCATTCAACATAAAAAGATCACAAAGTTCATTGGAGTCTAGAGTTATATGGTTGATGCATCCAAGTTCATCCTCTTTGTGGCTCTACAACATTGATTACCCACCATGGGCGTTGAAGAGCCCACCTCGGGCGTTGGTTGAAGATTAAGTCCCAAGCAGTGGCGAAGAACCGACTCGCGCACTGTAAATGCCCGACTCGCGCACTTCGAGCGAAGGCATGAGATTCACCAGCAGCGAAGTGCCCGACTCTCGCACCAGTTGCGCACGACCCGCGCACTTCAAGCGGAGGTTGGAATTTGGCAGTAGCAAAGGCACGACTCGCGCGCCATACATGCCCGAGTTGCGCATATCGAGCGATGGCAAGCATTTGACAGCAGCGAAGGCCCGAGTCGCGCGCAATAGCTGCCCGGCTCGCGCACTTCGACGCGGTAATATTTCTTCGGCAGTTTTCAGCTTTTCCGTTGGTTTTATTAATTAGAAAAACTTTGTTTTGTTTTAGGTTAGGTAATCCTGGAGCTAATTAGAGAGAATACAGAGGAAGAACCCTAATCCCTATTTTCCCTTTTTGAGTTTCGAATCATTAGTTTGAAGATTTCTTGGTTGGATGCTATGTTGATCGTAGCCTAAATCTAGTCTTGAGAACGGTTAATCAAGCTTCGGTCTACTATTGTGAGGTTTCTCTTTGTTGACTTTATCTTAATTATAATTGTGATTCCTTGTTCTTGATTTATGATTATTGTATGTATTGCTAGGAGTACTACTAGTTTATACATCCGATTTGTCTTTTGCTAGGATTTAGAATCGATGCTGAATCATCTGTTCTTCTTTCATGAGTAGCAATCTAGGGTTTGATTAATGAATCTGATTATTCTTGATTAATCACTATAGAAATCACAATTTCCAATTTGAATAAGTTGTGCTAGCAATTTGTTAATTGGCTCATTGTTTCATTGTTCGTTGACGTTCTATCGATTTGAATTTAATCTCTTATTAGATTAGATTAATATTTAGTTCAAGTTTTATGATCATCTGATTGATTGTGATTGTTTAACGGTTCTTTTGAGGGAAAGGAATTTGATTTCCAGCTTTGGGTAATTAAGAGTAAAGTTGCACATTTGAGAAACCAATGATCAATAGTATGAATCGAAGTGGCCATTAACCGAACTCAAGATTCTTCTCTTTTGATTACATTACTTCTTTATTATTCTTTAGTTCTTCATATTTAGTTATTCACTTCTTTAATTACAAAACCCCCATTTGATCTATTATAAGCACGAGTTAGTTCGCAAGTCTCTGTGGATACGACCCTACTTGCCACTTACATTCATTTGTATTGGAAAGAAGGAAAATAAACTTTTATCTTTGGTAGCGCGTGCGACCGCGAATCACCAATCCTTGTACAACTTATCACCCCCAGGGTGCACAGAATATGGGGTATTATGCCCCTCATCCATAAGCCTTCTCTAAAGCTCTTCACACTTTTGTGGTACACAAAACCTTCCCTTGAACCTCAAGCTTCCATCATCATGAATCTTAAAGTCAACTTCCTTGTCTTGCTTCATCTTCTCCTTAATCTTATCTAGGTGCTCGTCTCCAACTTGACCCTCTTTGATCTCATTGGAAACTGACAACCCCAATGACAAAGCACTCAATCTTGCCTCGATCTCCCTAGGATTTAGAATTTCTAGGCTAAGTCTTTGCATATCTCGGCACAATTCCTCAGGAACTACCAACACATTCATGTTATGGCTCGACTTCCTACTCAATGCATCGTTGACTACATTCGCCTTCCCTTCATGATACTAGATATCTAGGTCATAGTATTTAATCAATTCCAACCATCTTCTCTGCCTCATATTGAGATCCATCTAGGTGAAAATGTACTTCAAACTCTTATGATCAGTAAAGATCTTACAAGTTGCCCCATATAGATAATGTCTCTAAATTTTCAAGGCAAAAACAATAGCAGCTAACTATAGGTCATGGGTAGGATAATTCGACTCATACGGTTTCAACTGACGCGATGCATACGCGATCACCTTCCCATTCTGCTGCGGAACACATCCCAAACCATTCTTCGAAGCATCACTATACACCTCGATTCGTTCATTCCCATCAGGTAGGGTTAAAACAGGTGCGGAGGTCAAACGCTCCTTCAAAGTCTAAAAAGCTTCCTCGCACTTCTCACTCCACTCAAACTTTGACTCTTTCTTCATCAAATTAGTCATCGGCCTTGCTATCTTCGAGAAATCTCTCTAAAATCTCCTATAATAGCTAGCTAATCCCAGAAAACTCCTAATATCTGACACACTTTTCGGTGTAGGCCACTCACTAACAGCTTGAATATTTGAAGGATCCACATACACTCCTTCTTTTGACACATAATGACCCAAAAATGCTACCTTCTCCAATCATATATCACACTTAGAGAACTTTGCATACAACTGGTTCTTCCTAAGCGTCTCTAAGACTATCCTCAAATGCTCATCATGCTCTTCTTCACTCTTTGAGTAGATCAAGATATCATCAATGAATACTACAACAAACTGATCCAAAAACTCATGGAATATCCTATTCATCAAGTCCACAAATATTGCCAGAGCATTGATCAATCCAAACGGCATCACAGTAAACTCATAATGACCATAACGTGTCCTAAACGCAATCTTAGGTATATCCTTATCAGCTACCTTCAATTGGTGATACCCTGAACGCAAATCAATCTTCGAAAATACACTTGCTCCATTCAACTGATCGAATAGGTCATCTATCCTTGGCAAAAGATACTTATTCTTAATGGTCACATTGTTCAACTCCCTATAGTCAATGCATAATCTCATACTTCCATCTTTCTTCTCCACAAATAACACAGGAGCTCCCCAAGGTGACGCACTAGCCCTAATATAACCTTTCCCCAACAGCTCAAGCAACTGCGTCTTCAACTCACTCATCTTAGGAGGTGCCATTCTATACGGTGCCTTAGAAATAGGTGCAGTTTCAGGAACTAAGTCTATGGCGAACTCAACGACTCTCTTGGGAGGCATACCAGAAATCTCGCTTGGAAACACATCCATAAACTCATTCACGATCGGTACATCCTCAATCTTCAAATTAACCTCTCTACTCACATCTTGCACACTACAAAAGAATAATTCACACCCCTTCTTCACCAACTTCTTCACTTGCATTGCAGAAATGACCCCAAAGTTCTTAGGCTTCCCAAAACGTCGGCATGAAGTTAACTTCCCCAAAGGGCTTCTCAACACTACCTTCTGAGCTTCACAGTCTATCTTGGCTTTATAAAAACCTAACCAATTCATCCCCAGAATAACGTATAGGTCTCCCAGATTAAACTCTATTAGATTAGAAGGAAAAACACAGTCTCCTATCTTCAAAGGTAAGTCTCTAAACAACTTAGTACACCTTATAACTTCTCCAGTAGGTATACTTATAGGCAAGTCAATTACTTCAAAGTCTACCAACCCCAGACTCTTAATAACGGACGACGAAATAAACGAATATGTCGCCCCAGAATCAAATAACGCTTTAACGAGAACGAAGTTAATAGAAAAAGTACCAGAAACTATGTCGGCAGATTTCCCAGCTTTGTTGCAACTCATCACGAACAGCTTACCCGGAGCTTTACTCTGGTTGTTGTTGTTCTTGTCGTTAGCAGGCTTACTGTAGCTTCCTTGATTGTTTTGCGATCTTGTAGGCTTCGACCCTTCGTTGTTCGCTTGGTTGAATCCAGACCTTCCTTGAGTACCACTCTCATTACCATTCTGCTCTTTCCTTTGCTTGGCGAAGCACTCAAACTCTCTCTGCCCCTTCTTTTGGCAGTAATGACAGGTTACTAGATCCCCTTTACAGTCTCTACAACGGTGGTTCTTGTTACACTTCTTACAGTTGTAACTCCTCTCAGACTGGCCCTTACCATTAAAGCCTTGACCATTCCTTCCTTGGAAATTCTCATTCCCATTTCTATTCTTCTTAAAATTCCTCCGATTTCCACTAGAATTGAAATATTTTCTTTTCTCGCCTACTACAACATTCTTCTTATCACGCCTCGACTGAAGACCATAAATATGGGCAACTCTCCCATAAACAACATCTAAGGAAACAAAGGTCTCACCACCTAACCCCAATTGGATTTCTGGCTCAGAGATTGTAACAGACGCACTTCTGAGCTGCTAGCTAATCACACTTAAGACGCATAAATCTCAATTAACACTTAACAAATCTTAAATCATATTATCTTGCAGCGGAAACATAACCTTATTATACGATTCTGGAATTTTGGGTCAGGGCCATAACAAAATATCTTCAAAACCAAATATCAAACTATAAACTACTCTACTCAATCCAGATAATAAAATACTTAATTCTCAAATGGGAACTTGAGTATTAATAACTTGATATTCCAAATACAACCTCTAAATTACTAAAATAATTACAACTTAATAACCAACTCTCGCTTGAATCTGCTCTGACCTTCCAACTTAAACCTGCAATTTACAGAGGAAAATACAAAAAAAAACTAAAATGAGCGGAAAACTTAGTAACTTTATTTCAGCCCGTCAAAACGGTTTTAGTTCGTAAACGTTTTTCATATAATATAAAAACCTAGTAATTGTTCGGAAAATAATTCATCCATTAATATATATATATCGCTGGCGTAGCTCAATCACTTAACAAAAAATCGCTGGCAAGTAGAGGTTTTGGCAGAACATAACGTAACATAACATAACACAATATACGACCTTATCTAGTCTTAACTGAACTTATATCCGAATAATTTTTCACCACCTGTACCTTGCCCACTTTTTATCTCAGTTCATAAGCTAAGCCAGCTAAAACAATTACGAAATCCTTTTTACATTATCATACTTAAATCATATATCAAGAAACATAAATAATTCCGAACAATTTCCAATAACAGAACAAAACATACTATTATAATCAATCAATATAATTTCAAAACTCAACGTATACTAATGCATCTATAACCATGGCCATGACTATAAACGATATACGAAATTAAAAATACTATTTAACACACACACGAGCATGTAAATACGTTTTGCTGAACATAAAGGTTACATCGCATGCGATACAATCCTCAACTAATAAACTTCCAAGATCATAGATACTTGATCACCAATGTCTAGCTTGAACTCCATTATTACTTTTCCACATAACAACCTCACTAACAATAGCACTAGTTAGCAACTATCACCAAAACATCATATAAACAGACCAACTACATGAACTTCCTAAAAGCAACCTTTCCATCAGTTTGCTAACATTCCCTTAGGAACCAGACATATTGGTTTACTTGCCAAAATAAGTCAATGATCCATACATAATTATAAGCTTCTCGTAGGAACTAATCTTTACACCCTGCGAGAATCCAGATTGCTACCAATAAAATGCTAAAGATCACCCTTATATGATTTCCTTTGAAATTCCAATAGAAACATCACTTTAACTACTTGAATTTGTTCAACTTTTCAACTGAAGTTAATGGAAACAAACATTGCATTTTTTTTTCCTTTAAAACAATTTTGTAAACTTGAATTCAATGAACTTCAAAATATTACTTATCATAATCCAGTTCATGAAATGATTTCTTTTATGCCATCATAATAAAATTGGATCTTTGAGATAATTATCAGACAACAATTATATATAACACCAATTAAGATGAATAATCCAATTTGAGAAACTACTAGATGAGAGAATAAAGAGCAACAACATGCAGCAGCAGCGCATCAGGGTGTACAACAGCAACACCAAACTTGCAAAGGCCATAACTCATAGCTCCGAACTCCGATTGAAGAAATTTTTGAGCCTTAATTCAATAACTCGAAGAGATCAACAACTTTGATCAAGAAACAAAGAACAAAACTAGATTGCATGATGTAGATAATTGAGGCAGCAGATTGACAAAAACAGAGGAGATAGAATAATGAGTATTGGGGTTTCAACTTCGCCAAGAAATTTCTTTTGCGTTAGTTCATAAGAAAGATTGAGAAGTTTAGCTAATTATAGATCATAGAGTTTAGAGGATTTTGGTTTGAGAATTTAATAACAATTAGCTTTGGTGGTAACTCCTTCAAATGACACGAAGAGGGACAGAAATAAGAAGCTTTTGACCCATTTTTGTTCATTCATATTTTACTTTATTATTTTAAGAAAAACAATTGACGGTAAATTAGAAAATCTACAATTATGCTCCAAAAATGCGATTTTAAGTTAAACAAAATAATCTCAACTTCTCATAGCAAATTGTAATATGCATAATTATACTTCTATAATATAATTAGTCTAGCTTGAAGCTGTTTTAAAACTAGCTAGAGGCTATTACATACTACCACCATTAAAATAAATTTCGTCCTCCAAATTTGAAAACATAAAACTTTAGCTCATTTGAAAACGAGTATGTCACAAAACATTTTCACCAAAATCAAACCAACAAAACTCATAGCCAAACTCTAATATCTCAAAAGATAAATTTCTCTCCAACCCAATTACTTCCAATTACCTCTTTCTCTAGAATCTCAATTAATAAAATTCCATCTTCTCCAATAACAACTCATAATCCAAGCTAAAACCCCAATAGAACTTTCACATTTTCAATCTTCAATTCTCAATACTCAACCTCATACTTCCATTTTATCTATTCCTCAATTCTTGACCATTATAACCAAAATCAATTCTAGACAATCCCAAGAATATTTTACCCCCACTAGGTGACTAACTCGGTACACAGTCGTAGGGTTGCTCTGATACCACCTGTAACATCCCGCACTTCCGAGCTGCTAGCTAATCACACTTAAGAAGCATAAATCTCAATTAACACTTAACAAACCTTAAATCATATTATCTTGTAGCGGAAACATAACCTTATCATATGATTCTGGAATTGTGGGTCAGGGCCCACAACAAAATATCTTCAAAACCAAATATCAAACTTTAAACTACTCTACTCAATCCAGATAATAAAATACTTAATTCTCAAATAGGAACTTGAGTACTAATAACTTGATATTCCAAATACAACCTCTAAATCACTAAAATAATTACAACTTAATAACCAACTCTCGCTTGAATCTGCTCTGACCTTCTTACTTAAACCTGCAATTTACAGAGGAAAATACAAAACAAAAAGAAAACTAAAATGAGAGGAAAACTCAGTAACTTTACTTCAGCCCGTCAAAACGGTTTTAGTTCGTAAACGTTTTTCATATAATAAATAAACCTGGTAATTGTTCGGAAAATAATCCATCCATTAAAATATATCACTGGCGTAGCTCAATCACTTAACACAAAATCGCTGGCAAGTAGAGGTTGTGGCAGAACATAACGTAGCATAACATAACACAATATTCGACCTTATCTGGTTTAAACTGAACTTATATCCGAATCATTTTTCTCCACCTGTACCTTGCCCACTTTTCATCTCAGTTCATAAGCTAAGCCAGCCAAAACAAATACGAAATCTTTTTTACATTCACATTCTTAAATCATATATCAAGAAACATAAATATTTCCGAACAATTCCCAATAACAGAACAAAACATACTTTAATAATCAATCAATATAATTTCACAACTCAACGCATACAAATGCATCTCTAACCATGGCCATGACTATAAACGATATACGAAATTAAAAATACTATTTAACACACACACGAGAATGTAAATACGTTTTGTTGAACATAAAGGTTACCTCGCATGCGATACAATCCTCAACTAATAAACTTCCAAGATCATAGATACTTGATCATTAATCTCTAGCTTGAACTCCATTATTACTTTTCCACATAACAACCTCACCAACAATAGCACTAGTTAGCAACTATCACCAAAACATCTTATAAACAGACCAACTACATGAACTTCCTTAAAGCAACCTTTCCATCAGTTTGCTAATATTTCCTTAGGAACCAAACATCTTGGTTTACTTACCAAAATAAGCCAATGATCCATACATAATTATAAGCTTCTCGTAGGAACTAATCTCTACAACCTGCGAGAATTCAGTTTGCTATCTATAAAAGGCTAAAGATCACCCTTATATGATTTCCTTTGAAATCCCAATAGAAACATCACTTAACTACTTGAATTTGTTCAACTTTTCAAGTCATATTAATGGAAACAAACATTGCATTTTTTTCTCATTTAAAACAGTTTTGTAAACTTGAATTCAATGAACTTGAAAATATTACTTATCATAATCCAGTTCATGAAATTATTTCCTTTATGCCATCATAATAAAAATTGGATCTTTGAGATAATTATCAGACAACAATTATATATAACACCAAATTTGGTTCCTTAACTTCTAAGATAGAGATGAAAAAGGGTTTTATACCTTCAATTAAGATGAATAATCCAATTTAAGAAACTATAAGATGAGAGAATAAAGAGCAACAACACGCAGCAGCAGCGCATTAGGGTGTACAACAGCAACACCAAACTTTAAAAGGGCATAAATCATAGCTCCGAACTCCGATTGAAGAAATTTTAGAGCCTAAATTCAATAACTCGAAGAGATCAACAACTTTGATCAAGAAACAAAGAACAAAACTGGATTGCATGCAGTAGATAATTGAGGCAGCAGATTGACAAAAACAGAGGAGAAAGAATAATGAGTATTGGGGTTTCAACTTCACCAAGAAATTTCTTTTGGGTTTGGTCATAAGAAAGATTGAGAAGTTTAGCTAATTATAGCTCATAGAGTTTAGAGGATTTTGGTTTGAGAATTTAACAACAATTAGCTTTGGTGGCAACTCCTTCAAATGACACGAAGAGGGAGAGAAATAAGAAGCTTTTGACCCATTTTTGTTCATTCATATTTTACTTTATTATTTTAAGAAAAACAAATGACGGTAAATTAGTAAATTTATAATTATGCTCCAAAAATGAGATTTTTAAGTTAAACAAAATAATCTCAACTTCTCAAAGCAAATTGTAATATGCATAATTATACTTCTATAATATAATTACTTTAGCTTAAAGTTGTTTTATAACTAGGGCTATTACATACTACCACCATTAAAATAAATTTCGTCCTCGAAATTTGAGAACATAAAACTTTAGCTCATTTGAAAACGAGTATGTCACAGAACATTTTCACAAAAATCAAACCAACAAAACTCATAGCCAAACTCTAATATCTCAAAAGATAAATTTTCTCTCCAACCCAATTACTTCCAATTACGTATTTCTCTAGAATCTCAATCAATAAAATTCCATCTTCTCCAATAACAACTCATAATCCAAGCTAAAACCCCAATAGAACTTTCACATTTTCAATCTTCAATTCTCAATACCCAACCTCATACTTCCTTTTTATCTATTCCTCAATTCTTGACCATTAATAACCAAAATCAATTCTAGACAATCCCAAGAATCTTTTACCCCCACTAGGTGAATAACTCGGCACACGGTCGCAGGGTTGCTTTGATACCACCTGTAACATCCCGCACTTCCGAGCTGCTAGCTAATCACACTTAAGACGCATAAATCTCAATTAACACTTAACAAACCTTAAATCATATTATCTTGCCGCGGGAACATAACCTTATTATAGGATTCTGGAATTGTGGGTCAGGGCCCACAACAAAATATCTTCAAAACCAAATATCAAAATATAAACTACTCTACTCAATCCAGATAATAAAATACTTATTCTCATATAGGAACTTGAGTACTAATAACTTGATATTCCAAATACAACCTCTAAATTACTAAAATAATTACAACTAAATAACCAACTCTCGCTTGAATCTGCTCTTACCTTCCAACTTAAACCTGCAATTTACAGAGTAAAATACAAAACAAAAAGAAAACTAAAATGAGCGAAAAACTCAGTAACTTTACTTTAGCCCGTCAAAACGGTTTTAGTTCGTAAACGTTTTTCACATAATAAATAAACCTGGTAATAGTTCGGAAAATAATTCATCCATTAAAATATATCACTGGCGTAGCTCAATCACTTAACATAAAATCGCTGCCAAGTAGAGGTTTTGGCTGAACATAACGTAACATAACATAACACAATATACGATCTTATCTGGTTTAAACTGAACTTATATCCGAATTATTTTTCTCCACCTGTACCTTGCCCACTTTTCATCTCATTTCATAAGCTAAGCCAGCTAAAACAAATGCGATATCATTTTTACATTCTCATACTCCAATCATATATCAAGAAACATAAATATTTCCGAACAATTCCCAATAACAGAACAAAACATACTTTTATAATTAATCAATAATTTCACAACTCAACGCATACTAATGCATCTATAACCATGGCCATGACTATAAACGATATACGAAATTAAAAATACTATTTAACACACACACGAGCATGTAAATACGTTTTGCTGAACATAAAGGTTAACTCGCATGCGGTACAATCCTCTACTAATAAGCTTCCAAGATCATAGATTCTTGATCACCAATCTCTAACTTGAACTCCATTATTACTTTTCCACATAACAACCTCACCAACAATAGCACTAGTTAGCAACTATCACCAAAACATCATATAAACAGACCAACTACATGAACATCCTTAAAGCAACCTTTCCATCAATTTGCTAATATTCCCTTAGGAACTAAACATATTGGATTACTTGTCAAAATAAGTCAATGATCCATACATAATTATAAGCTTCGCGTAGGAACTAATTTCTACAACCTGCGAAAATCCAGATTGCTATCTATAAAATGCTAAAGATCACCCTTATATGATTTCCTTTGAAATTCCAATAGAAACATCATTTTAACTACTTGAATTTGTACAACTTTTCAACTCAAGTTAATGGAAACAAACAATGCATTTTTTTTCCTTTAAAACAGTTTTGTAAACTTGAATTCAATGAACTTCAAAATCTAACTTATCATAATCCAGTTCATGAAATGATTTCCTATATGCCATCATAATAAAAATTGGATTTTGAGATAATTATCAGACAACAATTATATATAACACCAAATTTGGTTCCTTAACTTCAAAGATAGAGATGAAAAAGGGTTTTATACCTTCAATTTAGATGAATAATCCAATTTGAGAAACTACAAGATGAGAGAATAAAGAGCAACAACACGTAGCAGCAACGCATCAGGAAGTACAGCAACAACACCAAACTTGCAAAGGCCATAACTCATAGCTCCGAACTCTGATTGATGAAATTTTTGAGCCTAAATTCATTAACTCTAAGAGATCTTCAACTTTGATGAAGAAACAAAGAACAAAACTGGATTGCATGCTGTAGATAATTGAGGCAGCAGATTGACGAAAACAGAGGAGAAAGAATAATGAGTAGTGGGGTTTAAACTTCACCAAGAAATTTCTTTTGGGTTAGTTCATAAGAAAGATTGAGAAGTTTAGCTTATTATAGTTCATAGAGTTTAGAGGATTTTGGTTTGAGAATTTGACAACAATAAGCTTTGGTGGCAACTCCTTCAAATGACACAGAGAGGGAGAGAAATAAGAAGCTTTTGACCCATTTTTGTTCATTCATATTCTACTTTATTATTTTAAGAAAAACAATTGAGGGTAAATTAGTAAATCTACAATTATACTCCAAAACTGAGATTTTTAAGTTAAACAAAATAATCTCAACTTCTCAAAGCAAATTGTAATATACATAATTATACTTCTATAATATAATTAGTCTAACTTAAAGATATTTTAAATCATACTACCACCATTAAAATAATTTTGTCCTCGAAATTTGAAAACATTAAACTTTAGCTCATTTGAAAACGAGTATGTCACAAAATATTTTCACAAAAATCAAACCAACAAAACTCATAGCCAAACTTTAATATCTCAAAAGATAAATTTCTCTCCAACCCAATTACTTCCAATTACGTATTTCTCTTGAATCTCGATCAATAAAATTCCATCTTCTCCAATAACAACTCATAATCCAAGCTAAAACGCCAATAGAACTTTCGCATTTTCAATCTTCAATTTTCAATACTCAACCTCATACTTCTTTTATATCTATTCCTCAATTCTTGACCATTAACAAACAAAATCAATTCTAGACAATCCCAAGAATCTTTTACCCCAGCTAGGTGACTAACTCGGCACACGGTCGCAGGATTGCTCTGATACCACCTGTAACATCCCGCATTTCCGAGATGCTAGCTAATCACACTTAAGATGCATAAATCTCAATTAACACTTAACAAACCTTAAATCATATTATCTTGCAGCAGAAACATAACCTTATTAATCGATTCTGGAATTGTGGGTCAGGGCCCACAACAAAATATCTTCAAAACCAAATATCAAACTATAAACTACTTTACTCAATCCAGATAATAAAATACTTAATTCTCAAATAGGACCTTGAGTACTAATAACTTGATATTCCAAATACAACCTCGAAATTACTAAAATAATTACACCTTAATAACCAACTCTCGCTTGAATCTGCTCTAACCTTCCAACTTAAACCTGTAATTTACAGAGGAAAATACAAAACAAAAAAGAAAACTAAAATGAGCGGAAAACTCAGTAACTTTTCTTCAGCCTGTCAAAACGGTTTTAGTTCGTAAACGTTTTTCATATAATAAATAAACCTGGTAATTGTTCGGAAAATAATTCATCCATTAAAATATATCGCTGGCGTAGCTCAATCACTTAACATAAAATCGCTGGCAAGTAGAGGTTTTGGCAGAACATAACGTAACATAACATAACACAATATACGACCATATCTGGTTTAAACTGAACTTATATCCGAATCATTTTTCTCCACCTGTACCTTGCCCACTTTTCATCTCATTTCATAAGCTAAGCCAGCTAAAACAAATGCGAAATCATTTTTACATTCTCATACTCCAATCATATATGAAGAAACATAAATATTTCCGAACAATTCCCAATAACAGAACAAAACATACTTTTATAATCAATCAATAATTTCACAACTCAACGCATACTAATGCATCTATAACCATGGCCATGACTATAAACGATATACGAAATTAAAAATACTATTTAACACACACACGAGCATGTAAATACGTTTTGCTGAACATAAAGGTTAACTCGCATGTGGTACAATCCTCTACTAATAAGCTTCCAAGATCATAGATTCTTGATCACCAATCTCTAACTTGAACTCCATTATTACTTTTCCACATAACAGCCTCACCAACAATAGCACTAGTTAGCAACTATCACCAAAACATCATATAAACAGACCAACTACATGAACATCCTTAAAGCAACCTTTCCATCAGTTTGCTAATATTCCCTTAGGAACCAAACATATTGGATTACTTGTCAAAATAAGTCAATGATCCATACATAATTATAAGCTTCGCGTAGGAACTAATTTCTACAACCTGCGAGAATCCAGATTGCTATCTATAAAATGCTAAAGATCACCCTAATATGATTTCCTTTGAAATTCCAATAGAAACATCATTTTAACTACTTGAATTTGTTCAACTTTTCAACTCAAGTTAATGGAAACAAACAATGTATTTTTTTTCCTTTAAAACAGTTTTGTAAACTTGAATTCAATGAACTTCAAAATATAACTTATCATAATCCAGTTCATGAAATGATTTCCTATATGCCATCATAATAAAAATTGGATTTTGAGATAATTATCAGACAACAATTATATATAACACCAAATTTGGTTCCTTAACTTCTAAGATAGAGATGAAAAGGATTTTATACCTTCAATTAAGATGAATAATCCAATTTGAGAAACTACAAGATGAGAGAATAAAGAGCAACAACACGTAGCAGCAACGCATCAGGAAGTACAGCAACAACATCAAATTTGCAAAGGCCATAACTCATAGCTCCGAACTCTGATTGATGAAATTTTTGAGCCTAAATTCATTAACTCTAAGAGATCTTCAACTTTGATGAAGAAACAAAGAACAAAACTGGATTGCATGCTGTAGATAATTGAGGCAGCAGATTGACGAAAACAGAGGAGAAAGAATAATGAGTAGTGGGGTTTAAACTTCACCAAGAAATTTCTTTTGGGTTAGCTCATAAGAAAGATTGAGAAGTTTAGCTTATTATAGTTCATAGAGTTTAGAGGATTTTGGTTTGAGAATTTGACAACAATAAGCTTTGGTGGCAACTCCTTCAAATGACACGAGAGGGGGAGAGAAATAAGAAGCTTTTGACCCATTTTTGTTCATTCATATTCTACTTTATTATTTTAAGAAAAACAATTGAGGGTAAATTAGTAAATCTACAATTATGATCCAAAACTGAGATTTTTAAGTTAAACAAAATAATCTCAACTTCTCAAAGCAAATTGTAATATACATAATTATACTTCTATAATATAATTAGTCTAACTTAAAGATGTTTTAAATCATACTACCACCATTAAAATAAATTTTGTCCTCGAAATTTGAAAACATTAAACTTTAGCTCATTTGAAAACGAGTATGTCACAAAATATTTTCACAAAAATCAAACCAACAAAACTCATAGCCAAACTCTAATATCTCAAAAGATAAATTTCTCTCCAACCCAATTACTTCCAATTACGTATTTCTCTTGAATCTCAATCAATAAAATTCCATCTTCTCCAATAACAACTCATAATCCAAGCTAGAACTCCAATAGAACTTTCGCATTTTCAATCTTCAATTTTCAATCTTCAATTTTCAATACTCAACCTCATACTTCTTTTATATCTATTCCTCAATTCTTGACCATTAACAAACAAAATCAATTCTAGACAATCCCAAGAATCTTTTTACCCCAGCTAGGTGACTAACTCGGCACACGGTCGCAGGATTGCTCTGATACCACCTGTAACATTCCGCATTTCCGAGATGTTAGCTAATCACACTTAAGATGCATAAATCTCAATTAACACTTAACAAACCTTAAATCATATTATCTTGCAGCGGAAACATAACCTTATTATTCGATTCTGGAATTGTGGGTCAGGGCCCACAACAAAATATCTTCAAAACCAAATATCAAACTATAAACTACTTTACTCAATCCAGATAATAAAATACTTAATTCTCAAATAGGAACTTGAGTACTAATAACTTGATATTCCAAATACAACCTCGAAATTACTAAAATAATTACACCTTAATAACCAACTCTCGCTTGAATCTGCTCTGACCTTCCAACTTAAACCTGTAATTTACAGAGGAAAATACAAAACAAAAAGAAAACTAAAATGAGCGGAAAACTCAGTAACTTTTCTTCAGCCTGTCAAAACGGTTTTAGTTCGTAAACGTTTTTCATATAATAAATAAACCTGGTAATTGTTCGGAAAATAATTCATCCATTAAAATATATCACTGGCGTACCTCAATCACTTAACACAAAATCGCTGGCAAGTAGAGGTTTTGGCAGAACATAACGTAACATAACATAACACAATATTCGACCTTATCTGGTTTAAATTGAACTTATATCCGAATCATTTTTCTCCTCCTGTACCTTGCCCACTTTTCATCTCAGTTCATAAAGCTATGCCAGCTAAGACAAATACGAAATCTTTTTTACATTATCATACTCAAATCATATATCAAGAAACATAAATATTTCCGAACAATTCCTAATAACAGAAAAAAAACATACTTTTATAATCAATCAATATAATTTCACAACTCAACGCATACTAATGCATCTATAACCATGGTCATGACTATAAACGATATACGAAATTAAAAATACTATTTAACACACACACGAGCATTTAAATACATTTTGCTGAACATAAAGGTTACCTCGCATGCGATACAATCCTCTACTAATAAACTTCCAAGATCATAGATACTTGATCACCAATCTCTAGCTTGAACTCCATTATTACTTTTCCACATAACAACATCACCAACAATAGCACTAGTTAGCAACTATCACCAAAACATCATATAAACAGACCAACTACATGAACTTCCTTAAAGCAATCTTTCCATCAGTTTGCTAACATTCCCTTAGGAACCAAACATATTGGTTTACTTGCCAAAATAAGTCAATGATCCATACATAATTATAAGCTTATCGTAGGAACTAATCTCTACAACCTGCGAGAATCCAGATTGCTATCTATAAATTGCTAAACATCACCCTTATATGATTTCCTTTGAAATTCCAATAGAAACATCATTTTAACTACTTGAATTTGTTCAACTTTTCAACTCAAGTTAATGGAAACAAACATTGCATTTTTTTCCTTTAAAACAGTTTTGTAAACTTGAATTCAATGAACTTCAAAATATTATTTATCATAATCGAGTTCATGAAATGATTTCCTTTATGCCATCATAATAAAAAATGGATCTTTGAGATAATTATCAGACAACAATTATATATAACACCAAATTTGGTTCCTTTACTTCTAAGATGGAGATGAAAAAGGATTTAATACCTTCAATTAAGATGAATAATCCAATTGGAGAAACTACAAGATGAGAGAATAAAGAGCAACAACACGGAGCAGCAACGCATCAGGAAGTACAGCAGCAACACCAAACTTGCAAAGGTCATAACTCATAGCTCCGAACTCCGATTGAAGAAATTTTTGAGCCTAAATTCAATAACTCGAAGAGATCTACAACTTTGATGAAGAAACAAAGAATAAAACTGGATTGCATGCTGTAGATAATTGAGGCAGCAGATTGACGAAAATAGAGGCGACAGAATAATGAGTATTGGGGTTTCAACTTCACCAAGAAATTTCTTTGGGTTAGTTCATAAGAAAGATTGAGAAGTTTAGCTAATTATAGTTCATAGAGTTTAGAGGATTTTGGTTTGAGAATTTGACAACAATTAGCTTTGGTGGCAACTCCTTCAAATGACACGAAGAGGGAGAGAAATAAGAAGCTTTTGACCCATTTTTGTTCATTCATATTTTACTTTATTATTTTAAGAAAAACAATTGAGGGTAAATTAGTAAATCTACAATTATGCTCCAAAAATGAGATTTTTAAGTTAAATAAAATAATCTCAACTTCTCAAAGCAAATTGTAATATACATAATTATACTTCTATAATATAATTAGTCTAACTTAAAGTTGTTTTGAAACTAGAGGCTAAGGTGTTATCGTTATTTGCCATTCTACTTACCATTCTCTATTACTAAGGGATTAATTCGACTTGATCATACAAGATCACATCACAATAAAATTCTATGGATTTATAATAGTGCCAAATCAATCACTATAAACCATACTCAACCATATACTCATTCATGAATGAACATTCACATAACCAATATATAAGGATCAAATAAAATTAATCACAATAAAAAAAAGAAAATAATCCACATTCGCGTACTAAATAAATTCTTTACTCAACTTGCATAAATAAACAATGGCTTTTATTCCTCAAAACGATGGTAATAATATTTTTCCAATCCTTAATAATCATACGTATTCCTCTATGAAGTAAAGATACTAAGGAAAAAAGTTCAACTATTGTAGCTTAAACTTAAAACATAAGTAAACACTCTATGGAGTTACATTATCCTTCATATACTTACTTTCCTTGTATTTTTCTGGAGTGAACACCTCATCTTTAAAGTCATCTATGTCCTCACTGTAGTAGTAATAACCTGAATTTCTAGCTCTAGTAGATCTTCGAACTCTTTTTGGCTGAGGTACATCCTCGTCCGATTCTGAATCACTATCACCAACCAGATCAGTCCTCATAATAGAATTGTAGATGTCTTTTCGGGTATATCCTCTAGCATGATCGAACTCCTGAATGACCTCGTCGCTATCAAGGATGCCTACCATCAACACACGACGCATAACAACATCTAAACTAGTGTAACTCTCACTATCAGACTCCATATCGGACTCATCATCACTAAGCACAATAGGGTTGGAGTAGCTTCCTACTCGGGCATCTTAACTATCTGACATGACTAGAGATCCTATAACAGATGAATACGACATCTATAAGTACATAATGCCCTCAGTTAGCGTATATTCCCAACAATAAATAATAAGTAAGAATAAACAAATAATTTAAAGCTAGGAATAACATTAAACAGTTAAGCAGATAAGAAAAACATAAACATGCTGAACTAAATATTTAAATGCAGACATATAATATTTCTATCTTATATGCCCCTCCTATTTTACCCATCTCTCACAAAATTAATAAAATATAAACTAAGAGTACCAAAAATATACAACTAAAATTAATTAATGATTTTCGAAAATAGCAAACCGAAAAAAAAAAAAAATTGCACTAAAAAAAATTCGAACTTTAAAAAAAATTTCGAATCCTTTTTTGAAATTGAAACATGTTTCGAATTTATAAAATGATTTAAGCACACCCAATAAGTAGGAGCTCATTTTCTATGAATTTCATTTTAAGTAAGTAGCCGCCTAAAATATAAGATTGGCACGAAATGCCAATTAAAACTAAGCTCCAAGATACCACTTTGTAACTTCCCGACAATTCTCTATTTTCCACAATACCTTTTTAATATAAAACTTAGAGAATTATCAAAGCATTATCGCCCGTGTGATAACTTATCGGCAAATTCAGAATTTTACAGCGGAAATAAATGAATAACTTTTAAAACTTACTAACTTAGTCAACCATAAGTCAACTCCAAAAACGAAAGTCAAAAGTCAACCAACCAAAGTCAACTAAACCAAAGTCAACCATAATTAAAACAAAACTATAAAGTATTAAAGCTAAACACAAGCTCCCCACGAAACCCGAACCCATGATGCATCATCTTCAGACCTGAAATGGTCGATGCTCTATTGATACTGAGAGACTGCTCACCAAAAGGGTCATCACATGATCAATAAGGCACAACCATGATCGACATACAGAAAAGCACGTAATCAGCAAAGCTGAGAACTACATACTTAATAAAAAATAAAACCTAACATGATATAATAAATAACGAATTGACTATACTGAACTAAACTCCCAAAATCAATAGATTAATTATAATTAGATTGAATAGGCAATGGAAAGAGTTGTCCAAACCAAACCAGTCTTCAATTTAGAAGACGAAGTACGGGAGCGATTCCGTACTCCCATGACCAACGATATCGATGTACTAATTTAAATAAAATAGGACACGGTGATCAATCCGGTCCCAAGAAAAGCCATGGGTTACCACCATGTACTCCAACTCATACTAGTCCAACACTTCAGACGTGCGCAAGTCCAAAACTTATTGCTATTCACTTTTCACTTTAAGTGATTAGTAAATTATTTATTATTTATGACTCACAAAGTTAGACAACCAGCATAATCATCAAGGATACATGAAACTTCCATTTTTAACTTAGGATTAGATAAGGTGATTAACAACTTAACAATCCAAGAATACTCCATTATTAGTTCCATAACCAACCATTATTTATTTATTGATTCAAGTCAACAATCAACCAGCCTTTCATATGTGAATAAGCAACTTACCAAATAAGGCTCGTGGTCCTCACAAAGTAATTAAAATAATCCAGGGAAAAACATGATCCAATGCATGATCCAATAACAACATAATTATTAATCCCTCATGTGAATTAATTAAATAAAGTTCCCAATCCCATATGCTTGCATCAATCATCCATACAAACATAATACAACCAACATAGGCAACATGCTTCACACAACAGCATAAAACATGTAATTCTATTTGAATATAAATCACATATGAGCTATAACAAGTTCCCTATACATGATACTACATCAATCCTACTCTTAGGACATGATACTAGTCTACTAACACATAGGTATGTACGTACGTTGTTGATAAGAGGTTTTTAGTGTGTCGTTAAGGCACTAAAAATCGCTTCTCAAATAATATTTATAACACCTAACGAGCAATTACTAAGAACGTAGTAAAGGCAAGTCAAGGGTCGATCCACAGGGAAATTGGGATTAATTAAAGTCTAGCAAGTCTAGACTGCCTAATTGAAGGGTATTTGGGGGTTTGAAAAGATTTGGTAACAGCTATGTCTAGCTAATAGCAAGAACTAGCAAATAATTCGAATTAATGAATCAGATAGGAAGACACTAGAGTTGAGGTTACTAATATGAATAAGAATGGACAATGAATGTTAATGTGATTGTGAAGTAACGGAGAAGATTATGCAAGGTTTAGTTTTCCTCTAAAATACTCGAGTCCTCTCTCGAATGGTCCTCGAGAATGATCGCTTAATCAATCGACTAAATCCTCTCTCGAATGGTCTTTAGTCAATTGATTAAGTGATCCAATAAATTCGGAAAACCCCTAATAAAGGATCTCCTTAATTTCTACCCAATATCTTGGCCTAGAAATTAAGTTGATTCTTGGGGATGATAAAAGAGTTCAAAATTCGATTAAGAACATTTGAATTCAAAATACCTATGCATAAATGTGATCAATATCTATCCTAAGGCCTCAAAACACCAAGATCAATGCATGAATTTCTTTAAAACATCACAATCACATCAACAAAACATTTAAAATCCTAATTCATACTTTCACCCTAACCCTAGATAAGAAACTACTCACTAATCATGGATTCTAGGCAATTAAACACAAAATCTATGACCAATCTAAGGCTAAACATGATTAAGAGATAATTAAACTAATAGAAATAACAATTATGAGATTATGAGAATGAAGATCTAAAAATAACTAAGAACAAGAACAAACACGAAAAGAATGCAATAAAACCGAAACTTCAAATTAAATTCAATGAAAAGTACCTTGAATGTTATCTAATCACGAAGTATGATTAATAAATATCAAATCCCAATAAAACTCAAGTGTTTATCTCTCTAGTATGAACCCTAATAATATTCTCTAAAAACTAGAAATAAAGCATAAGTTTCAAAAACTAATCAACTCTTGTTTTTAATGCCTAAGAGAAATACAATTTTCTCGCGGAAACAGATGGTGCGGGCGCACCACTAAATTGGTGCGGGCGCACCAAGGCCACTGACTCAGATGGCCAATCTTTGCTGGGAAGGTGCGGGCGCACCATGGAGATGGTGCGGGCGCACCAGATTTGTGCGGGCGCACCAATGATCTGGTGCGAGCGCACCTAACTGACTGATAATAAGGATGCCCAATCTGTGGGCGGTGCGGGCGTACCTATGTGTGCGGGCAGTGCTAAGAGGGTGCGGGCACACCATGGAGCTCAAGTCAAGCTTCCTTCATTCCATTTTCGCGCTTGCAAACTCCTCAAAACTCCCGCCAATTACTGTATCTCCCTACTCTTGACCTTATAAAAGATCATACCTGCAATCAAAGCACGGGAAAACACGGTGAAAGCAAATGTACTAGAAATCCAGTCAAAATTGACCGAAAATCTAGTGAAATGTCACAATGATCAACAATGATCAAGTGAAGGAAAGAGAGAGAGAAATGAGGAAGAAAGAGGGAAGAAAAGGGTATAAAGAGGATCAAACCAAACCAAAAAGAGCTCATAAAGTACGTTAGAAACGCACTTATCAGATGTGTAGATAATATGAGAGGCCACTTTATCAACCTTAGAAATCGCCTAAAGAGAAATCTCCACCTACCAAATATCAATACAACCACTAATCAATACTCAAATAAAATTCCAGCAATATTAAAATATTTTAAACCCTCTTTAAAAGTGTTTAAAGTCCTTTTTAACCATTAAAACTTCAATTACTAATGTCTCCTAGTATAATACTACCATACTAGTCATTAAAACCCTCAAAAATTCATCATAAGCATACTAATAAAAATTCCAGCAACTTGTAATATGTTTAAAACCCATCAAAACATACTTAAGCATGACCATAAACATTAGAGTACTCAATTTTCATAAACAATAATATAGTACTACAATTTTCAACTCATAAAACCCTAAACATCCATACTTTGATACTTAAAACCCTAGTTTAAACATAATTAATAAATCTGAAATTTAATTACTTTATTATGCAAATCATATAATCTGAAATTTATATTTAAATCATCAAAACTACAAACTTTAACCATGAAATCATTAAATAAATCCTTAAAGCATAAACTTAACATTAAATAAAATAGAGGAGAAAGAAATAAACCAAAGAGAGAGGGAGGAGGAAACCGGCAGCCGAGAAGAGGAAGAGGGTTGGCGCGGCTGGGCGGCGGTGCGCGGCTGGCGGAGGTGGCGTCGCCAGTTGTGGCTGCAGCGGCAGCCGAAGGAGGAAGAAGACCGAAGAGAGAGGGGGAGCCGAGTGAGGAGAGAGAGAGAAGAAGAGAGGAGAGAAATTAGGGTGAGTGATTTTAGTGTGGGAAAAGTTGGGTTTAGTTTGGATTTATATAGGTAACCCCTTGTGGGCTTAAGGAAATGTGTTTGGGCTTTTAATATTCAATTAATGATTTGGGTGCCTGAACTGAGTTGGGCTCCACTAACCCATTTTAAAAAATTTTACACTACAACTGAAAATAATTAAACTATTAAATATCTTTCAAAGTATGACTAAATAAAATATTTGATTATTTAAAAATATTAAATAATCCTTTTGATTTTAAAATAGTCAACACTTAAGAATTTAATTATTTAAATACTAAAATATATATAAATATACTTTAAAATATATTTATAAAATTCATAAATTTGCGGGGGATTACAAACTTTGAGTTTTGGAATTTAGTAGTCTCTCCGTGGGATCGACCCTTTCTTACCCTTTTCTACTTGTTAATATTTTTGAGGTCTAAGAATAGGTTTTTAATTTTATACGGTAAACGACACGTATCAAATTTTGGCACCGTTGCCGGGATATTTATATAAAAATATTCTCTTTCTTCAAAGTTAAATTGAGTTGCTATATTTCACTAGTACAGAATTCACGTTTTGCGTCGGTCTATTTGCGTCGTATGTACGAAGACCTGACGCAAATAAACGATTTGCGTCGGATATCATAGAAGGTGCGACGCAAATAAGCACAGGATATCAATTGCGGAACCATTTGCATCGCATGTGTCTCATGTGTGACGCAAATGATGTAGCTATCTGCGTCGCATGTTCGAATGGTGCGACGTAGATGATGTTGGCCCATATCTTAAAACCGTCTTCTCAAAAATCGCACTAAAAGCTGATGACTTAAAAAAAAATATGAAAATTGCGTCGCGTGGGATATGAGTGCGACGCAGATCGATAAGCTCACCATATAAAACCCACTTTCATTTTCCACTTTGCCTCTCAGCCGTTTTCATTCGCACCATAACCTATTCTCTCTCATTCTCACCTCAACTCTCATCTCTCTCTCATGGATGACGAATTCTGCAACTACAACGCCGGCGACTTTCAAACTCACTCGCCGGCGATCCATCACGTTCGTTTTCTTCTCCACCGTTCGTTTTCTTCTTCACCGTTCGTTTTCTTCTCCACCGTTCGTTTTCTTCTCCACCGTTCGTTTGTTCTTGAAGATTATGGATGGCGAACCCGTTTGTTCGTCTCCGTTCGTTTTCTTCTCCACCGACGCACCACTCCAGTGCTAACACAAGGTATTCTCCTCTTTTTCTTTGATTTCTCTAAATTCTTTAGGGATTTTATTTAATTTTTAGAATTTTGAAGTGTAATCTTTGTTTTTTCTGAAATATTATGGAATTGAATGTTTGATGTTAGGGTTCTTATTTCTTTCTCCTCTTTTTTGTCAAATTATTCGACTTTGTCCTAATTTTTCTTTCTTTTTCTTCTCTTGTGTTTTGCAGGTGATTCAAGGCTTTCAACTTGAACCTGATACAATTCTGATCTCGTGTTCTACCTATCGAAATTCGCGAAATTGTTTGTGTCGACCTGATTCGCAGGAGGAAGAAGAATGAGGAAGAAGAATTAGGTTCAATTTTTTGTATGTTACATCTGATTTTTTTTTAGGTTCACTTTTTTTAGAATTAGTTCGATATGATTCTGTTTTTTTTGTATTTTAGATTTGATTCAATTTTTTTTTTTTTTTGTATTTTAGAATTAGTTAGAAGAATTAGGCTCAATTTTTTTAGGTTCAATCTCTTGGTATTTTCAATTCAGATTTTCTTGTTGTATTTCGTTGCTCTGGATAAGTGAGTTTGTTTTTTTTTAACAAAAATTAAGCATTTGCGTCGGACATTGTGTTACATGTGACGCACATAGAATTTTTTTTTAAAAAAAATTGGTTGATTTCCGTCGGACTTCGTAATACATGTGATGCAAATGCTGCTCATCTGCGTCGCACTTAACTTGCCATCCGACGCAGATGGGAGCCTCTTGTATACAGGGGAGGAGGCATCTGCGTCGCACGTTAGGTAGGGTCCGACGCAGATAGCTTATGAATTGCGTCGCGTCGTTGTCCGACGCAGATCCTTTATCCTGATCTGCGTCGAGGCTTGTGCCGTCGGACCCATGTCCGACGCAAATGGGCGCCTCGCATCCGACGCAAATCCTCATTTCTGTACTAGTGTTTCTATTCATAATTTTCTTGGCTGGTTATGCCAAAAAGAGTAGAATATAGAATATTTGCTATCTTGGTTTGTCTAGTCTAATCGGGCGAGTTGGATATTTCTCATTATATAGTATGTTTCCTGATCTTTGTTTTTGCATGTTGTGTGCTTGGTTGTTTCCGTCTTGTTCACTTACTAGTTTAAACTTTGGTTGTTTCTCATTATATAGTATGTTTCCTGATATTCTAGTCACCAGAATTCTAGTTCTTTCATGAGTTTTCGTTATCTAGCTATATATAGTTGATTTCCATCATGTACATAAAGTTTATGTGAATTAGGTAGTATTTATTCCTGTGCTTAAAAATTGAGCTTAACCTTTAACACTGTATGTGACAGTGCTTAGTTATAATGTGAATTAGGTAGTATTTATTCCTGTGCTTAAAAATTGAGCTTAACCTACCAGTTTCACGATTATTAAGTATGCTTGCCATGTTGGCCTCTTTTTTTTGTTAATAAGAAGTTAGAAAGATTAATGGCATATACCACTAGATATGTGTTGAAGCTCCTGAAAATGATTGTAGCTTCATCAAATCTGAAATCAATTTGTTCACAGCTTCACTACCTAATTTGTGATAATTTATTCATTTATTTATGATGTCATAAGTTTAACTAATCCTTAGTTTGTACTATGTACTGTTTAATGTATATACTTCCATGTTAGAATAGCTACCTAATGTTTTTGTAGCTTTGTGACTCAGATGATTAGTAGAAATGTGTAGTCTGCTAGTTCAGTGACATCCTATAGTGCAGTATCATAATATATCAATATCATATGTGCATATAATATTTTTGTATGATATTAGCTTGTTCAGCTTCTTGCATTATATTTACTTGTAGTATATTTGTCACCTTAACTCTCTGCACCATAAGACTTCTAATGCAATAAAAAGTGGATGTCATTACATCTTAGTAGTGTGTGAAACTGTGTTCTACCTACAAAAGTGATTTTCAAACTCGTCCTTATCAGTTGTAAGAATAAAACATAGAGTCATCTGTTAAGGATAGATTTCTGTATAGTCTGCTTTTTGAATCCTGTAGCATCTTTTGTTTTTCTTCCTATCTCTAGTAGACAGTAAATTTACTACTTTAAAGGCTACCCCTAACGAAGACTTAAAAAATTAGACAACTTTGAATTCCATGCTAATGGTAAGATCTCACAGACTTTATGCATAGCTACATTCCACATAATCCTTCCCATAAAGTTATGTTATTGCTTGATTGTCTGCAAGAGTAAACATTGGCTCCAGATAGGCTGAATTCTTGTAAAAGAAAAAAGGGGTTTTCATTGTGTCCTATCTTGAGAATTTAAGTGACAGTGCTTAGATATAATGTTTATAAAATATAAAACAAATATGTGTTCTCAGTTGGTATAATTTCCTGTTTTCTAATATGTTTTAAAAGCTTTTGAATATGATACTGAAGTGGAGCAGTTGTAGTTAGAGTTCATGTGAACGCTCGTAATCTTACATGTTAGACATTTTTATTACAATAGTAGTATGTCTAATAACTTAGCATGATATTACATAGCTTGCTTATATCAGTACAATAAGTTAATTTCTATTGCTGTCAGTCTGCATGTTTCTAGCTGCTCCTATTTATGTTTTATTTGATATACGAACTAACTGAAATGATTTATTTTTGGTAAAGCGTGAACTTATATTACCAATTTGTGCATCTGTCGGCAGCTTAGTTATTTCGTTAACAGATTGCCAAACACTTGAAGTATTTAATCATTCTGAATTTTCTGTTTACAGTACATGGACACACGCTTACGACGTGAACAATTGTTGTTTGATCCAAAAATTGAGCGGACAGCTAGAAAAACAAGGAAAGAATTCTTAGAAAAACAACGAGAAGAACGTCTTTATATTGAGAATTTGTTCAAAGACGACGAAGAGATGGGTGATGAAAGAACTTTGAAGGAGCTAGCTGCACCTAAGCTGGATGATGAACCACTGGGCATCATTTTTCCAACCTTGGAAAAACCTTTAAAGTTAAACTCAGGTTTTCTCAACCATTTACCAAAATTCTATGGCCATGGAGGTGAGGATCCAAATCGATTTCTTAAAGAATTTTTGGTTGTTTGTTCTTCTATGAAACCTGAAGGTATTGATCCTAATCATGTTAAAATACATGCTTTTCCATTTTCATTGTTTGACATAGCTAAAGATTGGTTGTATTCCCTTCCTCCTGGATCAATTACTACTTGGGATGCACTACAAAAAACTTTTCTAGAAAATTTCTTCCCTGCAAGTAGAATTGGATCGATTAGGAAGGAAATTTGTGGTGTTAAACAACATTCTAATGAGTCATCATATTAATATTGGGAGCGTTTTAAGAGACTTTGTGCTTCTTGCCCCCAACATCAAATTAGTGACCAACTTCTTATCCAATATTTTTATGAGGGTCTTTTGGATAACGATAAAAATATGATTGATGCGGCTAGTGGGGTGCTTTAGTTGATAAAACACCTACACAAGCCAGACAATTAATTAGTAACATGGCCCAAAATGGTCGATAATTTAGCTTACGTAACGATGTGAAAATAGTAAATGAAATTAACATAACTTCTGTTAAGAGTCGGTTACAGGAAAATGCGCAATAAATAGCCACCCTCACTACATTGATGTCTAAGTTTGTTGGGAATGAATCTAAGGCTAAAGTTTGTGGTATTTGTTTTGATTTTCTCACAATACTGATGTTTGTCCTACTGTGCAATCTGAAAATGTGAATGCATTAGGTGGTTTTTCTGTTCAGCCCCCAAGAAAATATGATCCCTTTTCACCAACTTATAATGAAGGTTGGAGAGACCATCCAAACTTTAGGTGTGGCCCTTGACCACAAGTACTCCAAAACAACCCCCGACCTTATGTTCAGTCTAACCTCTCAACTCAGCCACCTAGCTCTTCTTTGGAGGACATGGTGAAGCAACTTACCACCCAAATTGGCCAAGTACATAACCAGAATGTCGAGTATCAAAAGAAAACTGATTCCCATCTCCAACAACTTGACACCCAGATTGGTCAAATATGTACTTCTTTGAGTAATATAGAAAATCATGTGTCAGGCAAACTACCATCTCAACCTTTGCAGAATCCAAGTAAACAAGTTAATGCAGTCTCACTAGAAAGAAGAACCACAATGGATGAGCCTTTAGGACCTTTGAATGAACATGAATATGGAGATAATGAAATGCAGGGAAATAGAATTTCGTTATTAGATGCAATAAAGGTGGTTCCCAAATATAGTACACTCTTGAATGAATTTCTCACTAACTCTAACAAACACAAAGGAGATGAAGTTTTGAGACCTCTTAGTATACCACCCCCAAAGTGTGAAGACCCTGGATCATTTTCAATTCCGTGTAGGATAGGTGATACTATTTTTCGACAATGCATGTTAGATTTAGGATCTGCAATAAATGTTTTGCCTCTCTCTTTATATGACATATATAAGATGGGACCATTAAAGACTTGTACTGAGATAATTACTATGGCTGATGGCGGTAATGTTCCTTCTGTCGGATTATTAGAGAACATTCTCGTTCAAGTCAGGCACATGTGCTTTCTGGTTGATTTTATTGTTGTCAATGTAATGCATAATTCTGAGATTATGTTAGGGCGACCATTCCTAAAGACTTCAAAAGCATTAATTGATGTTGCTCACGATTGTGTCACTCTTGAGAGCAATGGAGAGAAAGTGAATTTGAATGTATTTGAACAGGGTGGTTCTGATATAGAGTCAGGTGCTACTAATTAT
>CANSZD010000374.1:10000-100000 GCA_947648045.1 Beta corolliflora | reverse complement strand
AAGGATGAAGATCAAAGAAAAACAACAATGTTATAAAAATATGAAATATACGTGGAAATGTTACAATTGCATTATTTGTGGTTGATATGGAGGATGATATAATATGAAGAAAAGAACAATGTAGTTGGAGTATGACGCTCAATGTTTAAATAGAGTTTGTTGTGACCTAAACATCATAAATCATGGATTTTGCTCCCTTTAGCTTAGCTTCTTTTAACTCCACATTCTTAAATATTATCACTACCCTTTAACCTTAGCCACGTTACAACCTTTTAAGATACCTTTTGATCTTTATGCATTATGTCACCATCCAAGTGAAAAATTGAGACGATAGTCAAGTTTAGAGAAATATACTTAATTTTGAGTCAACTTTGTTGTAGGTTTGAGTGAATAATATTTAACCCTAGACACATGAGAGTTGAGTGTTTAATTCATATCCGTGAGGGTCTATCTATTGAACTTTATATGTATACTCAAGTGTGGATGCATGCTAATTAATTATGAGATGTGAAGAGAAATTTAGCATGAAGTGTTATGAGTTTTGATGGTTGGTCGTTCAATAACTAAGAGTATAGCATTCCTACTAACATTTTCTCTTGCGCTTTTCTTATAACTAACATTAAGTAAGTTTTAGATTCTTGTCTTATGACTAACTAATTTAGTTCTTTACGATAAATAATTTTGAAGTGGAAGTATTTAGTATATCATAAAGAATAGTTGCATTTAGTTTTTAGGCAGATATAGTTAGTCTTAATAGTATTTTGATCGAGGGCGACCAAAAGCTAAGTAGGGGGGAATTTGATAAGTGCATAATTTAGTATATTTTTATTCCCTTATTTTGATCTTTTATGTCATTATTTGGTCAATGCTTTAGATATTTATATTACTTTTAATAATGCTATATCAAATATTACATTTGCTAAAATCTAGTATAAATTGCACTAATTAGCTCACTTTGTTGACATTAGATCATTTTGGAGTCAACTTGCAGTAAAGGAAAAACAAATTTGTGAAAAAAATAAAAAGAGAAAAGAAAAGAAACCAAGCATCAGCACACTATTATTCATCACGTGGAAGCTAGCAACAAAGACTCCAACATCACGTGAAACCAAATCAAAATGAGAAAAGAAGAAGAGAGAAGAAATGAAGTAAATCTTCTACATCTTCCACCTTCACGAGCAGAGGAAAGATCAAGAGAAGAAAAATGAAACTTTCCTATTCACCTTGTTGTACATCGTAAAAATATTAGGAGATCAAATTACTCCAATTTTCTTTCTCTCTTTCACACTAAAAATCTTACACAATTAGTCCCAAATTGTCATTCGACGAATCAAGGGAAGTTTCCCGCTGTCTTTGTTTCGGCGTGAACAATGTATAAATTGGAATCCCTTCTGCCAATTTAAGGTATGCAAGTATAGTCAGAAAATAAGGAGAGTACTACAAAGGGAGTTTGTGAAGCTGTGGTAGCGGAATCGGGAGTTCAATTGAGCGAGAAGACTGTTGTTCACGGAGGGTTGATTCGTCGGCAAATACTCAGTGAGCTTAAGTGATATTCTCCTTATATTATTTCTCTTAATTTTGTTAATAGAATTCTCAATTCAATGAGTTTGTAGTTTGGTTGATTTTTGTATTAGTCGTATTATTTTAGATTAATTATATGAATTCAAGGTTTGGTTTAATATTCGAATTACATTGAATTTCAGTTTACTACCGTAATTTAAGCATGATTTGCTATCTCTTTGTGGTTGGGTTACGATTGAATGCTAAGTGTATAATTTGGCCTAGTTTAAATTATATACTATTAGTAGTACTAATCTTAATTTATTTTTGTGAATGGTGTGAATCAAGGTTAGAGTGTAATTTGATAATATTCATGTTAAACTTCTATGGGATTAATTTGAATATGATTAATGATGTCCTACTCCAAATGCTTCTAGATTTCGCCATTGTAGGTTGCGATCATACTAACGATGTAGAGTCTAGTTTAGAGTTAGCATCGGTCTAGTTCAATACTAATTATTAATATGAAGGATAGGGAGATTTTACTGTCTTAATCTCTACAATTAATCGATTATACCAATCTTGAGTTTAGTAGTTATGCTGGAAATCATGGCTAGTTGCTTAAGTCTATTGCGGTGGTTATTTTCGGACTTACTTGTCATCACTTGTAGATATTAGATTAGTTTTACTTTTACTTAGTTCTATTAGTTATTACAATCTTAACCCCCCTACCCAAATCCATGTAAATAAATAAATAGTAGTATAATCTCGCTTATATATGTGAATAGTATTTTTTTTCTTAGTTAAACTTTGAGTTTAGGAATTTAGTAGTCTCTCCGTGGGATCGACCCTTTCTTACCCTTTTCTACTTGTTAATATTTTTGAGGTCTAAGAATTGGTTTTTAATTTTATACGGTAAACGACACGTATCAGGTACCTGGTGAAAAAACCATATGTAATAAGGATAAAAAATCTTTAAAGATTGGATAAATAATAAAACCCGACCAGATTGTGCCCAAATGTGTGCGCCTGGCGCGCCAACGGTGCGCACGCTCGATATTGAGTGAACTAAATTCAGAAGCGCATAAGCATATGCATTCCACGCATCGCTAATGCATGATGTGTGTAGGCGTGATATTATTTCGCCTACACGGTGTGAGCGCGTATTTGAGTACCTCATTGTTAAGGTTTTATTGAAAATGTTTTGAAGTCGCCAACAAGTCTTTAAAGGAAAACTCATAAACCTAATTGATATTGGGAAATCATAGGGACAACTTAGGGACTTATATCCAATGTAGATTTCCCCGTCCCGACTCCATAGATGGTCAATGAACCATAGATTGAGTTCGGGGGTGAGGGTACGAACACAGTCATAATGAACCACATTCGCCCATTGTTGGCCTCTACTAAAGATCGATTCATGTCAATTTTTATGCAATAGAATAACTAAATAATATTTTCATGCACCCTAAAAATAATATAGTCTAGGTTGGTTCAGGAAACACCTAAAAGAGTATTTCTTAGTGGTGTGTTATTAGGCAATCAATATTACAGGGAACCAAACAGGTTGTCCAAATTATCTAATTAATATTAGCACAGTTCTTTAGGTCTTTGATTAGCAACAATATCATACGTGGTGATGAAAGCATAACAGGACAATCAGGCATGCATATAATAATATATACGGTTTTTTCACCATATACCCCCGGCAGATCACGAAATTAACCATATACCCTCAATGTTTCAGATATTCACCATATACCCCTGACTTTTCAAAAACGTTCACCAAATGCCTTTTTTCTAACGGACGTTAACTTGACGTTTGCGTTATTAACAATTTTGCCATTATAAACCCCTAACCCTAAACACTAAACCCTAACACTAATCCTAACCCTAACCCACCACCCTCCCCCGCCAAATCCAACCCCCCACACCCTCCCCCCCCTCCACCACCCTGCCCAAGGTCACACCCCCTACCCCCTCCCCTCCACCCCCCAGCCCCTCTGCCCTCTCCTTTCGCACCCCACCCCCTCCCCCTTCACCCCCGCAACCCCTCCACAAGCACCCGCCCTTCCCCCACCCCCACCCTCCGCAAGCTCCCAGCCTTCCCCCACCCCCCGCAGCCCCCGCCGCAATCGTCCCATCTCGGTTCTCCTTTGATTTCCTTGCCACTGCGTTCCCTCCTCCTTTGATTGCGTGCCGCCGCGTCCCCCTCCCCGTTTGCGTTAAGGTTTAGTGTGGTGGTGGGAGGCCGGGGAAATCGATGGGGAGGGATGGGGGCCGGGGAATTCGAAGGGGAGGGGCGGGGCTGGGGAATTCGAGGGGAAGGGGTGGGGAGGCTCGGGAAATCGAGGGGGGGGGAGCCGGGCGGCGGGGGAGAGAGCTGGGGGTCGCGGCGGTGGAGGGGAGGGGGGGGGGTGGGGGGGGGCTGGGGTGGAGGGGAGGGGGAGGGTGGGGTGGAAGGGAGGGGTGGTGGGTTAGGGTTAGGGTTAGGGTTAGGGTTAGGGTTAGGGGTTAGGAATTAGAGTTAGGGTTAGGAATTAGGGTTAGGATTAGGGTTAGGCTTTAGGGGGTTAGGGATTAGGGGTTAATAATGGTAAAATAGTAAATAACGCAAACGGTGACTTAACGTCCGTTACCAAAAAGGGTAGGTGGTGAACTGCTTTGAAAAGTTAGGGGTATATGGTGAATATCTGAAAGATTGAGGGTATATGGTGAATTTCGTGATTTATCAGGGGTATTTGGTGAAATAACCGTAATATATAAAAATAAATAAATAAAGGAAAGAGGATTAGAATGTACAAAAGAGCACTTTTTATATTAAAGATCTACATCAGGAAAGAAATAGTTAGTAACTTCAATATAAAATAATTTATTTAAGGACCCTCAGGATTATACCGTGGCTTGGGTCTAAAAGATTGACAACCTTCGGGACGAGCAATCGTGAAGCCTGAAAATATGAACGCGTATGTAGATTTGAATGTATTTGTATGAGTTTTATAGAGAATTTTCGTAAAGTGTATAGTTGAAGTATATAAAAGTCGAGTATTAAGTGTATGAAAAACCGTATTTTAATTTGGAAAATCGAAGAGTATTAATAGGGAAAGGAAACTGCGCTTCACACGCCAGCTGCGCCAGGCGCAAGTGGCTGTGTGACGCACAATCACACGTGCCAAGCGCACATTGGTGCGCCTGACGCGGCATGACCAATCAACGGTGCCCACGTGGCACACGCTTTAAAAAATATAGAATTGACAGCATGTGCATCTCAGAGAGGAGTGTGCTCGGCGCATGACTCTGGGTGACACGCAGGTCTACGTGTCAGGCTTGTGCGCTTGGCACACGACTGTGTGCTCGGCGCAGGCTGGTGCGGTAGTTTGTGCGCTTAGCGCACCGCCTAATTACTTTTGACACGTTTTGACAGCTTTTTTTTTTAAAACGCATTTTGAAGATTTTCTTTTATCTTTTAACTCTGGAAATCTGATTTTTACGGGATAAAATCCGATTTTAACTATAAAAATATCTTTGAAAATATTTAATTTATTTAAATAAAACAATTAATTATTATTAAATAATTAATTGGGCTTTTTTCAAAGAGTTGGGCTCAAAATACAATTAATTATTATCATGAATAATTAAGTGGTCTTTAAAATACGATTTTAACACTTTAAAAATAGTTTTGGGATGGCTTTTCGGACTGCTCTGCCCTTGGGTCGGACCAATTAAGATCGCGGTATGTTTCATCATTGGGCCCTTAAAATGGGGAGACACGATTATGTGTCTACACTGTGCAACATGCCTGCTCGCCGCATCTTCAAACTTGTCTGGTTTCTTTTGTTTTCCATATAAATATACCTCGTTTTCAGTCGATTTTTGGCAGACTTTCCTACACTTTTTCCTACGACTTACATACGCTTTCACATCACCAAAATACTCTCCAAATACTTAAAACACATTCCTAAATACTCCAGTTTCCATTAAATCTCCATTCAATCTTCAAGATTGCTCATCTTGCGAATCGTTATTCAAGACCTAGATGACAAAGGTATACAAACCTGAGGGTCAATTTCAATTCATTTATGATTATACTAACAATGTACTTTTCATGATATAGATCCTCAAAGAATTAATGCTCTTTTGTATTTTGTTCTCTAATTTTTCATATTCTTTTATATTTCTATATCTTATTCATATCCATGCTTATATGCTTATCGCTTTCATCACCTTCATATGTTTCTTTTTGCTAATCAAAAATCTAAATAAATGTTCCAACATTAATGTCAGATAATTTGAATAATGGTATTAGGTTCCTAGTAATTTGATTGCTTAAAGAACATATCACTAAGAAATTAATCTTTTCCTTGTTTAATAAACCAACATAGATTAATTTTGTAGAATGCTTGAACATATTGCTTGGTTATTTATTTACATAAACTAGACATAAATTATGTGAGGGTTGAGGTGGGTCGCGATTTTTATAGATATGAAGCCCAAACTGATCCGGTTTAGTGAGCCGGATCAGTTAACAGAAAACCGCATCAATTTTCTGTTAACTGATCCGGTTCACTAAAGAACCGGGTCCAGTTAATTTGCTGCGTTTTGCCTCCCAAAAAATGGACGATTTACGGATCCGGATTTGTTAAAACCGAATCAGATGTGTTGTGACATATAAGGTTTTTCCACTAGTGGAATCATATTAAGTAGAGGCCAAGAATAAAGTGAATTTGAAACCTGATCATATTCGACCCTCATTCCCGAACTCTATCTTTGGTTCATTGACCAATTATGAAGTCATGATGGGGAAATCTATATTGGATAAGTCCTTAAGTTGTTCCTATGGTTTCTCAATATTCATTAGGTTTATGAGTCTTCCTTTGAAGACTTATTGGCGACTTCTTTTACAAAACGAATTTCAAAACTAAAACCTATAGAATGATGTAGTCAAATCTATGCTCATCTCGCGTATGCAATAGAAATCTTCCTACAACTATCATTTTAGATTTATACTCATATGGCGTTTTGTTTGATTCGTCTTGATATGTACTTTTAGAATATCAACTTTTCATAATTTTTACAAATACAAATTAGAGATACGAGTACTTAAAGTTTTGCATCGACATGCATAAAAAATGTAAATGTAACTATTATTTAGGAACTGATGTAGTATCTTCTAAAAAACTAACTAACATAAGTAGAAAATCGAACTATCTCATTTTTTTTTCTTTTTTTAGGGCCCAATCGATATCAGAGCCAGTTTTCAACATTTTCTTTAAGCTTTGAGAAGTCGAGTGATCCAGTTTTTTTTCCAGGGGAAGTTAAATGATAACAATGGACCTAAAAGTAAACCATAGTCATGCAAATCATGTTAATTTGAGTCATGTAGATTAGAAACTAGTCCGAAGAGGCTCATATATTTATATTATTTCCATCACACTGTATAATAGCTAGTTTCATAGTAATAAACTTTGTAAAGTATGATTTTTCCTTTTAATATAAGAGCACTTCCAGGAGACCTGGACATACAAATCTGCATAATAAGGAGCTCAGCAGTGTGTAGCATCGTGGCTTATAGAGTTGGGTTACGCTGACCCAAATCTATTGGCCCAACCTAGTATACTATCTTAGCCATGCCCATCATCTATCATAGCCCATTTACGCTTAACCCATTTCAGTGCTGCTCCACGGCAATAACGTCTTTCTAAGAAAGATTATTATCTAATTAATCAATTGATTATATTACATTATCTAATCTTATAAATTGACTGTAAACCTTAAGCACCCAGAAATATTATTATCTTTTTTGCCCACTAAAAACCATGATCTTAAACAATACTACCTCTGTTTTTATTTAGTTGCAACAATTTTTACTTTTATGTTGTTTTTTATATACTAACATTTCCTTTTTAAAACTTTTGGATAATTTGACTATATTACCCTTATTTCACCTACTCTCCCCATTTAATTACAGTTCAATTATACTCTCTTTTCTCATTTCTTAAAGCTTTATCAAAAAGGTGAATGAACTAAATAAAAACAGAGGTAGTATAATATAACGACTGTATTGGAAAAGTCCCTATCTTATTGTTATACTTCACCTCAATGATTTCTGACTGAAAGCAAACGGTATCTTGTTATTGGTCATATATAGTTGTCACTAATTTTCTGACAAGAGAACCATAATATCAAAACCCCATCTACTTATAGTCTTGTTATGGCATAACCAAAGCAATAGAGTAGCTAAGTTGTTATTATCTTATAATACATTTAGTAACTCACCGATAACCCAATTGGCTGATGACACATTATCCATTTTCTCTAGTAATATGTCAAATTAATAAAAAAAAATTGTTGTATGAATAATTATATATATATAATTACTTTTTTAGGTAAGATGAAATTTCCTGTAAGTTAACGGAAATAGTCCAATAGGAAATCCCTTCGGTAAGACGTGAGGATCGTAACCCTTTCACAAGGGTGCAAGGAGGGTCTTAGACTAATAGGACAACGTTGATCCTTGACTTATACCGTGAGAAGGGAAATATACATCTTTTAGTTAATATCAACCCACAATTTACTAGTTAATTATAAAAGTCATTTCTGTCTATATTCAGAATTGTATCACACAAGAATCACTATAAAAGTAATTGCCTACCACTTAAATAATCCAAACTAATTGTTCTTAACAAACCTTAACATTATTTAATGATGCATTTAATCAAGTTAGTTCTTATAGGGTATGAAACAACAAACAAGACAAATAATATAATATAATTCCACAAACATATTCTTCTGGGGCACTTCAATTTGTATAGATAAACTTCTATACGTCATTTATATAAAACTTAAGCTTCATCTCACAGCCGTTGATTTTGGGTTATATAGTTAGGCAAAAGGTCGACCACCCACTATTTGCCCCGTTCAATTAATCAACAAAATGAATTATGAGTTGTCCAAATGGACCAAATATATGATTCCAATTACAAGGCTTGGTGATGTAGTTTTCTTGAATAAAACTTTGGATGTGCTCATTTAACATGATAACATGAACATCCCTAGGTACATTATGTTCTTTTACAAGTTTACGAGTCAAATTCGATCACAAGTTATGACTTATGACTTATGAGTAATGAGTATCCTTCCTAGCAACTTTATCAATTGTGTTACTTAATGTAGGAAAAGACTATCATGTTCTGATGTTCATACCAATGAATGCAAAACTGGCTACTTTTTCAATTTAATATTCATTGTAAATGTCAACATGATTTTCATCACTAATTAACTCCAGAAAAATTAGTTGGAATATTCCATCTTCTACTTAGCTTGTAGTCACCATTCTCTAATTCAAAACACCAAAACACTATGTATAGGAGGATTAAGGTTGCGTAATGGTTGTAGGCCTTCCTTCCACTTCGTAAATGGGGGTTCGATACTCACCATTGTAGAAATGATCCCCAATTTCTCCACCTTTTTACAAGGAAATTCTCTTTACCTTAAAAAAAACAACTGCGTACGCTGCAGATTAAAGAATGGAGAATTGTTAATGTAGTTGGGTTTTACATCTATGATCTATCTACAGAAATTGCATGTGGTGGTGTGTGCCACAACTCAAAATCACAAAACCTATAATTGTGTTTTCTGAAATGTTAGAATGAGATTTTCGGGTGATGCTCGAAGCATTAGAATTTGTGAGTAGCTATTTGTTAAAGTATGTGGGTTTTGCACTTTAAATTTGTCTTTTACTTTAACTTCTTTTGCAATATAAAGACTTTGTAATGACGTCATTTATCAAGTATTCGTAGATTTAAATAAGCATCACTTATATGTTGGTCCATTGACATAAACTCTATTACTTTAGTAGAAGGTTGTGGGTTCAAATCTCATTGAAGTTAAATAATTAATAATAATTATCCATAGGATTTTAAACTTCAAGTACCCAAAGTAAAAGTACTGGCACATAGAGATATCAACAAAAGTTTATTTTTGTCAAACCTCAAACAACCAAAACGAAAACACTCCTATTAAAATTTTGAAATAAGATTCCTTCATGTCACCACTTCTAGTGGAATCTCTTTATCGTAGTTACAATTTTTATTATACATCCTGGTGTCTTGTGACGAAGATGGAAACCTAATGCTAATTTTTTTGCTCATTGCTTCATTTAAAACCTCCAAATGAAAGATAATCACATAATAAGTAGAAAACCAAACGAACAAAAATAGACATAGAAGTACCATGCACAATACCGGTACACCCCGAGTATATGATGAATGCACTCTTCGAGTATGTGTTGCTTGTTCTCTTGTATCACTATGTTTGTGCTAAATTCCGAAAGCAAATCACTTATATAATTTATTATTATTTTTATGATTATCATCATCATTATTGTTAATAGTTGTTTAAATTGGAAAATTGTATCATATAAGTAAATTTTCCTTTTAGATACCTACGCAGTAACTTATCAAATCTCCAAGTTTTCTGAGGTGTTTACACAATAACAATAAGTCAATAATAGATTCTTATTAATGACATTTTACAATAACGACAACTAGATTCTTATTAATGAAAATCTTAAAACAAATAAAAACAAGTCTTTTCGCACTTAATTTAACTTATGTAAAGTTTATAAATCAATAACTTCTTCTTAGGATTCAACAAGTCCTTGATTATATATCTTTCATTTAATTGATATTTTAAAAGTTCGTTAGTGAAATTGCTGAAAAAATTATACTTATTATTTAACATGTGTACGTTCGTCTATTAATATGTCATATATATATATATATATATATATATATATATATATATATATATATATATATATATATATATATATATATATATATATATATATATATATATATATATATATAACCTTGAAGATCAAAGTTTTCTGCAAATGACACACCAATTTTACCTATGAAATCTAAGGAGAATGTTTTTATTATATATATGATGTAGATTACCATCAATTAATAGTATGATCATATGATGTAGGCGTTACTTGTCTTATCATTTAGGGGGACCTTGCCTTATTTTTTTACACTTAGGGTTATTACTTATCATATAATTTCAGAGTTACTTAATGGTTAATTGACAACTTATTACATTTTGAAGGGGTTAGTTATCATATTATTTAGAGTTTGCTTAGGCCTTGTTCTTTTGGACTTATTTTCGCTCGGTCGGGCCGCTTCACTTCGCCCGGTTAATTTCGAGTCGGTTTAGTTTAGTTCGGTTAAGTTTCTCTCTGCAATTCGGTTTCTCTCGCCCGCTTCAATTCGGTTCTACCGGTCAAAAGAACGGGGCTTACTCGCTATTAGGAGGATACTTAGGGCCTGTTCTCCCCAGCTTATTTTCAGTTCAGTTCAATTCAATTCAATTCAGTTCAGTTCAGTTCAGTTCAGTTCAATTCAATTCAGTTCAGTTCCTAAATGATAATCATTACTATTAATTAGTTATAATATAATTCGGTTCGGTTTTATTCGGTTCGGTTCGCTCGGTCAATTCAATTCGGTCGTTCGGTTCGCCCGGTTCGTTCGGTTGCTTTGCGTTCGGTCGTTCGATTCTTTCGATTCGATTCGATTGTTTTGTGCCAAAGAGAACAGAACTCTTAGGCTCTGTTCTTTTGGACTAAATTATTGGAAATTCAGTTCAATTCGGCCGTTCGCTTCAATTCCGGTTCATACAAGTTCGGCTCGGTTCGCTTCGGTTCGGACAAATTCGGTTCAATTCGGCCGCTTCGGTTCAATTCAATTCAGTTCAATTTACAACTTCTATTTATATTGTTGTTGTTATTATTATTATTATTATTATTATTATTATTATTATTATTATTATTATTATTATTATTATTATTATTATTATTATTATTATTATTATTATTATTATTATTATTATTATTATTATTATTATTATTCTTATTATTATTATTATTATTCTTATTCTTATTATTATTATTATTATTATTATTATTATTATTATTATTATTATTATTATTATTATTATTATTATTATTATTATTATTATTATTATTATTATTATTATTATTATTATTATTATTATTATTATCTCAACAAATGACTATGAAAAATTTAAATTCTCCAACAATGTATTAAAACCTTACCAACCAACATCACTCATATTGTAATAAGATTAAAAAACGGATAGTAGAAGTGTCTTTTTATTGAATTCATATTTTTTTAACAACATAAGATATATTATTGAATAAGAATTTGATTATTATACTTATTATACATATTATTATTATTATCCTTCCTATAGGTATTTGATTAATATAATTATTATTAATATTAACGTAATGGAATGATATTTATTTGTATTGATAGATTAGTATAGTTAATTATCAATAATATTATTAATAATATTATTACTTCTTATCATTATTATTCTACTTGTTATTATTAATATTACTCAATTCATAAGAATATTATTATTATGTATATTATTAGTATTAGTATTAATAGTATTAATATTATTATCATTAATATTATTAATTATTATCATTATCAATGATGGTAAAAATATTACTCTACTTGTAATTATTAATAATACCCAATTCAGTTCAGTTCAGTTCAGACAAATTAAGTTCAGTTCAGTTCAGTTCAGACAAATTCAGTCCAAAAGAACAGAGCCTTAATAAGTTATATATATATGGAGTTACTTATCAGGTTATTATATTATACATGGCTCTCCTAGTCGGCCTTTCAAACTTCATCGTGGCCTTAGACAAGGTGATCCACTATCACCTTTCCTATTCGTTCTCATGGTGGAAGCTCTCAATCAAGTTATAATAAAAGCAACAAGATTGAATCTATGGAAGGGAATCGAATGCTCCAAGAATGGTCTAATGATCTCTCACTTGCAATACGCCGATGACACTCTTATATTTAGTGATGCGAGCTTGGACTCTCTCAAAAACATAAAAAATGCACTCATATTATTCCACCTAGCTTCCGATCTTCAAGTGAACTTCCACAAAAGTTCACTAATGGGAATAAACACATCTGAATCATGGCTCAAAAGTGCCGCATGCACTCTCTTATGCAAAGTTGGCAGCATTCCATTCACATATCTTGGCTTGCCTATAGGTGGAAATCCATCTCGCATTCAAGCATGGGACCCGGTTATTGAAAAACTATCAAAGAAGCTTGCAACATGGAAAGGAAAAATGCTTTCTATTGGAGGGAGAATCACTCTCATCAAATCCTCCCTATCTAACCTCCCTCTTTACTACATGTCTCTCTTCCCCATACCCAAAGGTGTGATTGAAATGATCAACAAAATCACCCGTCAATTCCTTTGGTGTGGTAGTTCGGAAAGAAGATCACTTCCTCTTGTCTCGTGGAATTTGGTGCAATTACCAAAACATCTTGGAGGTCTTGGCATTGGCAATGTAATGCATAAGAACCTTGCACTTCTATTCAAATGGATTTGGCGATTCTTCAACAATCCATCTTCTCTTTGGTGCAAGTTTATCCAAAGCAAGTACAACTATGCTCCCACTCTATCCATCTCGGATTTATCCAGTCCCAAAACTGGTGGCCCATGGGCAAAAATATGTGCTGCCATATTTCAACACTCAGGTGCAAAATCGCTCATGATAAAAGGAGTGCGAAAAAGCATTGGCAATGGACTTGATTCCCTATTTTGGCATGATCCTTGGATTGGATCTCTTCCTCTGAAAATATTATTTCCAAGATTATTTTTAATCTCAATCAATCCAAACTCAACTATAGCTGCGCAAGGTTGTTGGGATGGATATAATTGGATTTGGAGCTTCACTTGGCGAAGAGAACTCCGACCTCGTGACTCAATCGAAAAATTGAACCTTGATGCACTGTTGATGCAAGTGTGCCCAGCCCAAAACAATGATGATACTTTCGTTTGGGCCTTCAACAAAACTGGCCTATTTTCAACAAAGTCCTTCACTCAAGAACTGGATAAACTTCAGCCCCCGCCTATCCAAGATGCGATTAAAGGCGTGTGGAGGGGTCTTGTCCCTCACCGTGTCGAGGTATTCGTGTGGTTAGCTTTGCTTGAAAAAATCAACACACGCCACAAACTTGTCTCGCTTGGCATTATTCAAGCTGAAAATAGCCTGTGCGCTCTATGTGAATCACTCCCTGAGACGTGTAACCATCTACTATTGCACTGCAGTTTCGCTCACCAAATATGGGTATGGTGGCTCGAGCTTTGGCACGTAAAATGGGTCTTCCCATCCAATCTCAAAGGAGCCTTTGATCAATGGCAGTGTCCGAAGAAAAGCCCATTCTTTAAAAAGATATGGGCTGCCAGCTTCTTCATAATTGTATGGTCGGTGTGGAAAGAGAGAAATCATCGCATTTTTGGTAACTCATTCACATCAATCAAAGATCTCCAAGGTATGGTGCTACTAAGACTTGGATGGTGGATTAGCAGTTGGTGCTGTAATTTTCCTTACTCACCAGTGGATGTCCAAAGGAACCCTTCATGTCTTATGTGGAACGAAATTGTTGCCCCACGGGGCTCTCTTTCCTCGAATACAATTCCGGATGTATGGATGGCCCCAAATCAATCTCAGATCAAGTGGAACGTCGATGCTTCTGTTAACCTTCTTTCATCGGGCTCAGCCATTGAAGCTGTATTACGGAATCACCTTGGGAACTTAATGTGCTTGTTCTCATCGCCTATCCCGTTTACTGAAATTAATTGCGCAGAAATCCTTGCAATTCACCGTGCAATCTCCATCTCCCTTGCAAGTGAAGGCATCAAGAATGCCAAAATCATTCTGGAATCGGACTCGGCCAATGCTGTGATGTGGTGCAACAATGATAGTGGTGGGCCTTGGAACGTGAACTATCATCTCAATTTCATTCGAAATGCTAGGACTAAATTCCTAGATATTACTATTAATCACAAAGGAGGGGAACCAATGTGGTTGCTGACTCATTGGCTAAGCAAGGGTTGCACCGTCAATCTGAATTCATAGCATGGCTTTGAGATCTTCTATTTCGCCCTCTGGGGATTGGCTCCTTGTGATTTCCTGTTGGTCAATGTAGTTTCTTTATTGGTTTTTTCGCACTTGATTATGAGTATGTAATCCAGGTTTTAAACCTGTGTAATGTCTTTAGTCGCAAAGTGGCGGATGGCCTCCTCATCCTTGGGTGTGTGTTAACACTATAAAAGTTTTCTTCTGAAGAAGAAATACCTGAGTTGAGTAGAGGTTGCCTTCCTCTTTGTGGTTTAATGAAATGAAAACACCAATTATCAAAAAAAAATATTATACATGGGTTACTTACCCTATAATATAGAGGTTACTTTATTGTACATCGTTTTGGGATGTCTTTATTACATTAATACATTTGAAAGGGTTACTTTTACGCTATTCAAAGCAAAACTTTGTTCCCGTAAAAAAAAACAAAGCTTTGTTAATGAACATTCATTTTTACTGATGATAACTGATTGTTAGGGGTTTTTATTTTAATACCGCAAGTGTACGGTGTCGTAGCACATACGGGTCGAACTCAGGGAGGTATAAGATTAACCACTACTTGATTTTAGATTATGAAATAGTTACACAATCCAGAAATGAGGAAGAGTCTATGAACTAAAGGCTAAACAAACGACAGAATATGACAAACTATATGGATATGATAATTAAAACACTAAGATTAAGTATCACCACTACTATGAATTGATCAAATCATAACTCACTTCCCAATTATTCAATTATAGCTTAGGTAAGAATGACATTCCCTTATGATTTAGTAATAAAGCACAGCTGCGAACCGAAACTGAATCCCAAATCATCCAACAATACCTAAAGCTCACTTTCGTGATAGAAAAAGGCCTAACTAACATGTATGATTCCTATTTTCATGGCTTACATACACAATTAGAAGCATTAAGAGCCAATGTCAATTAAATCCTAATTCCAATTCTCACCTATTTTCATGGGAGAATTTAAATCAATGACAAGATTATCCGAACTAAGACCCAACTTTCGTTGATGAACTTAATTAATGAAATGATAATTTAGCAAACAAACATATGATCCTAATTTCTATTCCAACTTTCGTTGATAATATAAATTAGGGTTAAAGTAAGATGCAAAATTGACTACAAACTCAATCTTGTCAAACCCTAAGCATATAATTCAATAACATGGGAATTGGAGCAACAATCTACATGATCAATCCACAATAGGGCTCAACTTAATCCTAGATAGAAGTACTACTCACTAATCATGGCGATAAGAACGATAAGCATAATTGAGTACATAATTAAATAGAATAAGAGAGAGAAGAGTAAAACTTATTAAGATTGCTTGGATTGTAGAAGAATCCCAAAGTACTTGATTAAATTCGTCTTCAAACTCCAAGTTTTTGCATACAAAATGAAAGCTAGGGCTAAAACTCTAAAATGAAAATCGTGCATAAAAACTGCCCCCCAAAAAATAACATAACTCCTAAACATAAAAGCGAGAAAATAACATAACGGACGCTGCCCGCGTCACCGCGATCCGCGGTGTCCACCGCGAGTCGCGCCTATTACCGCGAGTCGTGTCAATGACCGCGAGTCGCGGTAAGCTCTCGGCATTCCACCGCGAGGCGCCGCCAACGCCGCGACTCGTGGTGGAACCGATGTCTCTTTTCTTCCTTGGACTCTTCAAGTGCGGCTTCCAACATAATTGGACCTTATAGGAAATCCAATTACTTCCATCTTGGACCTAGCATGGTGCCATTAAACCTCTAAATGAGCCACAAATGCATACTCCTCTCATAATTTCAACATTTCTCATCAATTCCTATCACTTGGGTATAAATCTACTCAAATTCATCCAAGTCACAACATAATATCTCTCAAAATGTGCCAAAATAAAAGTAAAATGTGGACTTAACAAACTCCCCCATGCTTAGACCTTGCTCGTCCTCGAGTAAGCAAGAGGCAATGAACAACTAGATAACCTCACAAGGCCTAAAACATGCACCAACAACGAATAACGATCCATGTCCAACATCAACTAACATCCACTCTAGCGCCCCTCTCATCCTCCATAGTAGCAACTAACCTACACCTAACTTCGCTACTCTTAAGCATACTTCCCCCATGCTCAACCAAAAATAAAGTCATGTGTGACCATGTTCGAAAAGATCTCAAAGAACACTCACACATCTACTACGCACACCCACCATCAAGCCACAAATCACAAAAGTATATCGAGTCAATCACAAAGGGTCAAGTTGACACCCCCTATGCTTGGAACTCATCAATCCTCCCTACAATCGAATCTCCAACATCCTTAAGTGAGACTTACATTTCACACACCAATCATCAAGCCTAGTCCTACCCAAAACACTCCTATACTCCTCCATCCTTATGTCAACCACGCCGCAAATGAGATGAGTAACTTTTCTCTCTTTTCTTTTATCTCTCATTTTGCCTAGGAGCCCTTTCGGGTTTTCATCCTAGCCACTCAATTTTTTTCTTTTTTTTGCTCACTTTCTCACCCGCTCGAATTAGCCACTTTTTTTGCCTAGGTTGCCCTTTCGGGTTTTCAACCTAGCCGGCCCTCAATTTTACCTAAGCCGCCCTTTCGGGTTTTCGACTTAGCGGGTCAAAATTTTTTTTTCATTTTTTTCATTTTTTTTTTTTTTTTTTTTTTTTTTTTTTTTGAAGAGTAAGAAAAGAGTATATGAACAAGCATATATACAAGTGATGAGACATCCCCTCCCCCATGCTTACACAAAGCATTGTCCTCAATGCAGAAAAAGGACAAAAATGAAAGAAGGAAAGGGGAAAGCACTCACCAACTAGGAGCCAAGGAGGCCCGCCGTGGTCACGACGTGATCTCCTGGAGGCACGCTCCTCCATACGCTGTTGTTTGCGCCGTGAAAGCTCGACCTCGGGTCTCGTATATGTATCGGGGGTAGGTATGGAGATGAAAAGTGTTAAGTGAAGTCATCATGCAATAGATAGCGTCAAGCCGGTCCTCGTCCCATCTAGGCGAGATGAGAACTCATCCCCGCCTCAAAGAAAACGCTGTCATCCGCTCCTCATATGATGCAAAAGGAGGAGGGACATGTGTTTGAGAGGACCCAACTTGGCCATCATGGCCACCAATACCTCCATCTTGAGGAGTAGGCTCCTCCTCATCCTCATCCTCATCAAACTCATCTTCTTCACCATCTCCATCATCCTCATCATCCATAACATCCACCAAGTGACCTCCCCGACCCCGGGTTTGCGAACATCGCAACCGCTGATACTCAACACGCACTACCGCTGCAAAAGCGGCGTGGGGGTAAGGAAAAAGTGCTCACTGTGGCATTGGGAGGAATGGCCACCTCGAGCGAGTTGAGGTAGGGTCATGAAAGTGACATGCCTACCTCCATAAAGCCACACAAAACGGCCCTTCACCCCTGCAAATGAGATCATCTTTGCACTAACCATCTTCGACAGATCATACAGGTAAGAATCGTCGGTCAATACTCGAACATTATCATTCGGTTGCACACCAAGGTGCTCAGCAATCAAGGTGATCATGCCACCCACACTAATCTTGCCTTTCTGCAGCTTAGAAAGCTCAAGACATCGAGCTACCCAAATTTCAGCTAGATCAGGCGTACCCCGGCCTGCTGGTGTCATAGACCATAAAACTTTCAATTCTAGGCTAGGGATGTTAGTGGGTTCCCCTTGCCCAAATACGGCCATAGAAAGTAACCGGTGCACATAACGAAGAGGGGGGTGGCGCAAAAAGGAGCTCTTGTCATTAGGAGTCTTACGCAACTGAGTGAGTGCGTGCCAAAAGGTATCCTCATTGTACTCATTGGTGCGGTGGAAGTTCACGGCGTTCAAGTTCCGCCAACCAAAAATAGCTTTCAATTGTGGCATAGTTAGGCTATAGGGTTTGTCATTAAGGTGGAATTCAATGCCAGGACGCTCACCCTCGGTTTTTTTTAGAGTAGAAAGGAATTCTAGGGTAAAACGCTCATAGGTTGGTGCCCATTTGCTCACAAAACCCTCGAGCCCAATTTTTTGAAGTAGTTGGGTGACTGGCTCAGCTAACCCCAACGTCTCTAGTGCGGAGTAATCAACGAACTTAGTAACCTTGATGTGACGGTTAGGCAACGTGAGACGCGCCCAACGCCCACGGTGCTCAGCTGTAAGGTTACGAAGTCCCAAGGTGTCTACCCTAGAGGTTGATTGAGAGGTGCTAGCTTCTCCTGTTTTGGTTCGTTTGGGTCGGGGTGGCATGGTTCACAAGGATAAGGGCTCCCAGTTCAACAAAAACAAACACAAGTACTCCAATCCACACTCCAACAACAACCAATCCACAACAAGGCACAAAAATACCAACCACAATCCAATTATCCAACCAACAAGCACCAACAATCACCGAAAACAATCAACCACAATCATATATATCCAACCAACATAATTTCAACAATCCTAGATATGAAGCTAGAACAAGGAATTCAAGCTATATCAAAGGAAGGTAGGAATGTGAAATTTATACCTCTAGAAGATCAAGGGATGCACTCCAATGCCAAATTTACCAAGCTAGTGCCCAATGTGGTTGATTGCACTCTCCAATTGCACCAAATAAGCCTCAATGCAAAAACCCCCAATTTCTAGGGTTTATGATATTGGATGGAGTTTGTGTAATGTGTGTTGAAATAGGGTTTAGGAGAAGGTTGGGGTGGATTGTTGTAGTAGAAGGGGTTGAAAAGAGGAGGAGGGTGGTGAAGATATGTGGTGGTGGTGGTGGTTGATATGGTGGAGGGAGGGGAGTGAGAGAAGAGAGAGGGACGAAAATTTTGTTGAGGGAGAAAGGCAAAGTCGAGAGAAAAGAGTGAGGGAAGAGAGAGAGACGCGGGTTTAAAACCCGCTTCGACTTACCCTGGAAACCGCGAGTCGCGGTAATGACCGCGAGTCGCGGTGTGTGCCGCGATGCGCGGTTATTGCCGCGAGTCGCGGTAAGCTCTCGGCATTTCGCCGCGAGCTGAGGCAATGCGCCGCGACTCGTGCCTTTGAAGGTGTGCTGCAGCCTCTTTTTCCACGTTTTTTTTTTTTTTTTTTTTTTTAGAGTAACCTATAAGCACAAGCACACCAAAAACAAACAAAAACACATTAATGTAAACAAAATCACACAAAAAGAAAAAGGGACAAAAAAAAATGAAAAAGAAATAAGTGTAGAACTCGGGTTGCCTCCCGAAAAGCGCTCGTTTAAAGTCAATGAGCTCGACTCCTTAAAATCATGGGGCAATGGGTGGAAGAGATGGCAATAGACGTGCTTGCCTTTCAATAGGGTCACCGGTGACATAGTGCTTGAGGCGACTTCCATTCACCTTGAACGAGCCACTTGCTTCACTAGTGACTTCCACCGAACCATAGGGAAAAACCTTGGTGACCCGGAATGGTCCAGACCACCTAGAACGCAGCTTGCCTGGAAAAAGCTTCAATCGGGAGTTGAATAGGAGGACGGAGTCTCCAATGTGGAACTCTCTCCTCATGAGCCGCTTGTCATGCCACTTCTTAGTGCGCTCCTTGTAAATGCGCGAGCTCTCATAAGCATCTAAGCGGAGCTCATCAAGCTCATTCAATTGCAAAGCTCGGCGTTCACCCGCTCGATCAAAGTCATAATTAAGGCACTTGATAGCCCAAAATGCTCTATGTTCTAGCTCGACGGGCAGGTGACATGCTTTTCCATATACTAAACGATAAGGCGTGGTACCAATAGGAGTCTTGAAGGGCCGTCCTATACGCCCAAAGCGCATCATCTAACTTAAGAGACCAATCTTTTCGCGATCTAGCCACGGTCTTCTCAAGTATAGATTTGATCTCCCTATTTGAAATTTCAACTTGTCCACTTGTTTGTGGATGGTAGGAAAGACCCACACGATGTTGCACACCGTATTTCTTAAGAAGAGCTTCGAACTTACGTTCAATAAAGTGACTTCCTCCATCACTAATCACAACGCGGGGACACCAAAGCGGGGAAAATTACCTTCTTCAAGAACTTGGAAACCACACGAGCATCGTTCGTTGGAGAAGCCAAGGCTTCTACCCACTTAGATACATAGTCAACGGCTACCAAGATAAACTTATTCGAATAAGAAGATGGGAATGGTCCCATGAAGTCAATACCCCATACATCGAATATCTCAACCTCGAGAATGAAATTGAGAGGCATTTCATTTCTGGCGTGAGATATTCCCCGTGCGCCGACATCTATCACATGCCTTGACAAAACGGTGGGGCATCCTTGAACGAGAAGGCCAATAGAACCCGCATTGCAACACCTTTGCAGCGGTTTTAGAAGTACTAGCATGGCCCCCACAAGGCATATCATGGCAATGAGACAGGATAGAGGTCACCTTCTCTTCCGGTACACAACGGCGGAGGACCCCATCCGCACAAGATTTAAAGAGACAAGGATCATCCCAGAAATAATATTTGACATCATGAAAGAACTTCTTGCGTTGATATGATGAATAATCGGGAGGGGGTACTCCACTAGCAAGAAAATTAACAATGTCAAAGAAACCAAGGAGATTGACCAATTGTAGTAGAGAAAATACCAAACAACTAATCATCAGGGAAGGAGTCATCGATTGGAAGATCATCTGCTCGGGCGTCCAATGTGAGACGGGAAAGATGGTCAGCCACAACATTATCAGTCCCTTTCTTATCCTTGATCTCCATGTCAAACTCTTGGAGAAGCAATATCCAACGAATCAAACGGGGTTTGGCATCCTTCTTGCTCAATAGAAACTTGAGAGCCGCATGATCCGTATGCACGATCACCTTCGATCCCACCAAATAAGACCGGAACTTCTCCACTGCAAACACAACGGCTAGCAACTCCTTTTCAGTGGTGGTGTAGTTCACTTGAGCACCATCTAAGGTTTTGCTAGCATAGTAAATGGCATGCATCTTGCCATCACGCTTTTGCCCCAACACAGCACCCACGGCATGATCACTGGCATCGCACATCAACTCGAATGGAAGAGTCCAATCTGGAGGTTGAATAATAGGGGCTGAAATCAATGCACTCTTCAACCTGTGGAAAGCTTCAAGACAAGCATCAGTAAACACAAATGGAGTATCTTTGGCTAGGAGCTCGGTCAAAGGCCTAGAGATCTTAGAGAAATCCTTGATAAAACGGCGGTAGAACCCCGCATGACCAAGGAAACTCCTCACCCCTTTTACATTGATCGGGGGTGGAAGCTTCTCTATGACTTCGACTTTTGCTCTATCCACTTCGATACCCTTATCAGATACAACATGACCCAAAACTACTCCCTCTTGTACCATGAAATGGCACTTCTCCCAATTTAACACTAAATGGACTTCTTGACACCTACGCAACACTTTTTCAAGGTTTATCAAACATGCATCAAAAGAAGGACCATAAACAGAGAAGTCATCCATGAAAACCTCCATAGAGTGTTCTATAAGCTCAGAAAAAATAGCTATCATGCATCGTTGAAAGGTTGCTGGAGCATTACATAGTCCAAACGGCATCCTTCGATAAGCAAAGGTGCCATAGGGACATGTAAAGGTCGTCTTCTCTTGGTCACTTGGATGGACGGGGATTTGAAAAAAACCAGAAAATCCATCCAAGTAACAAAAGAAGGAATGTTTAGCAAGACGCTCCAACATTTGATCAATGAAGGGAAGAGGGTAGTGATCCTTACGTGTGGCCTTGTTCAACTTACGGTAGTCGATGCACATTCTCCACCCAGTGACAGTGCGAGTAGAGATGAGTTCACCTTTTTCATTCTTCACAACCGTCATGCCGCCCTTTTTTGGGAACAACTTGAACCGGGCTTACCCACTTACTATCAGAGATAGGGTAGATAATGCCGGCCGCAAGAAGTTTCAAAACTTCTTTCTTCACAACTTCTTTCATATTAGGATTAAGGCGGCGCTGTGACTCAATAGATGAAGCATTTTCTTGTTCTAACAAAATTCTATGAGTACAGAAAGATGGACTTATCCCCTTAAGATCATCAATAGTATACCCAATAACACTTATGTACTTGCGAACAAGACATAGCAACCGTTCAAGTTGAGAATTATTAAGTGCACTATTGACAATAATGGGATAGGTTGAGTTTTCACCCACAAAAGCATATTTTAACTGAGAAGGGAGGGGTTTCAACTCTACCTCAGGAGGCTTAGAACACTCCTTAGTTGTGGCTTCAACCTGTAGGACCGCGATTGAGGGACTGTCGGGCGCACAAACCAGTGCATCATCTAACATCTTCTCATATGCCATAGTATCTTCATCACAAGCCCCATTGTTGTTTAAGCATCGTTGAAGAGCATCATCGTCCGTACTCTCCATAGGTAAATCATCTTCCCATCTCTCAACAACATCTACCCGGTAACAAGTGTCTCCCAAAGAAGGAGCATTCAACGCCTTATGCAGCTCAAATTCCACCTTGTCTTCACCCACAGTGAGAGACAATTTGCCACTTTTCACATCAATCAAAGCTCCCGCAGTGGCAAGGCATGGTCTACCCAAGATAATTGGCGTATGCACATCTTCTGGCATCTCCATGACAAAGAAGTCACATGGAATAGTCAATTTGCCCACTTGGAGGGGTACATCCTCCAAAACACCCAAAGGGTATCTGATAGACCTATCCGCTAGTTGTAGAGAGACGCGGGTAGGGCTAAGGTCACCGAAGTTAAGCTTCTTGAAGATAGTGTTAGGCATGAGGCTTACACTAGCTCCAAGATCACAAAGTGCCCTTTGAATAGTCACGTCCCCAATAGAGCATGGAATGGAGAAACTTCCAGGATCACTCAATTTTGGAGGAAGCTTGTTAAGAAGAATAGCACTACACTCTTGAGAGAGTTCCACCGTAGAAGCTTCACAAATTTTATGCTTACCGGACAAGAGTTGCTTCAAGAACTTAGCATATGTAGAAATCTCAGAAATAGCCTCAAGGAACGGGATGTTAAGGTGCATACCTTTCAATAACTCAAGAAATTTCCCGTATTTCTTCTCAATTCGAGCCTTTGCCAACCGATGAGGGAAAGGAGCCGGCTCAACATAGACTCGGGAAGGCTTTGGTGATGCTTTCTCAACCTCCTCAATGGGGTCCTCCTTATCAACTACATCATCAACACTCTCGGAAGTGTCTCCCACAACCTTTGATGGTGTCACAATTAACTTGCTAGGCTCCTCTAAAGTTTTTCCACACCTCAAAGTAATTGCACTTACATTTTGGTGACCCTTTGGATTCGGCTTCCACTGCCCCCGAAATTGGGGTGGTCCCTTTTGAAGTTGAGTCACCCGTTGAGTCACATGGGACATTTGTTGAGCTAGTTGCGCAATTTGAGTGTCGACTATCTTGTTATGAGCATCCATCCTATCAAACTTCTTGTTAGTTTCCTCGGAGGTAGCAAGGAGTCTCTCGAGCAGGGAATCGCATATGATTTTTGAGAAGGTTGCTTAGAAGGTTGACCTTGTTGTTTGGCTTGGAACCCGGGAGGATTGGAATTGCGTGGTGCTTGAGGTTGGTTGTTGCTCCAAGAAAAATTCTCATGATTCCTCCAACCTCGGATTGTATGTGTTTGAATAGGGGTCGTTTCGAGGTCGAGCATTACCATACACAGCATTGGCTTGCTCTTGCTCTATAAAATCCATGTCCCCATAAGTAGAATTTGCATTATTCCCTTGAAAAGCATTCATCTCGGCACTAGGACCAACCGATATATTCCCGATCTCGTTGAGATAGAGCGTCAACCTTACTAGAGAGTGAGGTTAGTGCATCAACATCATACTTGCCACCTTTCTTAGAAGTAGACCGATCACTAGACCAATGGTAACCGTTAGCGACCATCTCCTCAAGCAAAGCCTTGGCTTGATCGGCCGTCTTACCCATGAGAGCACCACCGGCCGCAAAGATCAATAGAGATTCGGACTTCATGAGTCAACCCATTATAGAATGTCCGAATAAGGAGCCATGTTGGGATCTCATGATGAGGACACCGCCTTTGTAGATCCTTGTATCGTTCCCAAGCTTCATAAAGTGATTCACCATCCAACCGAGTGAAGGATGTGATTGCATTGCGTAGCTTGGCCGTTTTCCCAGGGGAGGAAAGTACTTCGACAAAAAGCCGTGGCTAGTGAAGTCCAAGTTGTGAACTTGTTTGCTTCATGACCCTTCAACCATTCTTTTGCTCGTCCCGTAAGGAATAAGGGAACAAGCGGAGGCGAAGAGCTTCATCGAGGCCCCATTAATCTTCACTGTATCACATTTTTCGAGAAAAGCATTGATATGTTCATTAGGGTTCTCCATAGGACCGCCAACGAACCGATCTTGTTGTATGAAATGGATCAATTGGATCTTGATCTCAAAGTTGTTGGCATCAACAAGTAGGCCCGGCAATGCTAGATGTAGATGTGACATCCGAAGCATATTATATTCGCGAAGAGGACGAGCCATTGGTTCTCTCCGAATATTTTCCCGCTCCCTTCTTCTTCTCTCGGCGTTGAGTCTCCTAGCCGTGGCTTCTATCTCGGGATCAAAGACCACGTGATCTACGTATCGCGATCGCCCGCGCATTCGGAAACAACAACTAGTGAAGAAATGAACAAGAACAAAGGTAACAGTGTAATCTATTAAATCTATAATCAAAATAATTCTAACCGTTACCTCCCGCAACGGCGCCAAAAACTTGTTAGGGGTTTTTATTTTAATACCGCAAGTGTACGGTGTCGTAGCACATACGGGTCGAACTCAGGGAGGTATAAGATTAACCACTACTTGATTTTAGATTATGAAATAGTTACACAATCCAGAAATGAGGAAGAGTCTATGAACTAAAGGCTAAACAAACGACGAAATATGACAAACTATATGGATATGATAATTAAAACACTAAGATTAAGTATCACCACTACTATGAATTGATCAAATCATAACTCACTTCCCAATTATTCAATTATAGCTTAGGTAAGAATGACATTCCCTTATGATTTAGTAATAAAGCACACTGAACCGAAACCGAATCCCAAATCATCCAACAATACCTAAAGCTCACTTTCGTGATAGAAAAAGGCCTAACTAACATGTATGATTCCTATTTTCATGGCTTACATACACAATTAGAAGCATTAAGAGCCAATGTCAATTAAATCCTAATTCCAATTCTCACCTATTTTCATGGGAGAATTTAAATCAATGACAAGATTATCCGAACTAAGACCCAACTTTCGTTGATGAACTTAATTAATGAAATGATAATTTAGCAAACAAACATATGATCCTAATTTCTATTCCAACTTTCGTTGATAATATAAATTAGGGTTAAAGTAAGATGCAAAATTGACTACAAACTCAATCTTGTCAAACCCTAAGCATATAATTCAATAACATGGGAATTGGAGCAACAATCTACATGATCAATCCACAATAGGGCTCAACTTAATCCTAGATAGAAGTACTACTCACTAATCATGGCGATAAGAACGATAAGCATAATTGAGTACATAATTAAATAGAATAAGAGAGAGAAGAGTAAAACTTATTAAGATTGCTTGGATTGTAGAAGAATCCCAAAGTACTTGATCAAATTCGTCTTCAAACTCCAAGTTTTTGCATACAAAATGAAAGCTAGGGCTAAAACTCTAAAATGAAAATCGTGCATAAAAACTGCCCCCCAAAAAATAACATAACTCCTAAACATAAAAGCGAGAAAATAACATAACGGACGCTGCCCGCGTCACCGCGATCCGCGGTGTCCACCGCGAGTCGCGCCTATTACCGCGAGTCGCGTCAATGACCGCGAGTCGCGGTAAGCTCTCGGCATTCCACCGCGAGCTGCTGCCAACGCCGCGACTCGTGGTGGAACCGATGTCTCTTTTCTTCCTTGGACTCTTCAAGTGCGGCTTCCAACATAATTGGACCTTATAGGAAATCCAATTACTTCCATCTTGGACCTAGCATGGTGCCATTAAACCTCTAAATGAGCCACAAATGCATACTCCTCTCATAATTTCAACATTTCTCATCAATTCCTATCACTTGGGTATAAATCTACTCAAATTCATCCAAGTCACAACATAATATCTCTCAAAATGTGCCAAAATAAAAGTAAAATGTGGACTTAACACTGATGTTTATTGATTTAAACCAAGTTTTACTAAGATTTTTTGTACGTTTACTCGTTACAACTGATTTTCGCCCATTAAAAAATATTTTTGTCGATAAAATGGATTATTACTGATTAATTGAAACTGATTAGTGAAACTTTTAAGTTGATGTGAAGAGGGCTTCATTATCTCTATCATATATGGCAACACATGGGGGACAGTAAAAAAAAGAAAAAGGAAAAAAAGAAAAAAATATAATAGGTGGATAATTAACGCTTCATCTAAACAAAAAAGGGGGAAAATGAAAAAAAATACCACATTTAATATGAACAATAATTTTTTGGAAAAACAAAATGCGAAGAGAGTTCGCACGCATTGTGTGCATAAGGCTAGTAAGTAAATAGGTTAGCCACATTTCAAAAAAATAATAATAATTGTATTCTTCTATAATATAATGACGTGAAATATTTCTCCTAATAGTAATATAATTTACCGTTTCTTGCTTTAACTTCATCCAATGTTTAAGTTCATGGATCCTTTTTCGTGCTTTTTTTTTGGTAATAATTGGAGTTTATTGTTAAACATCATGCAATTAGTTGTCAAAACTAACACTTTTACTCTTTTCATTTAAAAAATGAAAATGCCTTAAAATTATCGTACAACTATTGTGGGAAAAGAGGTCCTGTGGTCCATTAGAACACTAATTCTTTTTGAAACAAATTGATTTTAAAGGCAAGTTATGTCCTCAATTACATCTACCATATGAGTTGTCAATCGCCATTCTATGTATCCTTTGAAAATCTGCAAGAACTCTAAATAGCAAAAAGAAGCTTTACATTACATAGGAAAATTTATTGAAGCCAGCATCATACTCAACTACTCTGTAACAAATTGCATTTAAGGTAACCAAAAAATACAAAAATAAAAATGAATTTGAAATATATGAGCTCATTTGGTTGCAAGTTATGGAGTTCTGCAAAAGCACATAATTAAGGGTTTTTACTGCATACTACTAATATAAGTTTATATTGGAGTGGTTAACATGCAGAATATGTTGAGTTGAGATCTCCTTCGGGATTTGGAGATAGCTTAATTTGGAATTGTGATTGAAATACAGAGTAAGTGCTTGAGGGTATAATTTGTTTCTGGATGAAAGTCTCTAGCCCTCTTAAGTGAGGAGAGGTTGGGGAAAAATGAGTGGTTTGGAAATAAATATGCATCAGTGTATTTGTCACAAATAAAATACAATTTACTTGAGAGTGAGGGATAGCTCAGTTGGTTAGAGCTTTCCTCCCGGTTCCAGGTGATTCTGGGATCGATTATCTGTGTACAACTGTTTCTTATCGGTTGTTTTTATTACTACAACCACTATTTAAAACCACTTATTAATCAACCAATAGATATATAATAACATAAAAGTGGTACACAAAAATATGGGATAGAAGTTTTGATTTCCTTGTGATAACTGTAATATATCCGCCATTCCTGTAAACGATGTATTAGGGATATTTCTCATCGCGCGGAGAGCCTCATAACGTTGTTTTTCTTATCATGCCAAAAAAAACTTCATGGTTACAAGCTACATAGTATCCTCATGTTTATTTATATATAACATTATGTTCTGTTCTTGTTTTTTCAAAATTATACGTTGTACCCCTTTTACATGCATGTAAAAGGTTTGACTGAACATCACGACCCTTTGATGGGCTAAGGTACCGTGAGATCAGATTAGATATTGATTTGATACCCTATCATAACTTGCTGATGTGCTATTTCCCTCTCTTTGAGTAAAATCATAATGTTAACAATAATCTATTTCTAAGTAATTGTGTTTAGTTGACGGGGTAAGTGTTTAATATCGTGGGTTATGAAATCTTAATCAATTAAGAAACCAACTTTTATCCTCATATAAGAAGTGTCACTCCTACATTTGTTTTTGAGATAAGGGGTCACTTCCTCAGCTGCGAAAGTTTTTGCTAAATCATGTTTCTATTTGACTTGCCATCTGCATGAAACTCAAGTAAGATGATTTTATCTGAGAGATGATTATTGTAGGAGAAGTTTTTCTTTTACCAGCTTTCAAGTGTACGATAATTAGATAAGATGAGACAATGTACTTAAATATAAATGCATAGGTATTCTATATATGTAATGTTATTGAAGGGTAAGTCAATTGTTGGGAGTTCCTCATAAATCATGGCCTGTGTTTATATTGGCAAGCAAGCAAAGCACAACTACATCGAATAACTAAAAGCAGTACTTCTGTACATAAATAAAAACCGAGGGATTACCCTCTCCAATAAACCTCTCAAGGATAAGAACGTAATCTTCTAGGAAGGTTCTCCCAGCCTAGAGAACCTAATAATAACATCAACGAATTTTTTTTTCGTATATACTTCAAAGTTTCAATTTATTTTTGTATATACTTCAAATTTGCAACCTTTCGTATTTAAAAAGATACATGTCCGATAGTTTTTTTCCCAGTATGGCATGTGTTTCAATTTTTTCATATTAATGTTTTGTGTCTATGATTGATGATTATTTAAAAATAGCTTGGGTGATTATGATGAAGCATAAAAGTGAGGCTTTCAACAATTTCAAGCAGTGGAATGCTTTGGTGGAAAATTAAGTTGGGAAGAAGATCAAAAGGCTATGAACTGAGAATAGTATGGAATTCTTATGGTATGAGTTTAATGAGTTTTACAAGAATGAAGGGATTGCTCGACATCTTACTGTCAGGGATACTCCACATCAGAATAGGGGTAGCAGATTGCATGAATCATATGTGTTGGCCTAGGATTTTTGAATTCCTTTAATGCCTACACGCGTTGTGAGCGCGTTTCACTAGTGGAAAAAACGCTATATGTCACAACGCAACCGCTGCGGTCCCTAAGAGAACCGGAGCGGTAAATCTTCGAATTTTTGGGTCGGAAACTTGGGAACACAAACCGCTGCGGTTCTTAGAGAACCGCAGCGGTTAACATTAAACCGTTGCGGTTAAGAGAACCACAACGGTTAATCTTCTTCTTTTTTTCCTAACACTCGCGTTTGGAATGAGCGCTTAGCCCACATAATTGAGCGCTTAAATTGAGCCCAGTTAATACGATAAAGGCCCAACTCATCTCCTTTAACGCCTTCTCTCTAAGGGAGTTAGAATCCTCCTCTGGTCTCCTCATCTCCTCTCTCCTTCACGCATCTCTCTCCTCTTCAGCCTCCTCTCTTCGATGCCATTTCACCAGGTTACAAGGTACGATTGCCTCGCAAATCCTCTTGGAGCCGTTCGATTAACCTTTGACAAAGTCGTATCTTCCGGTCTCAATCCATCCACATCCAACGGCTCTTATTGGGGCGCCGTCGATTTCTTCCGCCAATTTCTCTTTGACGATTCCGGTCTTTCTAAGGTACCAAATTTTATTAATTTCTAGGGTTTATGTTCTTGATTTCGCTTCATTTCGTGATTCAATTAACTTCTTTTTGTCTTTGTGAATTAGAAAGTTCCGATCCTTAATGCTACGAGTGTTAAGTACATTCAACCTAATACGTTGGTTCGATATCGTGGAATGATTCAAGATATGTTGGGAAATGAATTTTATGCTGGAGTTTACAAGGTACTTTTTTTTGTAATTGTGAATTTTGATTATGAGAAATGCGTAAAAGTGGTATAATTAGCAAAAATAATCGTTTTTTCCTTACAAAATGTAAAAAATTAGTACATAAAAACTCAAATATGATCTCATTATAGGTATATTATCACGATGATGTTTTTAGTTTCAGTGTACTACTTTTTTGGTGATTTGAACAAAAAGTGTATCGGTTCTGAATTGGGCAAATTTTATTATGGTTATAGAGTTCTCATTATTTTTAATTTAATTTAATAGTGAGGTGGATTAATTTTCTTAATTGAATGTATTTTTGAAGGATGGATCAACTTGGAGGACCAACAAATATTCGGATCTATCTCAAACTCAAATGGATTTCTCACCTGATATGCGATTATGGGAGCGTCGCCTTCTTTATTGTGTTCTTTCTTATGTTAAAATGATTTCTTGATTACTATTTTATGTTCATGTTATTATGTGTCATTGTAATATTATTGTTTGTCAACTTCATTGTATGCATTGATTCTTTGAGGATTGGTATTTGTTGAAAGATGGGGAATTAATTGCATCCATCATGGTTGGTCCATGATATGTTGGGCATATATGTATGCAGTTGTAATTTTTGACATGATTGTTCGAAGTGGAGTTACCGATGTTGCTAATCACCATCATAGAGTAGAATCAAACACCCACCTCTTAAGGCCTTAAGAGTGCTGATTTGAAGAATAAGCTTTTATCACCTGATTGAACATTATTTTTTGGAGCTAATAAGCCATTACTTTGAGCTAGTTCTATGCACACTCAATAAGTTTAAGATCTATAGCTAGATCAAATCACCCCTTATGAAATGGTTTTGGGACTTTGCTGATCGTTTTCAATGTGTATCCTTTGATCAAACAGAGGGAAGATGGGCATCCTTCCTCTTCAGCAATGCAGCAAGACATGGTAAATGAAGGAAACACTCCTTCCTTTCGCTTAATTTCACTAGCATCAGCCAAGAAACTGCATCTGTCTTTGTCAGTCGTCTTAACAATCGAGTATCTTAACAATGCCACCCTTGCCCCCAAAAAGGATTATGAGGCAAATAAGTATGTGATCCTATATCGCATTTCTTGTTCCGTTGTGTCCTATCTTCTATGCTCTTTACACTTTTTATGGTTCAACGTCGGGTTGGTTTTCGGAGTTCTTCACCGGGGTCAAGGGTCACACTTGACCGTTGATGAGACACACGGTTGCGATGCGAACACCGAACTCTCTTTGGAGTTGAGAATACAAGATCATTGAAGAACTTGACAAGTACGGCGAGGTAATGCGTCAACGCTGTTTAAGAGCATGTGACAATGACCTACAACATAAGATCCCTCAATTTAGAAGGCCTGAAAACCTGAATTTTATTATTTGTATTAGTCACATTATCCTAACCTGCCATAGTTTAGGTGCTATATTTTTGTAAAAGTGAATCTCAAAAGATTATCTTATGAAATATAGAATTAGATTTTAAATTCCAAAAATTGTTCATATTAAATAAAATTTAGAGCCCCACTTTTATGAATTGGACAAGCCTCCAATATGTTAGAGACAGGCCTACGTTGCATTTTTTACCCCATCATGCATGGTGCTATATGTTAAGTGAGAAAACTATATCTTTTAAGAAAGTGCTAACATAAAATTCTCTCCATATGCAGTTTTTTTTTCTTTTCTTTCTCTGGGTTTCACCACCACCACCACTGGGTTCCACCTTCCCCCAACGGCCACCAGCTACCCTCGTTTCTTCTTCGATTTCCTGCTTCTTGTTCGCTCTTTAATTTAATTTGTGTTTTTATTGTTGTTGTTGGTGTTGCAGAATAAAAGAGGTGATTTCCTCTTCCTTAGTTGATTTACCTTGTTCTTCTTCGGTTTCTCCTCTGTTCTTCGATTGTTCATGTAAGTTAATTACTACTCTCCCACTAAAATTAGGGTTTTTGAATTTTTCATATTCATTTGTGGTTTTGATTTTGTGGATTGATTTTTCGCTTGAATTGGGTAATTAATATGTTGTTCTTTGATTAATAGTACGTTTGAAGTAAATTGTGTTGTTTTAAGGTGTATTTATTTCATATTATATGGTGTATTGTTTTTCATGGTGCAAAGTAAATTTGTAATGGTTGGTGAAAGGTGTAATTTTTAGATGAATAAGCTATGCAAGTGTTCATGTGGGTGCGAGTTCGTTTGCGTTTTTTGTAACTTGCGTTTAATTTCAAGAATTTGAAAAGATGGAATAGGATTGTGGTTGGTGGTGATAATGGCTTTTCATTGATGTAGTTGGTGGCGGTGCGGGGAGGGCAACGCAGGGGGTGGGGACGGTGCGGTGGGGGTGTGCAGTGGGGGTGGGGGGCGGTGCGAGAGGGTGGGGAGCAAGAGTGGGTGTGGGGGGCGGTGCGGGGGTGGGGGACGGTGCAGTGGGGGTGGGGGCGGTGCGGGGGTGGGGGGGCGGGGGGTGGGGGCGAGCGGTGGGGGGGGGTGCAGGGGGTGGGGGCAGCTTGGGGTGGGGGCGGTGCGGTGGGGGGGGGGCGGTGCGGGGGGGGGGCGTCTTGGGGGCAACACAGGGGATGAGGGGCGATGCGGGGTTTGTACTTGATATGACTATGCGGTTCTATGGGTTGGGATTTCATTCTTGTAGATTGCATTATATGGTGCATAGGTTCTGGATTGGAGGCTGTTATAGTTTGGAGAAGTCAAGGTTGAGGTTCTTAGTAATGTGATATATAAGATGTTGAGGTGTGGTATGAATAACTTTGATGGGGGCGAAATTCCTAATATTTGAACAAAAGTAAAAAAGATTATATGAGGTCCTCTTGTTACGTTGTAGCAGGTGAAAGATCCATTCACCAATTAAAAAGTGCTTTGTCCTAAGCCCAACTGATTATTTCTTTCTTTTGCTAATAAATTTGAATTCATTTGATGTTTCCCAATTCATCTCTAGATTGGCCCTCAATAGAGCAATATTTATACTAGGTGGCCATGATAACTATTAATGTTATGTTTGTAGCTTTTATACTTGAAGTCATGGTTAGCTTCCATATATGGGCAGCTGAATTACTGGAATACTTACGTAGATTGCATTGTTGATCCTTAGATTACTTATTGGAAGGACAACTTGTTGAGATATTGCTGGCGCTATGGGGAACTAACCAAATCAAATGACCAGCACTTTATTTACTTGCGTTGTGATTGGAACAGGGATAATATGTCATTTTTTTCAATGTATATAGTTATAGTTGAGTATGATATTAAAATTATAATAAATATTCTGTTTATGCTTCAATTGAGCATAATATGCTTAATAAAATGATTATTGATATATATTATTGATTTTGTATTGATTAATAATGAAAAAATGGAAAAAAATTTTTTTTTTTTTTGTTTTTGGGGTAGTCAATCGCTGCGGTTCTGGGTCAAAACCGCAGCAGTTAATATTTGGGGACTGCTGCTAGTCCAACCGTTGCGGCCCAAAACCGCAGCGGTAAGCCCGGTTTTGACCGCAGCAATTGAACTTTTTTCCACTAGTGTCTATTTGACTACCCCATTGTTAAGGTTTTATTAAAAATACGTTTTGAAGTCGCCAACAATTCTTTAGAGGAAGAATCATAAACCTAATTGGATTGAAACGGAAGGGACATCTTAGGGACTTATCCAATGTAGATTTCCCCGTCATGACTCCATAGATGGCCAGGAACCAAAAAGTGAGTTCGGGGGTGAGGGTACAAATATGATCATAATGAACCACGTTTGCCCATTGTTGGCCTCTACTAAATATAATTCATAGCAGATTTTATACAATAGAACAATCAAACAATGTTTTAAAGCACCCTAAAATAGTTAATCTTGACGGGTTCAGGAAACACACAAAAGACTAATTATTTAATGATCAGTTATTATACAATCATTTTACAAGGTTCCTAACAGGTTGTCCAAATTATCTGAATTAATTAGAACAGTTCTTTAGGTCTTATTTTAGCATAATAACATGTGGGTCATAAGCAAGCATGCAAGACAATAATACTATGAATATTATATACAAAAAATATAAGAAAAGAGGTTAGAATTTACAAAAGGACCACGGTTATTAATTAAAAATCTACATCATGACAAGAAAAGAGTTAGTAACTTCAATAAAATAAATATGATTATTCAAGAGCCCTCATGATTATACCTATGCGGTTTAGATCGTAGAGCGTAGTGACTTTCAGTTGAAGCAATCTTGGAACCAGGAATATAGTAGAATCAGGAACAAGAATTAATGTGGAAAATCACAAGTGTTTTGTATGTTTTGTATTCGAAGTGTGTTTCGGAGTTTTTTTGAGAGTATTTGCGTGCGTAAAAATAATAATTCGAAGCTGTCTTTGATTCGGGAAATCAATCCGTATTTATAGGCTAAGAAGCGCGTGCGTCTGACGCACACACTGCGCCTGACACGCGTCAGGCGCAGATTGGCCTGCCTGACATTGTCCGTCCAATTAAAACTTTGCACATGGAAACGCGTTTTCGAAAAGATAAATTTTTATCTTGCGTCTCACACAAGACTTGCGCTAGGCGCAGGACTCTGTGTGAGTCACAAGTCTACGTGTCAGGCGCTCATTGGAGTGCCTGACGTAATCAGCGCGGCCGCCGCGTCCGGCACAAAATCCGAAATATTCCAGAATATTCCTTTTTAATGATACCGTGCTTTCAAGATGCCTTTTTTATCCCTAAAAATCCGGAGATCAAATTTTCCGGGTTAAAAATTCTGTTTTAAGGGTAAAAGATAATAATAAAAGCTTTTAGGAAAATATTTATTAAAACAATAAATATTAGAAATAAAAATATTTATGAATAATAAATATTCGGTTGGGCTTTTAAATGGACTTTTAGAAAGTATTTCACGGGTTGAACTTACAATTAATCATCATGAACGATTAATTGGGCTTTTATATTATTTTAAACCACACATTGCCTGGTTATTCGGACTGCTCCTCCATCGGGCCATGCCAACTAAGACCGCGGTATTTTTCATCATTGGACCCTTAAATGGGGAGACACGATTATGTGTCTACAGAAGCCCCCACTTTGACCGAGGTTTGTAAAACCGAAAGTCAAAGTATACGTGTCGGAACGGAGAAAGATTCTAGATGCTCTGCAATCCAAAATCACTCTTTTACACCTGTACCTGCAAAACAAACAAAAGTTTCAGGAACAGACATACGTGAAACATATTTGCAAAGTAATTGTAAATTTGCAAAAAAGAAATGATATATGGGAAAAAGAATCATGAGCCATTGTCCCGCTCCAAGGCTGTTGTAATGAGCTATTGTCCCACTCCAAGGCTGATTGTAATGAGCTATTGTTCCACTCCAAGGTTGTTGTAATGAGCTATTGTCCCGTTCCAAGGCTGTGGTAATGAGCTATTGTCCCGTTCCAAGGCTGTGGTAATGAGCTATTGTCCCACTCCAAGGCTGATTGTAATGAGCTATTGTTACGCTCCAAGGGCCATTGTAGTGAGCTATTGTCCCGCTCCAAGGCCGTGGTAATGAGCTATTGTCCCGCTCCAAGGCCGTTGTACCGAGCTATTGTCCCGCTCCAAGGCTGTTGTACCGAGCTATTGTCCCGCTCTAAGGTCGTTGTAATGAGCTATTGTCCCGCTCCAAGGCTGTTGTAATGAGCTATTGTCCCGCTCCAAGGGTGTTGTAATGAGCTATTGTCCCGCTCCAAGGCTGATTGTAATGAGCTATTGTCCCGCTCCAAGGCTGTTGTAATGAGCTATTGTCCCGCTCCAAGGCTGTTGTAATGAGCTATTGTCCCGCTCCAAGGCTGTTGTTGTAGTTGATTTACAGAGTAGCAAGGTTGCGTTCTAGCCAACTTTTGAAAGTTCGTTTAATTGTCTCGCACAATGTCATAACGAACATTTGAATGTATTTGGGAATTAGGTGTGTGGGCTCCACATGGCTAAGAAGCCCCCTTGCGTGCTGTACAGGACTGTGCGTCAGACTCACAGGCCTGCGCTTGGCGTGGTATGCTGCGCTGGACGCAGATTGTTGTACGTGACACAACATCGTTGGTGCGCTGGACGCACCATGTATATAGCACTTGTCTTCTGTTGTTAATTTGTAGGGGTCCGCAGATCTTGGCGTAATATAGCTTATATAGAGTCGTTTAATGTTGGGTACCTGCGAATACCAATAACACACAGATATACATACAACAACTAAGGGACATGCATGTGTCCCGTAATGTGGGTGTTAGTGTATGGATAGGAAAAGACCTTACCTATAAAGAGTGACCTCTAGTACTCTAGACTTAAAGGTGCTATCGTGTGTGCATACGTGTGTGTGTATGTGTGACTCGATGATTGACACTAGAATCCTATGGCTAAGGACGAAGGATGCAATGTTTTGACACAATGTTTGGACGATGCAAATATGTAATGCAAATGTAGAGATATGACACTAATGCAGAGGTATGACACTAATGCAGATGATTTGATCGTTCCATTAGAAGCTTCAAATTTTCGATTTAGAAAACTGTTTTTGAAATAGGAGAAATGGAAAGACCCAAGGATGATCCATGTCAGTTATGTTTGATTCGAAATGCGTAGTAGTTGTTACGGGTCTAAGTGAGTCCATGAATAGGTGCAATGTTGCATTTGCGTGGGTTTAAAACCCAAAATTTCACTTATGGACTCGTAATGAAGTCCTTGTTTCAATAGGTCGGGACTCGGAGCCTATAATTTTCTAGGTGGACCAGTGATGAAGCCCCCGGTAAGATGGAGTTTATGAAGTACTCAGCTTGATTGCTTGATTTTGAAGATATCTCGTCACGCTTAGCGGAAGTTTCGATTGAAGATTCCATATAGGGTTCCTAAGGTGAGAAGACAAAAAGGGCCAAGATAAAGGAACACTCAAAAGATGAGGCACGGCCATAGCGCTGAGTGTTGAAAGGTTATGCTATGGTTAGCTTAGAAGCGATAATGCGGCTTAGAAAAAGGAAGTGATTAGAATAAGAAAAGGCAGAGTCATAATGAATCGACTCACGCAATGAGGTAGGCTAATCATGCAGGTTCAAATCCCAGTCTAGTTCTAAGGGTAGGGATGAGCATTGGAAATTCATGATTTGGGAGATTGCTCTTTTCTCATGGGCCTAGGCGAGCCTTAATAATGTGTTTTGAATTAAAATGGCCGGGCCTCAAAAGAGGTTGCCTACGTATCCATGATGGAATTAGGCCAGTCGTAGCTCTTAACATTTTAATGGTGGCCGAGCATTTTGCTTTGGAGCCATTTGCAATGAATTAAGCATTGAATTGGAAGAGGTCTTTGGCAAGGGTAGATAATGATGTAGGTTTGGCTTGGTTTAAAGTGGTCGAATCTTAGGGTGAGGTTTCCTACGTATCTTTAGCAGAATCAGACCATTCGTAGTTCAGGCCAATGAATAAGAAGGTGCACTGACTTTTGCCTAGGTCGCCCTTATGGGTTTTCGACCTAGCGGGCTTCGGTTTGTCTTTTATGGCTTATTGGATGCGACATGGATGATTATGGATTGCTTGAGGGAAGGTTTGTCAGATATATGATTTGGCTTGTAAAGATTTCTGGTTAAAGTTTTGGTTGAAGGTTAAAGGTTTTGAAAGAAATACCTTTGACAAAGCTATTGATGGGCTTGTTTGCAACACTTCTTCTTTTTTTTTTATATATATTTTGCACTTTTTGCATGATTTTTTTTTTTTTTTGCTTTTGCTTTGATTTTCGTTTTGTTGCTCTTTTTTTTTACTTGCCCTTTACATTAAATTGTTGTCAAATGTACTTCCCATGAGGTAGGTTAAAGGGAGAGGGGTGTTATGCATGATAAGGATTGGAGAAATCGTTGCGGGGAAGGGGAGGAATGCCTCTTTTATTATGCCAGTTGTTCATTGCCTTTATTAGAATAGTCATGAGAATTAGAAATTCATTTCTTTTAAGGCGACAATTGTGATTTCCATTGATGCTCATTAGTACAAGGTTAGAAAAGAAACACTCATTTATCAATCGAAATTATGAGTACATGCAATAAAAAGGGAAATCCTATATCAGACTGGGCAACATGAGAGAAATAAAACAGAAAATGAAATCCTAAGTCTAGATTCCTACGTCACGTGGCGAGACAGCTTTGTTGCTACGGTCTTTATGAGGTCTCTTTCTGAATGAAAATAGAAGAGGTGTATTTTTTGTGTGCTGATTAGACCTAAGCGAGTCCAAATGCTTTAATGAGCGATTGGGCTTATATGTCTATTTCTATGACATTGAGGTCATTGCCTTTGGCATTTTTGCAGCAGTAGAGACTGTAAGCCTCCCATCATCTATATCATATCTTGGATAAGCTCTTTTAACTTGTAGTAGGAAGCAGTCTTATGTCCACTGCTTCTATGGTATTTGCAATTGGCATCTTATTGTATATTTGTATTACAATTCTATTGAATAACAGGATAGTGTGCCTCTAGTCTGACGACACGCGCTACAAGATCTACCAGTATTCCCTTCAACTCATCAATTTGTTCTTGAAGTGTTCTTGACATATTGTGTATTTCCTACAATGGATCATCCAGTAAGAGATTATAGATGGATATGATGGAGAGAGAGAAATGGAATGGGAGAATGTATGTTTGTTTTAAAAGAGTTGAGCTTCTAGGAACGAATCTGAATATCCTAAATGCATGATGATTTTTTTTTTGGATTTTTTTTTATGCACCTAGACCTATATGTGTGCATAACTCTTTTGGATGCACCTAGACCTAATGCATGTATGCATGACTCAATCTATGCGTTCGAACCTGTAAAGGCTGCCTACATATCCCAAAAGAGGGAATCAGATCGCTTGTAGTTCAGGACTACAAAATGCGGGATGCATGAAATAAAATGGAGAGATGGATGCAATGAGACTCCTAAATGTCTAATAACTCTAGTTATGCATGAAATGTGTATGACTGATAGACTATGCAATGCAAAAGGATTCTAGTATGAATGCAGTCCTAATTGACATGAAATTCCAATGACTTCAGAATCCTAGACTTAACAGACTTCTAATGACGTTAGAATTCTAGATTTGACGGACTTTCCAGAATGCTAGACTCCTAATGTGCACGAAACTCTAGTAGACCTAGACTCCTAAAATGAATGGAATTCTAGTGGACCTAGACTCCTAAAATGGATAGAATTCTAATGGATATAATTCTAATGGATTTAGACTCCTAAGATGAACAGAATTCTAATGGGTTTAGACTCGTAAGATGGATGGGACTTAAGCGAATTAAGACTCCTGACATGAATAGAGTTAGACGAGGTTAAGAACTCTAAATGGAGTGAAACTGGATGAATCTAGACATTTGGGTCATACGGACTTCTAGTGGAGTTAGAATTCCTAAGCGGATGAGACTTTTACAACAAGACGGACAATAAGAGGAATCCTATACGATGTACACAAATGATGGAAAGATAGGATAGAGAAAAATGATGAATTTTCGAAAAAATATATGTGATAGGAAAAAAGATGGACATTTTTATTTGCAAAAAAAATGGGTGGAGATTTAATTTTTGAATTAGATAGAAAATGAAGATGGGATGAAATTTTGAAAAAGATGGATTTTTTTATTTTAAGAAAAAAGACAGAAGATAAATTTTGAAAAAAATAATAATAATAATACAATAAAATATGGAAGACAAGTTAAGATGGATTTTTTTAAAAAAAAAATTGGATGGAGAAAAAAAACCATGATGATCAATATCGTAAGTTTGGTCACAATACAAGAAAAGACACTGCGTTCCATGTATGGAAGAAAAAAAAAAAGAAAACCCAAACGCCAAGCGCACGCGGAGCAGAGTATGCGTGGAAGGCTGATGACTGCGCAGGACGCAGAAATGAAAGAGCGTCAAACGCATTAGGCGACGCTGGACGCAATATTGAAGCGTTGGACGCATAACAGAAGCGCTAAACGCAGCTAGAATGCGCGGAGCGCATAAAAGCCGCGCGGCACGCAACTTGGACACGATCTAACTATTTGCGTTTTTTTGTATGAATTCATTTAATTGTTTTAGTTCGAAAAATCGTATGACACAAAGCAATTAAAAGCACGGACATAACAAATAATGCACACGTAGGATAATAGTATGCAAAGTTCCAACCTAAAGTCCAGTTCTACATTCAACTATTGGTAAGGCTTAGGTTAAGGCTAAAAAGGGTCCATGACTAAGAGATTGATCCCACGCTTTGTACCCTTGCTTAAAGAGGTGGCCACGTGTAAGACGCACTCCAGTCTCAAGTCAGGAACAAGAAAACAATGTCATGGTTGGGTAGGTTTGCTTATGACTAAGATCCAACACTATCGCTCAGGAAGCTTTTTGGAAGGACAAAGCGCAAACCCCCCGGGGGTGACCTCACACATAGAACATGTGCTAATGAGGCAAGGTAGATTGTCCTTATGGTGGCTGAACAATAGTCATGCACAAGCAAAATAGTATATTATTCTAAGGCATAAAAATAAAAATGAATCGTATTTTTCAAGTATCACCCACTCATTTTAATTTTTTTTTTTTTTTAAATCCTCCCCAGTGGAGTCGCCAAATTGTAGGCGTAGGATTTTTGAATTCCTTTAATGCCTACACGCGTTGTGAGCGCGTTTATTTGACTACCCCATTGTTAAGGTTTTATTAAAAATACGTTTTGAAGTCGCCAATAATTCTTTAGAGGAAGAATCATAAACCTAATTGGATTGAAACGGAAGGGACATCTTAGGGACTTATCCAATGTAGATTTCTCTGTCATGACTCCATAGATGGTCAGGAACCAAAAAGTGAGTTCGGGGGTAAGGGTACAAATATGATCATAATGAACCACGATTTCCCATTGTTGGCCTCTACTAAATACCAATTCACAGCAGATTTTATACAATAGAACAATCAAACAATGTTTTAAAGTACCCTAAAATAGTTAATCTTGATGGGTTCAAGAAACACACAAAAGACTAATTATTTAATGATCAGTTATTATACAATCATTTTACAAGGTTCCTAACAGGTTGTCCAAATTATCTGAATTAATTAGAACAGTTCTTTAGGTCCTATTTTAGCATAATAACATGTGGGTGATAAGCCAGCATGCAAGACAATAATACTATGAATATTATATACAAAAATGTAAGAAAAGAGGTTAGAATTTACAAAAGGACCACGGTTATTAATTAAAAATCTACATCATGACAAGAAAAGAGTTAGTAACTTCAACAAAATAAATATGATTATTCAAGAGCCCTCAGGATTATACCTATGCGGTTTAGATCGAAGAGCGTAGTGACTTTCAATTGAAGCAATCTTGGAACCAGGAATATAGTAGAATCAGGAACAAGAATTAATGTGGAAAATCACAAGTGTTTTGTATGTTTTGTATTCGAAGTGTGTTTCGGAGTTTTTTTGAGAGTATTTGCGTGCGTAAAAATAATAATTCGAAGCTGTCTTTGATTCGGGAAATCAATCCGTATTTATAGGCTAAGAAGCGCGTGCGTCTGACGCACACACTACGTCTGGCGCAAGTCTACGTGGCAGGCGCGAGGACACGCGTCAGGCGCAGATTGGCCTGCCTGACGTGGTCCGTCCAATTAAAACTTTGCACATAGAAACGCGTTTTCGAAAAGATAAATTTTTATCTTGCGTCTCACACAAGACTTGCGCTAGGCGCAGGACTCTGTGTGAGTCACAAGTCTACGTGTCAGGCGCTCATTGGAGTACCTGACGCAATATAGCCAATGTGCTCCCGCAAGTGGCGCGCTGAACGCGGCCGTCGCGTCCGGCACAAAATCCGGAATATTCCAGAATATTCCTTTTTAATGATACGCGTGCTTTCAAGATGCCTTTTTTATCCCTAAAAATCCGGAGATCGAATTTTCCGGGTTAAAAAATCTGTTTTATGGGTAAAAGATAATAATAAAAGCTTTTAGGAAAATATTTATCAAAACAATAAATATTAGAAATAAAAATATTTATGAATAATAAATATTCGGTTGGGCTTTTAAAATGGACTTTTAGAAAGTATTTCACGGGTTGAACTTTCAATTAATCATCATGAACGATTAATTGGGCTTTTATATTATTTTAAAACACACATTGCCTGGTTATTCGGACTGCTCCTCCATCGGGCCATGCCATCTAAGACCGCGGTATATTTCATCATTGGACCCTTAAATGGGGAGACACGATTATGTGTCTACAATATGTTGTTGAAGAGAGCGATGTGCATGCTCTCGCGCTCTAATATTGGATTAGCTAGGATATTTTGGGCAGAAACTGTAAGTACAACTTGTTATCTGATTAACCATGGACCTCACACATATATTGCTTTGATTGTAAAAAACCTTATAAGGTGTGATATAGTAAGCTTGCATACTTCCTCCATTTCTTTTTAAATGCAACCGTTTCTTTTTTTGGCAGTTTCAAATTAAACGCAATAAATTCTGTCTTTCCATTTATGGTATGATTTTTTGACATGAAATTACCAAAATCCCCCTCATTAAAAATTAAAACCTCACATTATATACCCTAATTGATTATTAACAAAATTAATCTAATCTTTATTACACTAACATCCTCCACCAATCACACACACACACACTCTCCTCTTCTACCACCTACCCCACCCTTTATATCATCTTCTACCACCACCATTTTCACCCGACAGTTTCCAACACTATTAACTTCCGTCACCAACCACCACCTCCTCCACCCTTAACAATCGAACCACTTATCTGAAGGTATGTATGATGGTCTTATTTATGGGAATGATACACAATGTTTAGTAATTGGTTATTTTGATTATGAATATGTTGTAGGTATTGACGATATGAGGTCTGTAATTGGTTATGTATTTATTGTTGGTGGTTTTGTTGTTAGTTGGAACACAATTTTGCAGGCTACAATTACTTTGTCTACTACTGAAGTAGAGTACATGGCGTTGACAGAAGCTGCTAAAGAGGGAATATGGTTAAAAGGACTAGTTAGCTAGTGATCTTAGTCTATATCACGATCAGGCTATTGTGTATTGTGACAGTTTGAGTGCAATATCCCTAGCCAAGGATCAAATCCATCATAAGAGGACTAAGCTCATAGATGTGAGATATCAATTTCGAAGAGGTGAGAAAAGAATTAAGGTGATATAAGTAGGTATTGCTGATAATCCTGATGATATGTTCACCAATACAAGCCGGTTCTGCATAGCAAGTTCCATCATTATTCAGACTTGCTCAATGTTTTAAGCTCTTAATTTGTCCCTTAAAGGCATTTTGAGGAAAGGGGAAAACCTGGGTACATTAGGCAATTTTTTTTGCATTTGGTACATTTGTTATCTATGAGAGAATCCAAGTCAAGGTGGAGATTTATTGAAATATGACTTGAATTATCTGGCGTTAGGTTTAACCAAGCACGAGGGTCTTGTTGTTTTGGTTAGCGAGTCAGGGTGCAAAGCTGAAATACCCTGGTAAGGGCATGGAGGCAACGTCGCTGAAGTTTTCGGGGTATGTGGTTTAGTAAACATAATTTGTTTTGGTTCTCCTCTGTGGATGTAACTAACACATTGTTAGTGAACCACGTTAAATTCGTGTGTCAATTGTTCTTTAATTCTTCATAGCTTTATTTGTTTCGTTATAATACACCATTTATATATCAGATCGAGATTTTGCTTCTTAACTTCTTCGCGGAAATCTTTTATCAATACAAGATTATACAAATGAAACTTTTGAAAGAAAATGCGGAGTGTGGTGAGTAGTTATATAGGACATTGTTACTTGTGTAACGTCGTCTCCAAAATTGTTAGCTCAATTAGATTTTACAAGTTGGGGGGTTACTTGAGATAGGGGTACAAACTTGAGGGTCATTCGGAAAAATAGCCTAAAAAACAGGATTAACTCATAATTTCTTGAGCATAATTATATCAAAACTCAATCCACTAAAGTGGGAATTCTTTTTTACAATTATCTTTGAGCCAGTCCAAGGTTAAAAAAATTACTTAAGACAGTAAATGGGATTTACATCTTCCTAATTGCAATAATTTGTGGGCATGAACCAATGTAACATCAAATAAGAGAAACATGCCAACTATTCGCCATCTCTCAATCTCTGTCATGAAGTTATTACATCTAGTAGGCTACGTTCATGATCAACTTATACCTAAATATGTAAAATACAAGGGATTCAACTATACCTGTTCATGAAGTAGAGGCAGTGAAAATGACGTTCGCTTCTTTCTCTCTCGTTACTCCCACCAATGTCGATTCACTTTAAATATAGGAATGTTTTCCAGCAACAACTTCTCCGTATTCTTAGTGCAATAGCAAATATATATTCTCACTGACCTAATTAACTGTCACCCCTTATGAATATATATTTAATATGCATTGTGAATTCTAGGACTTCAATTAATGAAGAGGGTGAAAATTGCCTATTTTTTAATTAAATTATACGTTAATTTGAATGTATACCTGAACTTTTTTATGTTACATTACAATAGTTTTAGGTCCCGTTTAAAAGGGTGTACTTACCTAACAAAAAAATTTATTGACATATTGATGTTTACATTTGAAAGGTTTCCTGCAAGCGAAAGAAACTTCATACTAACCAACATAAAAACGGACGTATAAAGTGTATACATGCCTTTAACTATATGTTATTAATTTTTTAGTAATTGAATTCAATTCTAGGAGTTATGATTGAAAATAAACAAAGATTCATGTCTGAGTATCATTTAGATTTATTGTCATTTGCGCGTCATTATAAGTTAATTAATACAGATGTTAAGCCTAAGTAATGGCGTACGAACCTATTCCCTTTTTTACAAGGATTGTTGAGAAATCAATATAAACAACTCGTGCCCAATCTATATATATATCTAAAACCCAAAGCAAGTAAATGCCACATGTTCTACCCTCCTTCCAAACAAATGATATAAATTGTATATCAACAAAAATGTATGTGTGAAGACTCGAACACGCAACCTCTCATTTGAAATACGAAGACACTAACCAACTATTCTACAATAGCTTTTTGGCTTCTATTGGAAAAACAAATCTATATACATCTAAGATTAGGAATAGACCACCAACAACGATGAGACTAAGGAACCAAAATACTGGCCGACACCCATGCCCAATCAACAAAACAGCCATGTCCAAAATGTTGGTCAGCTTCCATCACCCCCTATGAATTGGATTAATAGACCAGAGGTAGGAAATAACATGCATTTTTGGCAGCATCATATGTCATCGCAAAAGCAACTCATACCATGGTACCAAGCTAAGACACCACCTCCACTTTTCATTCAATTTAGTAACTGCTGCACAATTAAAAGCCCCACAATTACAACTTTGAAACTTTTCAAAAAAAAAAAAAGCTTTTCAAATTTTTATAACCTCCGTAATTAACACTACTACACCGTTTTATTGCATCGATTGTATTCTTACACATCAACCTATGTCAAAAAAGATTGTATTATATTTTTTATAAGTAATTATATATTTATACATATGTACTCTCTTGACACCGAGGTTATACTGATGAATAATTCATGTTATAATTTATTATGTAGAAAATTTAAAAAGAACTCGAAGATCATCTAATTTCATAAGCACAATCCAATGTCTATAACTGTTTTTTCCACTTTTCTCAAGTGTTTGATTTAACACTTCAAATTCATATTATAAATGATTAGGGGCATCGCCCGAGCCAACAACTAGTTATTGATCTATAATTCGACCTATTGGCTATACTCAAGATTACCATAGAATCGGGCCTCAATGTAATTGGCCTGCACCAAGATGATATGTTCCAAAATTATTGCGAGTAATATTGATTTTCATAATGATAATAACTTATATGATAATTGGCACAACTACGACCCAACCAATTTATGAAATGAACAATCACGAAATCGAAATGAAAGACTATCACCAAGATATAATCCAAAACATATGGCCCATTCTTCACCGTCTCTAATAACAATATAAGAAACCCCTTCTAGAAGCAAAAGGATGTGCTAATAAAAAACACTATATTCATAGAACTATATGTAACGGTTGTGAAGTGTAGTCAAAACAAGACAGCCTTTAGACAAGTAATTTCTTTACTTTTCAAAATGGAAAATGTAAGCTAAATAAGAATAGAGTTGACAATGAATATGATAAATTAAACTCATAAAATGTTTTGTAATACAGTGAGGAATGCAATCAAGTTAATTAGTTTACCATGAAAACAAGCTAAGTCACACATGATTGCCATCGAGAAGTTATTGTTAGTTAATATATTGTACAGCATGTTTGGATAAAAATTTAGGAGTGAAGGGGGAGGGAAAGGAAGAAGACATTAATAAGCACTTTTTTGTTTGGAAAATGCATTAAAGGAGGAAGAGGAAGGGGGGAAAACTTATTATGATTAGCTAGCTCACATTCCACCGGTTCATTTCTCATTTCACCTTGCTAGAGATCGACAAACTTGTGCGTAAGGTATGCATGGACCAATTGATACATTGTCGAAGAGCATTTGAAGCAGTAACCCCCATAGTCTTTTCCTATACATGATCTTCCAATTTGTGCAGAATTAAATTGAGTGACTATTTGTTTCTATTCTCTTTCCAAGTTCTTCCGATTTGGAGATATTTGTTTTTAGTTTTAAGATTGAAAAACAATGAGTCCCTCCATTTCATTCTCGTTGATCTCCTTCCCTCCAAACTTCTATTTAACTTAGATGATACTTTTTAACAATCCTCATCTAATGTCAACATATTATATGAAACGAACTTACAAGAACTTATTGTAAGACCATTGAAATTTATAAAAATTTTAAAGGTGAATTATTATTTATTTTCCAAAGGGATAACCTTATAAATGTCTAACAATAAGTTTTTTGTTAAATAATAATATATAATTCATCAATAAAAGTTCATACGACATCTATAAAAAAATATGAAACTAACAAATACGTAACATACATATTGAATCGAATAAGGTTTCCTTCATCAAAGCTACATTGATTGAGTAAATCTTGCAATAATGCGGAATAATATATCTCGTTTAGATTGCTCAAGCATACAACCTTTTTCAAAGAGATGGTCTGACAAATTGTCGTAGTGGCAAGGACGATTGGATATGATCATCTGAGTGAATCTGCGATCACAAGAAATTCTTTATTAACAAACCAAACGGAATGCAATCAAGGAATAATAAACTACTAGACAAACAAACAACGACTCCACCATAGGCAAACTAAGGATACTTAAGAAAGACAATCCACCATATTTATATACAAATGAACAATGAGGAATTACATGCATTATGTGTACATTTATTGAACTTAAAAGAGAATAACTGAATTAAAACTTAGGGAAAAGGTCATAAATTATACTATTTGTAGCTTGAAAGGGCCAATGAAAGAGGAAACCTAAAGAGAGAGAAGAGAGGATAGCGGCGTGGATGTCGTGCATCATTTGACAAGTCTATCTCGATCTTTATGAAAGTTAAGTACACCTCAACTTAAATTGATTCTTATATAATACTCTATCCATTTTTTTGTAATTTAGTCACCTCACTTTTGGGAAGCGGAGGAAGACAAAAGTATGAGAGAGAACCGAAAAGATAGAGAGGGAAACCGAAAAGTGAGAGAGATAAAATATTAAAAAGTGGATGACATGGGTGGAAAAAGAGAGAAAGTAGAAGAGAGCATATTACCAATAATAGAAAAAATAACAGTGTATAGATTAAAAAGAAACAGACCAAATAGAAAAGTGTAGATTAAAAAGAAACGGATAGAGTAGCAACAAATATATAGTTTAGTTATGTTACACTTATTTAGTACAAGATACAACAGGGTGTGAAAATCTTTGATGTTAAAGACTTTGGAGATGAAGGTGTTATTTTAGCCCAAAGACATGGATTAGTTGAAAAAATTGACGATAAGGAAACCTAACTAATATAAATGACTTGGGTAACACAGTAAAAAAATCGATGGTTGACGTGATAAATATGGAAGTTAAATACGTACATTATTACATACCAAGATCACCAACAAAGATGAAAAACTTTTCTACCATAATATCTAAAGATAGAAAAAATAAGGATGGTCAAAAAAATAAAAGATAGAAAAAAAATGTGTCGTGAGAAACCAACAAAAGTGACTGCCCATCCACAACCCTAAAACCCAACCTACTAACTTTCTTATTCTGTTAACCCTTTTCTTCTCCCTCCTTTTATACCTTGCCCTATACTTCTCTTTGGTGCACTTAAATTTTCTCCACAAATAACTTCTTATTCTCTAGTTTAATTTAAAAGTCAAAAGAAACAATCATAACATAACATAGCATAACATAACATATTTTCTTATCACCAACCAAAACAATAATCTCTAAAATTAATTAAAAGCAGATCAAGCACACTAATGGAGGATTCTGGTGGAAATTCAAGTGATAATGAGATGAAATCGTCCAGTAGCTGCCCAAGAGGCCACTGGAGACCAGCTGAAGATGAAAAGCTTCGGAAACTCGTCGAGCAATACGGTCCACAGAATTGGAACTCCATAGCTGAAAAGCTCCAAGGAAGATCAGGTATACATATATATGTTCATGATCAACTTATTCAACTGCTTAATATTTCCCACCCTTATTAATTTTTTTAAAAAACCTCTTTGTTTTTTTTTTTTTTCATGTTTTGAGACTATTAATTTGATTTTGGGAGTTTGATCTTTATCAAGGAATCTCATGATACTGTTGTCTTGCTTATTACTTTTTTTCTTTTCACATAGATGTACATATTCATTTCTAACGTATGAAATGGACACAACATCAGTTTGTTTGGGATTTTCTTTTTTTATGAAGTTAATCTGTAGGATTACTAAATATGCATGGGGTTGATGTAAATTTTAAGCATCCTAGCTAGGTTTTTAAAATACAATAATTTTGGAGAGATAATAATCCTTTTCCCTATAACTGCTAAAGATGAAGACAGGTATTTATTTCCAAATAATCCACTTAGATAGAGGAATTAAACATGTCTTGATAAAAAACCCTATATAATTTTTTCTATCTAATTAAACAGGTAAGAGTTGTAGGTTGAGATGGTTCAATCAATTAGACCCAAGAATCAACAGAAAGCCTTTCACAGAAGAGGAAGAAGAAAGGCTTTTGACCGCCCACCGGATCCATGGGAATAAGTGGGCCCTCATATCTCGGCTATTCCCTGGGAGGACTGATAATGCCGTCAAGAACCACTGGCATGTCATCATGGCTAGGATGCAAAGGGAACGCTCGAAGCAACAATCGAGTAAGAGAGGCCTAATTACCTCTAGTATTTCGTCTACCACCTCATCAACTCATCATGATATTCTCTCTAAAGCTCAAAAATCTCAAAACAATAATTATGGTAGCCTAAAGAATGATAATCAAAGAATGTTCAAATTCCAACAACATTCAAACAAGGAGAGGAAGCTTATTACTAGTAGTAATGGTAATACTAGTACAATGGCATGTTGGAGTTTTTCGCCACCAATTATGAGTATGGAGAAATATAGGGCATCTTCATCAACTTCAACACAACCACAATGTTTACTAGGAAATTGGCTAGGAAATAGTACAAGTAGCTCAATATTTGAGCACTCAAATGGTTTTACTACTTCAAGATTTTGTGGCTCTTCTAGTATAATATTGGATGGGAGTCAATGTGGAGGGTTTAGCTCATATGGGGTTAATTATTATTCGGACCAAAACAAGGCTGTACCTTCTTCTGGTTATGTTCCATTACATGGCCAGAGCCAGACAAAGACGACAACAACAACCACAATGAGAAGATCGTCATTACTTGAAAGATTGGAGAAAAAGGAGGAAGAAGAAGGAGAACGAGTGGATGGAGGTCGTGCAATGGTGACTACTACAAAGGAGATTAACTTCATTGATTTTCTTGGGGTTGGCATTTCTTCTTGATCAACCAATTCTCATATTTATTTAGTTTAACTTGAATTATATCCTTTGATCTATAAATTAAAAAACGGCTTATATGTAATAGCTGCCTTTCTGATATCCTCTCTTCTCTTTTGTTTTCCTTTTGCGTATGTGCAAATGCATGTAGATAGAGAGGGGTTAGTTAATCACTTAATTTATATAATTATGAGCTAGCTATGGCTAAATTAGATTATAGAAATGGTTTACTTGTTTGTTACACTAGTCAATCAAAACATTACAGCATTTACTTATATGATAATATAATGATGAGTTGGTTGATGATTTCTTTATGTATATATATTCTTGTTCAGATAGCTAAAATTGAGTCTTAATACGTTTCTTTCTTGGCAATGAGATCAGAATTATAGGAAAATATACAAAACAGTTACACCATGATTTTCATCAACAAATATACTGTATTTGTTCACCTAAGTTTGATTGAAGTATGTTCAGTTTAACGTATACGTGGATATCCCAGTACAATAGCGTAATTATATTGTGAGCTACGTACATATAGCTGGTACGTACATGTCATATACATATCGATTTAGCCTGATCATTATACTAGTAGATGAAAACATTACCCTGTTTGTTGGTGTGTTGGTTGTTGATGTCATTTTCAATATACTTATGGGATCATTTAAATTGAAAAAATGGGGAAGCAATATATAAGTTCAACACTTTTTCTTTTTTGATTAAAATTTAACTATATTTATTTTCATTCCCGTTGTGATTTTGGTAGTACAAAAGTGAAAAAAATGTTTACCGCCCTTGAAAAATTATCTAAAACTAACCCGATTTTTTTTTGGTAATGTAGCTGATTTTTATTAAAATGGGGATGCAGATATTTCAATACTAAACTTGATAAATCTTTTTAGTACTATGTTTCTTGTAAGTTTGCATTTTACAAAAGGTTTTGAGAGCATTCATTCCACCTCTCAAATAAACACACAGTGCAACTATTATATAAGAGAGTTGTTCATCTCTAGAAGTAGTTTAGGTTTAGGGTACAAAAAAAGACTATCACAGGGTTAATAACGTAAAAATATGTTTTACTTGTTTTCTTGTAGTAAACTAGCAATGCATTACAATATTTTGCGTTTGTGTTTATGAGTTTGTTGAATGAGGTCACTTCATCTAGGTTACTAAATTTGAGTTGTATTGTGTTTGTTTCTTAGGGAAGTAATGAGAGAGAGAGAGAGAGAGAGAAGAAGAAGAAGAAGAAGAAGAAGAAGAAAATGCTATGTTTTTCACTTTATATATTGGGTTACTAAGTAACTGAACATGGTTTGAACCCACTATTAGAAAAGCTAAGCTGGACCATTTCTACTTGTGTGCATGTCTCTGAGCACAAAGCAAAGACAAAGAAAGAGATGCTTAGCTGTCTTGAAGAAGAAGAATTAAATGGGTTACTATTTTAAGGCTTCGTTTGGCAATGTTTCGATGAGTGCATGCTTTGAATTCTCCTAAAACATACATCTTACTTTAAGGGGGGTCGGTAGAACCAATTTGAAGTTTTTGGCCTCGAATGAGTTAATGATGATTCACAACAATGGAGACAAAATTAATAAAGATCCTCACTTAATCACTCTGCTACTATCAAATTCATTATCAGTACGTAATATATACGAATAACCTTTTCATATTCATAATGATAGTTTTGTAAGTGAAATGAGTAAATGATGATAGATCTTTGGATAGCATACACTCTTAAGATGAATAGGCATGTATCTGTACTAAATGCATGCTATAAGATTTGATCCCATGACATTAAACTTATATACTGTAGTCCTAACCCCTAAACCAAGTAATGTTTGGTGTTATAATTTTAAAGTAAAATATTAATAAAGAAAAATTATAATTACCCGGGGCGTTGCCCATACCTAAAAACTAGTTAATATATTAAAAGTTTAAATTTTAGTCATTATTTTCTCTAAAAGTATTTTGTATTATTAAAATATTAATAAAAAATTGCTTTGGGTGTATCCTAAAAATTTTCATCCCTATGCAAATAAAAAGAACTTATTACTTTTTATTAACTTTATAAAAATAAATTACAAACTTAAGAAATGACATAGAGTTTTCTAAGAAGGATCTCCTAACTATTTCAAATTTATCGTCAACTAAAGGGGAAATCCCCCTAAAAATAAAAGATAATGAAAGAAGACAATAACCATTTTAAATTTATAAGTAACATCCCTCATCAAAGGCCTAGTCACATAAGACTTGGAACGAATAAAATCATGTCTTTATCATTATTAATGTTTTTCTACGTATGATACCCCTAAGCCGATGTTACATTCTACATCTTTAGTATACTTGTTAAGATGAAACTCATATGCGAGTTTGATTCACATAGAAGGAGGGAGAGTAGTACCAATGATGGATATTGAAAAACTTTAGTAATATTTGAAACCATCTCTTTAGTTTTTTTTTTGAGGGGCTTATTCAGATTTCTATTTTTTTTGAGTAGTACCAAGAAATATAGATTGCAAAAAGTAATTATTACATTATTTTAGACAAATCAAGTATATTACTGAATTAATTCCATGTATAGTTTGTAATTTGAAGAATTTCTTAAATTGAAGAATAAATCACTTTTAAATAAACCAAGTATATTACTTAATTAATGTACTTTATTGTTATAACCAAACTTTATGCCAACTTTGACTAAGAGGAGCCAAAAATTTAAATAATAGTACAATAAATAAAATTTTAATCTCAAACGACAAACGACTAAATTTAATCTCTAAATCACATTTAATAAAACTTATATTTCAATTATATAATCAAAATTAAAATATCAAATTACATTCAGTATCCGTCCCATTGCCTGATAAGAAAGCTAATTTGACCTCAAGATTTTTGATTTTTAAATGATACCCAAAATAAAATTATAATATCAAATTACATGGAATGATTATTACCTAGCGTATATTATCTTACCAAGCAAAATCATTATGTAAGTATGTGAGTTTTGAATAAAGATATTTTGTCCCACTTTTTTGTGTATTATTTATGTGTCACTTGATTGTATTAGTTTATAATATCACTATGGCCTACTAATTTTAATATTAATTTCAGCATACATTATAAACAACCAACAAAAAGAAGGGGCACATAAAGAATACAAAAAACGTGAAATAGAAGATTTGAATGGGTGTTTTTTATATTAAATCTAGGGGCATGTTGGACGTTGGCACGTTGCTGCGAAGGACTAACCTTTAGCTGCTAGTGAACTTGAATTAGTTGAAATCTATTTCAAGAGTAGTAGTCAAAGTTGTCAGAGAAATCAATTACCGTGCCTGTACTTTTGGTGTTAGAACTCGACCTTTTTATCGTTTGACGGTTAAGAACTCGACATTTTGATATAGGAATCTAGGCATATTGTTATAATGTAGTGGCGCCGCCTAAGACGATGATTATGATGGAAACATTTTCATCTTTTGCGTGGTTTGCTGTTTTGTGCACCTAAGCAAGTAAATGATGAGTACATCAATTTGGAGCATTGCTTGATTGAAGTGTACAATTAAATAGGACACTGATTTAATACCCACCAAGAAAAGATGGATGCTTTATTTTGATTTATCATAATAAAATGATGATGTTAATGGATAAACTATTTGTAAATACCATGTTTAGTTGTCAAGATAAGTGTTTTGGTTTCGTGGGGTGAGGAATCCCGATCAGTTAAGAAACCAACTTTTATACTTATTCAATTGATCACTTGCACATATGCACTTAAGTCACTTGCACGTATACACCGAGAAAAGCTTTTGGCCAAGCATCTATATGTTGACTTATCCGCCATCTGCATGAAATGGTCCAGAGCAACTTATCTAGAAGTTTACTTGTTCTTGCATAAAAGTTATTAGTAACAAACACTCTTTGTTTTATAATAAGCAAACTTTAATTTCTCAATTTGATATTCAACGGAAAGATATAATTAATGACAAATAACATATAATAATTCGATAAAATAGACATGACTCATTGGCTCATTATTGTATTTAGAGGAAGTTTGGTTCATGAAATTTAGATATTGAGTTTGGAAATATAAAATGAATAAACCCCAACCCTTTAGGATTTAGGTATCCCGAAAAAAAAGAAAGGGGAGAAAAGGGAGGAGGGAATTTTTAAAAGGATTATCGTCAAGTAAACATCTTTTTCTCATTCAAGCGTTACGTTGTCGACAATTGTTGTTGTTATTGAGTAACCTATAATACCCTTTTTTGAATGGGGAATGGAAAATTATCATTAATATAACACCACACGACATTTACAACAATAACAACCCTTACATGAAAGATAATCTAAATCATTAATCTGAAAGTTTTCATCCATGCTACTAATATAAACGCTAGCTTCACGTCCGCTGTTGTGATATGATAATATTTCAACCATAATCGATTTTGGATGGCTCAACATCGTTAAAGCCTACTGTAATAGTAACCAGAATCTGACCTTCATCTTGATATTCTTGATTTTCAGCCATAGAGTACAATTTCCTATATCTTCAAAACAACGCTTCATCAGTTCCACAAAACTGCAAGACGAAACTTCCAAATATATATTCCTGGATCTAGACACAAAAAAAACAGAACTAACAAACCCACTGTGGAAGGGTGACTACAAAACCTAAGAAGGGGAAAAAAGTCATCATATAAATGAGACTTATTAAAACCACAAACCTACGGAAAGAAAGAATAAAGAAAGAAGAAAGGGGAGAGGAAGAGGGCTCAACAACCACCAGCGAGGCGGTAGCTGTCGACCTCCCTGGCCGCTGCTTAGGGTTTTGAGCAACCTATAATACCTAACATATATCACTAGGGGAAAAAAAAAGGAAGGGCTGCGCAAGAAGGGCTGCGCAAGAAGGGCTGCGTTTTATTAAAAACGCAGCCCTTCTTGTATGAAGGGCTGCGGTTTCCAAGGAAACCGCAACCCTTTTTGGGAAGGGCTGCGGTTAGACTTAAAACCGCAGCCCTTCATGCAGTATGAAGGGCTGCGGTTTTAAGGCTAACCACAGCCCTTTATGTGAAGGGCTGCGATTAGCCTAGAAACCGCAACCCTTCATACACGAAGGGCTGCGTTTTCTAGGATAAGCGCAGCCCTTCCTATCCCGCCCATTTCAACCTGTGAGTTTTGCGCGCAACACATAGTAGCACTCACTCGCAAATTTCCCTCGCACACTCGGCTCACCCCTCTCCCTCACACTCACTCGCAGACACTTCCCTCTCCCTCACACTAACTCGCACCGCCCCTAACGGCCATCACCGAGCACCGACACATCGCCGGAGCGTCGTCCCATCGCCGGTGCACACTTCTTCTTCTCTTTCTCTCGGCGTTGCTCGAGCTCCTTCTTCTTCTCTTCTCTCGCGCGCCTTGACGCCACCACCACCACCACTACTTGCATTGTCGGTAATTCCCCTCTCACTCTCTCTCCTCTTTGTTTTATTTAATTTCTCTTCTATTTTGTGTTGTAAAATGTGATTGTAGGGGGTGGGGGAGGGCTTGTGGAGGGTGGGTAGGGGGTGGGGTCTTGGGCGGGGATGGGGGATGGTCGGGGAGGCCGGGCATGGGGTGGGGGAGGGCGGGGGATCTTTGGATAGGGGGGTGGGGGAGGCTGGGGAGGCCGGGCATGGGGTGGGGGAGGGCGGGGATGCTAAACGGGGGGTGGGGGAGGGGGGGGAGGGTGGATAGGGGTGGGTGAGGCATTGTTGTGAAGGCATTGTTGTAAGTTGTAACACATGTTTGGTATCACTACTATCTTTCATTTTCTTTTTGTTTTATAATGTAACTATGTAGATTTTTAGGCTTCGGAAACGAAAATTAAAGGTCATTTTACGCCTACATGGCAATGAGGGAGTGCGGTGGGGGCGGTAGTGGCGGTGGTGGTGGGACCGTGTTACAAATGTGGAGAGTGAGGTCACATGGCAATGGAATGCTCTCCACATTTGTAACACTTCTCACTAGCTCCGCCGCTACCAGGCGATGGGCATTCCATTGCCATGTGACCGCATTCTCGGGTCATTTTAGGCCTAATTTAGCCTTTTCGCTTCCGAATCGTACTTATCGAGTCATTTAACCCCAAATTCTTTGTGAACAAGATTATATGAGGTATAATGTAACTATTATGTAGAGTTTTAGGCTTGCATGTGTTCTTGGTTGAATTTCGGAAACGAAAATTAAAGGTCATTTTACGCCTACATGGCAATAAGGGATTGCAGTGGGGGCGTGAGTGGCGGTGGTGGTGGGGTTTTTTAAATGTGGAGAGTCGGGTCACATGGCATCGAAAGCCCATCTGGTGCTCTCCACATTTATAACAGTTGGAACTCCGCCGCTACCAGCTGATGGGCATTCCATTGCCATGTGACCTGATTCTCGGGTCATTTTAGGCCTAATTTAGCCTTTTCGCTTCCGAATCGTACTTATCGAGTCATTTAACCCCAAATTCTTTGTGAACATGATTATATGAGGTATAATGTAACTATTGTGTAGAGTTTTAGGCTTGCATTTGTTCTTGGTTGAATTTCGGAAACGAAAATTAAAGGTCATTTTACGCCTACATGGCAATGAGGGATTGCAGTGGGGGGCAGTAGTGGCGGTGGTGGTGGGGCTGTTGTAAATGTGGAGAGTCAGGTCACATGGCAATCGAAAGCCCATCTGGTGCTCTCCACATTTATAACAGTTTCAACTCCGCCGCTACCAGCTGATGGGCATTCCATTGCCATGTGACCTGATTCAATTCTCGGGTCATTTTAGGCCTATTTTAGCCTTTTCGCTTCTAAATCGTACTTACCGAGTCATTTAACCCCAAATTTTTTAGAACATGATTATATGAGGTATAATGTAACTATTGTGTAGATTTTTAGGTTTGCAATTGTTGTAGGTTGAATTTTGGGAACGAAAAGGACATTTTAGGCCTATTTTAGCCTTTTCGCTTCCAAATCGTACTTATCGAGTCCCAAATTCTTTTTGAACATGATTATATGAGATATAATGTAACTATTGTGTAGATTTTTAGGCATGCATTTGTTCTTGGTTGCATTTCGGGAACGAAAAGGTCATTTTAGGCCAAATTTTGTCTTTTCGGGTCCAATTCGTACTTATCGAGTCATTTAACCCCAAATTCTTTTTGAATATGATTATATGAGGTATAATGTAACTATTGTCTAGATTTTTAGGTTTGCAATTGTTGTAGGTTGAATTTTGGGAACGAAAAGGGCATTTTAGGCCTATTTTAGCCTTTTCGCTTCCGAATCGTACTTACCGAGTCATTTAACCCCAAATTCTTTTGAACATGATTATATGAGGTATAATGTAGCTATTGTGTTGATTTTTAGGTTTGCAATTGTTGTAGGTTGAATTTTGGGAACGAAAAGGGCATTTTAGGCCTATTTTAGCCTTTTCGCTTCCAAATCGTACTTATCGAGTCATTTAACCCCAAATTCTTTTTGAACATGATTATATGAGATATAATGTAACTATGTGTAGATTTTTAGGCTTGTATTTGTTCTTGGTTGCATTTCGGGAACGAAAAGGTCATTTTAGGCCAAATTCTGCCTTTTCGCGTCCAATTCGTACTTATCGAGTCATTTAACCCCAAATTCTTTTTGAACATGATTATATGAGGTATAATGTAACTATTGTGTAGATTTTTAGGTTTGCAATTGTTGTAGGTTAAATTTTGGGAACGAAAAGGGCATTTTAGGCCTATTTTGGCCTTTTCGCTTCCAAATCCTCCCTCCCCCACCTTGCACCCCCTCCCCCTCCCCACCTGCACACCCCTCCCCCTCCCCTCCCCCCACTGCACGCCCCCCCCCCCCCCTGCCCCTCCCCTCCCCACCTTGCACAACCCCCCCCTCCCCTCCCCCCACCGGACACCCCCTCCCTCCCCCCCCCCCACCGCACGGCCCCCTCCCCTCCCCCCGCTGCCCCTCCCCCCCCCCCTGCACGCCCCTCCCCCTCCTGCCACGACCCTCCCCTCCCCCCCCCCCCCCACCGCACAGCCCCTCCTCCCCCCGCCCACGGCCCGGCTCCCCCTCACCGCACGCCCTCCCTCCCCCCACACTACACACCCCTCCCCCCCCCCACCGCATGCCCCCCTCTCCTCCCCCCTGCGCCCTCCCTCCCCCCACCGCCAGCCCCCCTCCCCTCCCTCCCTCCCCCTCCCCCTCCCCGCACGCCCCCTCCCCCTATTGCACAACCCTCCCCTCCCTCCCCACAGCCCCTCCCCCCACCCCACACCCCCTCCCCTCCCCCACCTGCACACCCCTCCCCTCCCCCCCCACCGCACGCCCCCCTCCTCCCCCCCTGCCCCTCCCCCCCCCCACCGCACACCCCTCCCCTCCCCCCCACCGCACGTCCCCTCCCCCCCTCCCCGCACGCCTCCTCCCCTCCCCGCCCCGGCTGCCCCCCTCCCTCCCTCCCCTCCCCTGCACCGCTGTCGCCCCTGCACACGTAATCCCCTCCCCACACCCCACCCCCCTTAGTGGCAATGTTAATTTTAATTTTTTGTTATATTAATGCATTATTTGTACAATTTCAGGGAGATGGCAGATGTGCATACGGATAACACCACAAGTGGTGCTGAACACACTACCGAGGATGAGTCTTTCGATGCGAGAAAGGAACGGGGTAAATTGTCTCGATTTCGCCGTGAAGAGATAAATGCACAAATGTCTAGGAAGTCATTGGCGACGAAAAAGAGAAAAGGAAGGGGACCTACAAAGTCACTAGGGAAACACACAAATATGACTTTGGAGTACGATAACATGGGTCAACCTTGTGGAAAGTGGCGTCAAAAGTATGGCATGCAAGTTGGCATTTGCATGCATAAACTCTCCATTTTGCACTCATGGAAAGAGGTGCCCGAGGGATTGAAGCGGTGTCTATGGGAAGATACCATGGTAAGCTTCAAGTACAATAACGTTTAGTTTCTTAATTATTTAGTTAAATATATGTGTAGTATTACTTATAGCATATAAATTACAACATTTGCGAAAACTAATTTGTGAACTGCGTTTTTTGTAGAATCAATTCAATATCGAAGATGATGAAGCCAAGAAGAATGTATTTCTATCCGCGGTTGCCCAGAGATTCAGAGATTTCAAGGCTAAGTTAGTGTCTGGGTGGATCACTAAGCGGAGGAAAGTAATAGGTACAAAGAAGAAGAACATCTACGGCGGAGAAACACAAGCCGATCCCGAGCCTTCACCGAAACATCATCTCGCACCATCCAAATTACCATTTCAAATATGGAAAACTATCAAACCCGAAGAGTGGGAAGCATTTGTTGCCAAGAAAACAACCCCACAAGCTATTGTAAGAATATTTTATTAAGATTTAATAAACTTAGATCCAAAGATATTATATAGCACCGTACGTAGCTAACCTTTGTTTATAATTGTGTGTTTTACGCAAGTCGTGAGAAAAGTAGCTCGAGTGCAAAAGCTAGGAAGTATTATCATCATTTGGGTGCTCATTCGTACAATGAGGCGAGAGAGAAGTGGATGTTCAGCCATTACCCCACAAAGGGTCGACAACGGCAACGGGAGTGGCTCATTGACGACAGGTTGCATAGCCTCGGCAACCGGATAGAGTCCTCGATTGGTGGTGTTCGATGCATGGGGTTGATGCAAAGGGAAAAAGAGTCTTGCCTGACCCCGGAACACAACAGATAGCCAACGCCATTGTAAGTACATATTATATGGTTATATAAGGTATATATAATATAACTTTTGCGCTCACAAGCATTTCTCTCTTATACTTATGTAGATTGGCTTGAAGGAAAAAGAGGCAATCGGGTGAGTTCACTCCTAAAGGACACATTGATGCATTGCACGAAACTTTAGGACCAGGACCACGGTGGACGCGTGAGGGGCGTAGGAGGTGTCCGCCTCGGTTTGAGAAAGGTATATGGTGATCAATACACTAGAGCGACAAAATCAAGTGTAAGTAGTGTGAATTCGGCGTCGGTAGATGTGGAGGCTATGAAAGCCGCAATTCGGGAGGAGCTAAGGGATGAGATGACCCATAACTTCAACGCCATTTTGGAGCAAATGGGTTTACCGAGCTTTTGCTGCATTCAAGAAGGGTAGTGATACTACACCTAGCCGGCTGATCCACTTGTAGGACCCGAGTTGAAGGTAATCACTTAATCCCTTTGCTTTGTTAAACAACTATTGTTACGTTCTTAAATGCATGAAATTCTTACTATATATATGTTGTTTCATAGACTAACTATAAATAGAGTTTTTTTTTACAGGGTGAGACACCATGTGAACTATTAGCTGGAGGAGATGGTTATGATAGTTTCATCCTCGTAGCTCATGGCCATGCACAACCCCCTAGTGACCGAGTACGATTGCATAACCAGTTAGTGGATCATAATCACTATGTGGTCACCCTCAATGAAATCGTGTCGGGTTTCGAAGAATTACCTCTTCCGCCCTAGAAGCCGAAAGTTGGTCTACGATTACTAAATGATGCCCTTGGCGATTATGTTACGTGGCCGCGTGCATTGGTGCGGTTTTCGGATGAGGTACAATGATTAACATTCATATATATATATATATATATATATATATGTATATATATATATATATATGTATATATATATATATATATATATATATATATATATATATATATATATATATATATATATATATATATATATATATATATATATATATATATATATATATATATATATATATATATATATATATGCGTGTTTTCTTTTATAGTTCCTATGATAGTCAGTAATATCTTTACTTTTAACTAAATACTAGGTTTGGGGGAAGGCCGACTCACATGCCAGGAAGGGAAAGAAGGCATGTTCACCTTATAAGAAATCAAGTTTACGTGATGAAGGTGAACAAAATGTGGTGACGGGAAATGTTTCTAAGACAAAAAATCCACTTATTATCGATCCGGAGGTGGTGCGGAGCCTTACTACGCCATTCTTTTGGTTACATGAGTGCGCTAGCGATTTACCCGATGAAAGCGCAATTGAGGTTGCTTTGGGGGAGCAACAATTCCACTACCTTGAGGACTCATCAACATTCATTTCAAAGGTTGATATTAAAGAATTCTTATGTGGGGTAGAGTTGAATGTTTCCATGATACAAACATTCATGAGGTAATACATAAGTATATAAATTAAATATACATATACATATATATGCCTTAAGTAGTTTTCAAATCCATAATAAGTAATTGTTGGTTTACTTTTAATATAATCAATATAATTTCTCGGTTATTATACAATGAATTGCTTGCAACATCTAGTGCAATGTTTGGTTGGTTATGTCCAAACATAATACGAGATGACAATTGCTTACAAAACAAAGCCGAAGTGAAAGTGTATCTCGACATGAGTTTCAAAGCATCATCTCGTTTTGGATATCATCAGATCATTCTTGTTCCTTATATTGAAAAGTATGCTTGTTAAACTCGCTTTACTTTTATTATTCGATACTTAAATTGACCTATTAATTGTTCTACGATTAATAATAACTATATTTTCTTGTTGTAGGGCTCATTGGACACTGCTTGCGATATGTTTGTCACGTAACGAAGTCTACCACTTTGATTCTTTGCGTCGACAACCACCACGGACCTTACTAATCAAATCATTGTTAAATAGGTAGCCTAATCGAAACTCAATATATGCGCACTTATTAATATTACACATTATTCATCATCTTTAAATATATAAACAGTTAGTACATCTAATCTTATAATAATGTTGTTGATATAGTGTGATGAAGCATATTAGTGCAACAGGACTTCGAGCACCAAAAGCTCCTGTTTGGATATCAGTCGAGGTAACATGACTAATTTATTTGTCCTTATATAGAAACACTTTTAGCCACATACTACACATATAATTAACATGAATGTCATTGGATGCATCCTTTGGTGAACATTTAGTGTCCGCAACAAGAAGATGGACTTGCATGTGGCTATTACGTGCTGAGGTACATGTTCGATATCGTCAACCAGTGCACTAACGCCGATGATCTTCAAAAGGTATGTAACTTATTAATATATGTTAGTTTAGATTAGATCGATTGGTAATAGGTATTAATTGGTTTAGAAACCAAAGTAGCACATGCATATATTTGGGAACGAAAATGTCATTTCTAGGCCAATTTTTGCCTTTTACGCTTCCAAATCGTATTAATTGAGTCATTTAACCCCAAATTCATTTTTAACATGATAATATGAGGCATAATGTAACTATTGTGTAGATTTTTAGGTTTGCAATTGTTGTAGGTTGAATTTTGGGAACGAAAAGGGCATTTTAGGCCTATTTTTGCCTTTTCGCGTCTAATTCGTACTTATCGCTTCATTTAACTCCATTTTCTATTTCAATATGATAATATAAGGTATAATATAACTAGTGTGTAGAGTTTTAGGCTTGCATTTGTTTTTGATTGAATTTCGGGAAGGTATATGTCATTTTTAGAACTACTAACTACGGTACGTAAATGATTGAATTCTTATATTATGTGTTTATTCCTTGGTTGTTTTGCAAGGTTTATATGAATAACACACCACGTTTGAGGGCCTTCACCACAGACGAATTACATGAAGTTCGGGATAAGTTGGCGTCCCACATTTGCGATGATTGCTTATGATACATCTACTAGTTTGTATTAATTCTGTGTATATTTTTCACATTATTAAATATATACATATTTAAAGTTAATTATTATATTACGTTCAAAAACTTGTCATATATTATTATTGCAATTTGATCGTTTTTTTTGTGTCGAAGGGAGGTTTTGGGTGGGGGGTGGGGTGGGGGGCGCCATGGTGGGTCAGGCTGGGCTTGGGCTATGGGGCTGGTTGGGTCTTTGGGGTGGTCAGCGGCAATGGGTGGAGGAGGTGGCGAGAGGGTGGGGCTGGGGTGGGGGTGCGGGGAGTGAAGGGGGTGGGGCGGGGGTGGGGGCGGGGAGGGGGCGGGGGCGGGGGAGTGCGGGGGGTGGGCGGGTGTGGGGCAAGGGTGGGAGTGCGGGGGTGGGCGGGGGTGGGGGTGAGGGGGGCGGGCGGGGGTGGGCAACGGGTGGGGGTCTTGGGGCTAGCGGGGGTGGGCGAGGGTGGGGGGTCTTTGGGGTGGGCGAGGGGTGGGGGTGCCGGGGCGGGGGGTGGGCAAGGGGTGGGGGTTCTTTGGGGTGGGCAAGGGGTGGGGTGTCTTGGGGTGCGGGGGGGTGGGCGGGGGATGGGGGGGGTCTTGGGGTGGGCGAGGGGGTGGGGTGTCTTTGGGGGGCGAGGGGTGGGCAGGGGTGGAGGGTGCAATTTATTTTAAAAAAAAAATTTTTTTGAATGTGAAGGGTTGCGGTTTTAAGCCTAAACCGCAGCCCTTCACTTAAATAGGGCTGCGGTTTAGGCTTAAAACCGCAGCCCTTCACATAGAGAAGGGTGCGGTTTAAGCCGAAAACGCAGCCCTTCAAGCTTATAAGGGCTGCGTTTTTGGCCTAAACCGCAGCCCTTCGTTGTGAAGGGCTGCGGCTAAAAACCGCAACCCTTCTTATCTATTGAAGGGCTGCTATGGAAAGGACTGCTGGCCAAAAAAGCAGCCCTTAGGGCTGTTTTGACCGCAACCCTTCCTTGTTTTTCCACTAGATAAGTATGATCATTTCTTTTTTACAAATTACATCTTCTACATAAGGTATTGAGGTTGTCGATCTTAGGAAATAAGGAGAAAAAATGGCCCATCACGTTCATAAATATAATAAGAGAATACAATAGAAGTTAAAGAAAAAGTTCTGGCCGGGCCGAACTACATACGAGATTGGTATAAAAAAAGACGGGGTTTTGACAAATTAGTATAGAATAATTTACCGGCGACATAGGTTCCTCAACTTGTTGACCAGGATTCTTTCTTCGCGCCTAATTTTCTCTCGGCGTAGGATAAGGAAACCCATTTCTTATCCTACACCGTCGCCATGGCAGGAAAATCCAAGGTAAAATTGAAGAAATCCAGCGGCAAGAATAGAAATCAAGGGAGAAAGCAAGGACCTACGAGTCCATCTCCGGGTCAAAACACAAATCAGTTGCAGAACTTCATGGAATTGCATCAATGAAGATTCAAACCCCTGAGTTTGAAGAACCTTTATCTCCTCGAAGTTCATTGATTGAGTTGCAGAATCAATCAAAAGGAAAGGCGCAGCTATTTGAATGGTTGACAATAATGAAGAAGACGCAAAGCCGATTAGAGGCGATTGATAAAGGTAACACTCAATCTCGTAATCTTGTTCAAGAATTCGAGAATGTTCAAACAATTACTGTAGATGATAATATTGCAAAGGACGTAGAAATTGAACCGAAATCATCCACAATTAAAATTGATTTTGATGATATTAAGGATGAAATTGAATATTGGGAGAATGCAATTGTATGCTATGTTATTAGAGCCAATCCACCTTTTCTTGTAATGGAGGGATTTATAAGACGAATTTGGGGAAAACATGGCATCGATAAAGTTGTAGCCATAGGTAAAAGGTTGTTTCTTGTCCGATTAAAAACAATGGAGCAAAGAGATGCAATTGTTAATTGAGGTTTTCAATTCTTTGACAAAAAACCTGTCGTGGTTAAAGCATGGAGCCCATACATGGATTTGCATAAGGAGGAAATTAAGAGGATGCCTATTTGGATTCAATTACCTAAATTGGATCTTAAATATTGGGGAGAGAAGTGTTTATTCAAGCTTGTGTCAAGAATAGGCAAACCAGTGAAATTAGATCAGGCCACTTTGAACAAGAATACATTGAATTTTGCAAGAATTCTTGTAGAAGTGACTGTGGATCAAAATTTTCCTAAGTCTATATGCTTTGAAAATGAGAAAGGATACATGATGGAGCAACAGGTAGCTTATGAATGGCTACATATACTTTAAACAACAAATACTTTGTACACAATTAAGCACAAATAATGATATAAAAAGAGTTTTACAGCACCAACAGTATCAACCAGAAATGAATCACATCATACAAGATCACCAACTCCATGTAAAACATACGTTCAAGCACATACGAAAATCATGCAACACAAAACTGTGTGCTCAGCGCCAACCTGTGCGTCTAGCGCACGAACCACCCTGCGTCTGACGCATCTGTGTGTGTCTGACGCTACCAAATAACAATACTAATTAACCCCAAAACTCATTAATTCAGCAAAACGTACACAATTAATCATTCTTACTCTAACTAAATGTAAATATAATAACATCCAATCATGACAACAGTAACATAAAAGTCATCGGCCTTCAAAGAATGCAAAAAGTTTCATTTTAATCCTGATTATTAATCTCTTAATAACTAAAAAGAATAAACTCTAATCATTAACAAAATCACAATAAAATTATTTAACAAATAAAAATGAACCGTAAATTCTCACAAAAATTGACATACAACCATCATAGCTCGATAAAAAAAATTTATTTATAATTTTAGGACTCTAAAAGTAATTTTTAAAAATAATTTACAGATTACTCAATAAAACCAATAAAGTACTTAAAATTATAAATAGACGCCCAAAAATTACCAAAAATTCACATAACATGCATAAACCTACGCTAATACAAATTATGTAAATAAACTGATTTTTCGGCCTTAAAATATAACATTCATGAATTAATTACTAACAATCACGAAAATGCAAAAATAGAGAATTTAATTAATTAAATACGAAACTAGTAAGCAAAAATTATTCTAAGGCATGAAAACCATACCACACACATAACATGCTTCAATAAAAATATATTCGGTAATCATCAAACTCATTCACTAATTATTTAATAATTAAACCATAAATACGCAAATTACCAATTTAATTAATAAAATAGGAAAATTCAAATGACAATTATTTTGCTGCACATAATATACACACAGCATACATAATGTACACTCACGTAAATTTTCATCAATTCATATAAAAAGTAATTAAAACAATTTTCTACGAAATAATCTACTACCGAAATATACTCTAATCTCTAGCGTTCTAAGATAACTACTAGTTACCTGGACCGTCGGGAGGAGAGCTTAGTCTAAAGAGATTCGAAAAATATGCGTGCAATCCAAGTCGTCCACGAACGATAATTGTAGCAACAAGTCACTAGGCGTTTTCTTCTTGAACATTGAAAAATCTCATTTCGTGCTGTTCTGTTCCGACCATGATTCCTGATGAAATGAATCTCAGATTCACAATCGCTCCGGTACAAGTGACGACCAAGATGTCCTCAACATACTATCCAAATTTCACGATAATCCAACGGTTAGATCTCCGGCTATGGTCATTTTTGTGAAGCTGTGATAGGAAAAATGGGGATGAACTTTTCTCTTCTTTTTCTTTTCCTTTCCTCTCTTCCTTTTCTTGAAAATGGCGTGGGTTAAATGAGAATGATGCTGAATTTCTCTGATTAAAAATCGAAATTTATTGACAAGGAAAAATGAAGGGTTTAAGAGAGTGTTAATTATGGATTAAATGGGGGGTTACAAGAGATCCAAAGGCTAGCTTAATAAGCACCAAAACTCTTCATCATCCACTCCATAATTGCTGATTTTTGGCCAGCATGACACGCCACATGTGATGCAACATTTCAACACCATGTCGGTCCATGAATGTTACAAAAACGCTACGCGGCAAAACCACATCCTAAACGCCTAAATAAATAACGAGACTAATATAACATTTAAAATAAATAACTAACCTTTAAAAATAAATAAATATAAATATACACAACATATAAAAATATATACACATTTTCTCAACACGTTCCAAAATAATTTAAATAATAAATTATTTTATTTTTACGAAAAATATCATTTTAATGTAAACAAACGCCAAAAATAATTGGTGAAATTTATGGGGTGTTACAGTGGAGGTAGAGGATGACATGGATGATGCCGAGTTAGCTCCAGAGGGGGAGCCTCCTGATGGCCATGGATAATATCCTCTCATGGAATGTGAGAGGGCTAAATAGCAAAGCAAAGCAAATTGAGGTAAAGAATTTTATTCTTTCCCATAAAATTAGACTATTTAGCCTTCTTGAAACAAAGGTCAAGTCACATAACCTAGGTGATTTGTACCTGAATTTGTGTCCCAATTGGTGTTTTTCAAGCAATTCTGCTTGGCATAATAATGGTAGAATAGTTATAGCTTGGTATCCTACTGCTTTTAATGTCAATATATTGTATTGTTCTGCTCAAATAATACATACTGAGGTATGTGTGGTGAATGGTGGGAAGAGCTTTTACTGTACATTTGTATATGGTTCTAATGAGAGGAAAGATAGAAAGGAAATGTGGGATAGACTAATTGAGTTTTCTGCTTCCATTTCTAGTGCTTGGGTGATTATGGGGGATTTTAACTCAATCATGGGGTTGGAGGAGAGAATTGGGCAACTTGTGTGTAAGAGAGAGTTGATTAATATGAAGAATTGTATGGAAGTTTGTCATATGAATGATGTGAAAGCTAGTGGGCAGTTCTTTACATGGAGCAATAAGCAAGAGGGGGAAAAAGAGTGTATTGTGAGTTGGATAGAGTGGTAGGAAATGATGGGTGGATGGAAGAGTTTGGTATGTCTGAAGTCCTTTTTTTACCAGAGGGTGACTTTGATCATTGTCTTGCCATTTTGAAGTCCTACCAGTTTGAGCAGAGAAGAAAACCATTCAAGTTCTTTAATATGTGGAGCAAGTCCGAGAATTTTTTAAATATAGTAAGAAGAGGCTGGGAGGAACAAATTAGGGGAACAAAAATGTTATGTGTTGTTCAAAAGTTAAAGCTGTTGAAAAAGGAGTTTAAAAACTTTGAATGTTGAGGAGTTTGGAGATGTATCAATTCAAAATACAAAGTGGCATCATTTGCTACTTGAAGTTCAACAACAGCTCCAGTCTGACCCTTCTAACATTGACCTTATTGAGAAAGAGATATAATACAAGCAAGAGTATAGAAGTGCTCACAAAAATTATCTATCTTTTATGAGTCAAAAAGCAAAGATCACATGGAGGAGATCTTGATTGGTTTAAACTTCCCTACTCATTTCATAACGAGTATAATGGATTGTATTACAACTCCTAGATTCACTTTGATGCTGAATGGAAATACTGAAGGGTTTTTTCAAGCTAAAAGAGGCCTGAAGCAGGGAGACCCAATGTCTCCCCTGCTATTTGTGTTGTGTATGGACTATTTGTCCAGAATCTTGGCATACATAGGGGATATGGAGGTGTTCAAGTTTTTCAAAGGCTGTAGTCATATGAAGCTCAATCATCTTTGCTTTGTTGATGATTTGTTGTTATTTAGCAAAGGTGATGCTATGTCTGCTTATCTTATGCTGCAAGGTCTTAAGCTTTTTTCTGAAACAACCGATCTTCAAGCAAACAACACAAAGTCTGCTCTGTATTGCTCAGGGATGAAGGTGTAGGAAACTAACATAATACAACAATTTTCTAGATTCATGCTTGAGAAGTTGCCATTTCGGTACCTAGGTGTGCCTATTCAAACAAAGAAACTCAAGGTAGCTGATTGTGAGTTGCTTGTTAAAAAAAATGACAACAAAAATAAATATGTGGAGCACTAGGAACCTTTCATTTGCAGGAGAGCTCAGTTGGTCCAATATGTGCTCATGAGTATTCACTGTTACTGGTCTCAGATTTTTTTATTCCCAGGTGTTGTGCTTAAAAAAGTCAATAATGTGTGTAGAATGTTTCTTTGGCATGGCAAAGCTAGTGATGATAAAGCTGGATATATCAAGTGGAGCAAGGTCAGTAATCCAAAGAAGCAGGGGAGACTTGGTTTTAGAGACATCATAATCTGGAATAAAGCTGCTGTTGGCAAGTTGGTCTGGCACATTGGTGTGAAAAAAGATGATCGTTGGGTAAAATGGATGCATACTGTTTACATCAAAGACCAGAATTGGTGGGATTTTTAGGCCACACCACAGTCGAGTTGGGTGGTTAAGTATTTGTATCAGGTAAAGGAGGAGCTCAAAAGAATTCAGATTCATACATGGGATAATAATACTGAGTATGTCATCAGTAAGGTGTATAAGTTGATGACTGATGGAATGCCAAGTGTTAAATGTGCTGATGGTGTTTGGAGCAGAATAGCTATGCCCAAGCATAAGTTTATAATGTGGCTTTGTGTCCAGAACAAAAGAGAAGCTGTACAGATTTGGGGTAAGTAGAGATAACAGATGCTGCATATGTGACCAGGAGGAGGAAACACACACTCATCTCTTCTTTAAGTGTTTGTATAGTAAGCAAATCATACAAGCGTTGCTTAGATGGATTGGTATTGAGCCCAGGAATAGATCACTTCCTCAGTGGATTTCCTGGACTTACATATCTTACAAATGGTGTAACGCCCCGACTTCTAATCAATGTTATTAAGTTAATTAATCAATTATTAGCAGCGGAATCTAGATAGTCGGCGCGTTACTGCCGTACTTTCCATAACGAAAATACAAGGCAACATAAACTCATAAACTTAAGCATATTATAAACATGAAAATATAACAATTATTTAGTCATTAATAGAACTTAATTACTAATAGAGTCTGACATTAACTTAAATTAAAACCATGAGAGTCTACATAATTTAGATATTATAATAATCCTCACTGCTACGCCATCCCGTTATCACCGTCGGTACCTAAAACATCAAACAAAACGTCGTGAGCCGAGGCTCAGTAACATACTACTCTAACAACGTAAATTCATTTCACATCATTTTATTTATAAACAGGGAGGAGAGAATAAGTAAAACCATTTCATAAACATATCATAATATGTTACATTATCTTCTTTATCATGTTCATCATCATATATCTTTTACTTTGGTAACTTGGCTCGTACAACGAAGGGACGTCTCCCCGAACATATTAACATCGTAAACGGAGAGCGCCACCCGAGGACAAAAGCCCTCACTAAACGGAAGGTGGTGTTAATGCCCAAAAATGCGCGGTGCCACCTGAGGACAATAGCCCTCACTAAACGGAAGGTGGTTAACCGGCCGGAAGGTACGTGCACGACCCAGGATAACGGGATACTTGCCAAGAACCGTCTTTCACTTGAATTTATCATGTTTTATTTCATTTAAGCACATCATAGTCATCATGAAATAATTATATTATTTCATTTCATCCATAACATCATCATCATCATCATTTCATAGCATCGTATCATCATAACCATCATAAAACATTTCTTTTCCACATAATCAATATATAAAACATAATATTAATCATGATCATAAAACATACTTCGAAGGGGAATGCGGGTGTTAGCGTGAGACGTTACACGAATTCTGCTTAATAAAATTGATAGCCGGGAGGCTTGTAATATCCCTTCCTTTAATCTAATCAAGAATTTAAATAACGAAAGTATAAATATTCATTTATTTTAGTACTTAAGTAGACTTTAGTTATTATTTATCAGTTATTAATTATAAATCGAAAATAAGAAGTCTTGTTGGTAACAATTAAGGAAATGTTAGTGGGTTAGTGTGTTAGTACAAGGTCATAGAATGTCCAAGTCCTTGTCCATAATGTCATTGTCCTCGGAAATAGTCATAATGTCCATAAGTCAATCTCTACTAAAAGGAATATCATAAATCAATATATTTTAATCATATGTTATTATCAATTTCATAAATTGCATTTAGAGTTATCACTTATGAATTGTGACTTGGTGAGTTTAATTTAATAAAAGTGAAATAGCAACAACTTTATTATTACTAACCATTTTATAATTGCAAATCATTATTACTATAATGGAGTATAAGTCTCATTAAAGATCGTTATTATCTTAATCGTTAATAACTTCTTAAGGGGACTCTTAAACAACTAATTAGGTGAAATAACTCTTTTAGTTATATTTTTAGAATTATCGAAATCTTAAAGTTATATTAATACATAACCTAAAACCATTCGAAAATATATTATTATTCGAGTTCATAGTTGATCACTAAATAATCGTTTATTATTAAACTAATTAAGTTTAAAGCTATAATAGAACTATTAATATTATTATAACATTATTTATTCTCATAAAACTCGTAAAGTCAAGCTATCTTGTTATTATAAGTAAACTTAAGTATTAGTGGAGGTAATAATAAATTAAACTCATATTATAAATAACAAGCTTATTGGATTTTCATTAGTTTTAAACTTCTCAACCAGTTTAGAAGTCATGAAATATAGGCCAAACATAGTTTTAGGAAATAAGTTAGGTGGTTTAATTTCAACTAAAATCAGTCCATAACAAGTCCATGGAACAAGCTCAAACTATATTTAAGCCCAACAACAATAATAATTCAGATTTTAAAACATAACTTTAAGTTCTAGTGTAGTCTCCTAGGCCCAAACTAGAATAACTATCAAAAGGACTAAACTTGGGCTTGAATTATAAACTTGAGGAAATCAGTTTTTTTTTTTTTTAAGAGTGGGTCTTTACCTCTACTACTAAGAGCGGGGGAAGACCACGACAGGTGGAAGCCTGAGCTCCAGCAGTGGCGGAGATCACCGGCGAGGGCGGCGGCGGACACGGGGCGGTGGAAGTCGGTGGGCGGCCCAACAACGACAACACAACACAACACGCAACGGCGACAACGGCGTACGAAAGGGAGAGAGAGAGGACGCAAGGTCGATCTTGGTGGTTGGCGGAGCTCCGGCGAGTGACGGCTGAGCAGGCGGGCGGCGCAGGTGCTGCGCGAGCCGGCGGCAGCCGGTGGTGGTGGTGTTTGAAGCCCGAAACAGAGGAGAGAGAGAGATAGAATTGGGTTTTCTTTTTGGGTTTCTTTGGGTCGTGTTTTCCGGCAAGTTGTTGACTGAAAAATCTGATTTGTTCTTAGGTGGTGGTGAGGTGAGATGAAAGGATGAAAGTTGTTGGTGATGGTGTTTTTGATGAGAGATTTTCATGGCTATTTGTTTGTAACTTGTTCTGATTTTGTTTGTGTCTAGATGATGAATACTTGGTATTTATAGAACTTGTTGGAGGCTACCATTGCTCTGTTGTTTAGTTTATATTTTGAAATACATGAACTTTGTTCAAGGTTCATTAATGGAGGAAGATTGAGAATTCAAAAATTGGGGCTTCTTCCAGATTTTGTGAGATATTGTAGCAATTTTATTGACTATTTGAGAATAGCTACTGACATGGGTGTTGGAATATAGAGGTGAAGTGTTTGATTTTTATGTGTGAACATTTCACAATAATGTGCCGGAGAAGAAAATTGGAGGAAGGAAGAAGATGGTTATAGCTATAAGACATAGGGGCATTCATGTAAATTTTGTTAATATTAGTTTCTTCTCTTTGTTTAAGTATATAATTGTTGTGTTATAGTCATGTTTAATATAAGAAATTTGAGATAAATTATTACACCTTTTATAACCCTTAATTCTTGTTTTGCTAGTTTAGGAAGTTTTAATTTATACTTAATTTGACAATTAGTATTATTTAGATACGGGATATTACATCCTCACCCCCTTAGAAAAAGTTTCGTCCTCGAAACTTAGTAAGTCAGGATAAGGTCATGCATTTCATATCTAAAATCACTATTTCATGCTTGAAAATAAAACATATTCATATTTCAGATAACATATACTATATGAAAATCAGACATGATAAACATACATAATGATCTAAGCAAATAGATGGGGGTATTTCGCTTTCATTTGATCTTCAACTTCCCAAGTTGCTTCACTCGACGAATGGTTAGCTCATAAAACTTTTACCATGGAAATTACTTTGTTTCTGAGCTGCTTTTCCCTACGATCAAGGATTTCAATCGGTTTTTCTTCGTAGGTCAAGTCATTCCTCAATTGTAAAGGTTCATGCCTAATCACGTGGCTTGGATCAGGTATGTACTTTTGTAACATCGATATATGGAAGACATTATGCACCTTATCTAAGTCTGTCGGTAGCGCCAATCGGTAAGCCACTTCATTCACTCGCTCGAGAATTTCATATGGGTCGATATATCGTGGACTTAACTTACCAGATTGACCAAATCTCATGACACCTTTAGTAGGTGAAACTTTCAAAAAGACATGATCACCCACTATGAACTCTAGTGGTCTCCTTCGTCGATCCGCATAACTCTTCTGTCGACTCTGAGCAGTCTTGATCTTGGTCTGGATTAATCTTACTTTCTCTGTCGTTTCTTGTATCAAGTCGGGTCCGATCATTCGAGCTTCGTCAATATCACTCCAACAAAGGGGTGTTCTACATCTTCTTCCATAGAGTGCTTCATATGGTGCCATCTTAATGCTAGCTTGATAGATGTTGTTGTAAGAAAATTCTACCAATGGCAAGTATCTCTCCCAACTTCCTTGAAAGTCTAATATGCATGCTCTTAGCATATCTTCAAGAGTCCGGATTGTCCGTTACGTCGACCATCGGTTCTTTGGGTGAAAAGTTCATGAAATCGAGTCTAGTGCCAAGAGCTTTACGCAATTCTTTCCAAAACTTTGCACCGGAATCTTGAGTCACGATCGAGATACAATTGAACTCGGAACTCCATGTAGTCGACAATTGTGTTCACATACAACTCGGCTAGCTTGTCCAAACTCCAATTATTTCTTATAGCCAAGAAATGTGCGGATTTTGTCAATCTATCCACAATCACCCGAGATAGAGTTCATGCCTCGAGTTGATGGTGGTAGTCCCATTATGAAATCCATAGAGATCGAATCCCATTTCCAAGTAGGGACATCCAAAGGTTGTAGGAGTCTGCCGGTCTCCGGTGCTCTATCTTAATCTTTTGACAAGTCAAACATCTTGCCACAAATTCAGCGACTTCTTGCTTCATGTTGCTCCACGGAATGTTTGTATTAAATCCTTGTATAGCTTGTTTCCACCGGGGTGAACGAGAGAAAGGATTTGTTGTGAGCTTCTTCAAGAATCTTCCTTTTCAATGCTTCATTATCCGGAACACATAACCTTCCTTGAAATCTCAATGAGCCATCGTCTCGGATCACAAATCCCGATGACTTTCCTTTCTTCACATCATTCTTTATCTTCTCCAAGTCCGAGTCATCAATTTGTGCCTCTTTTATTTCTTCCAACAAAGTTGGCCTTAACTCCAATGCATTCAAGCATGCACCTCCTTTTCGCTCGACGATCTCCACTTCCAATCTCCATAGATCGTCTATGATGGCCTTGGGTAGGGCTAGGGTTGTGTTTAGGTAGGTTTTCGGCTTAAGGCATCGACCACAACATTAGCCTTTCCGGATGGTATTGGATGTCGAGTTCATAATCTTTCAAGAGTTCTAGCCATCTGCGTTGTCGAGGTTCAACTCTTTACGAGTGAAAATGTATTTCGAGGCTTTTATGGTCGGTGAGAATTTTGCACGGAACACCATAGAGATAGTGTCGCCATATTTTGAGAGCAAACACAACACGGCTAATTCGAGGTCATGAGTTGGGTAATTTTGTTCATGAGGTTTAAGTTGTCGAGAGGCATAGGCAATGACTTTCTCGTTTTGCATTAAGACACATCCCAATCCACCGCTTGGAGGCATCACTTTGTACACTACAAAGCCATCGATTTCGGAAGGCGAGTAAGAACGGGGCGAGGGTGAGACGTTTCTTCAACTCTTGAAAAGCGGTTTCACATTCACTACTCCATTCAAACTTGACAGATTTCTTCACCAATCGAGTTATGGGTTGAGCTATCCTAGAGAAATCTTGAACAAATCTTCGATAGTAACCGGCTAAGCCCATAAAACTCCGAACTTCGGGAACATTAGTGGGTCTAGACCATTCCATGATAGCTTTTATCTTTTGTGGATCAACGAGACTCCGTTCTCGAAATGATGTGCCCTAAGAAGGCAACTTCCTTGAACGGAACTCACATTTCTTCAACTTTGCATACAACTTATTCTCCCTTAATTTCTCCAATACCTTTCTCAAGTGTTCTTCATGTTCACTCGAGCTTCTTGAAAACACCAAGATATCGTCGATGAATACCACAACGAACTTGTCGAGGTATGGCTTGAATACTCGGTTCATTAGGTCCATGAAAACAAAGCGAGTGCATTTGTTAACCCAAATGGCATTATAGTAAATTCATAATGACCATATCGGGTCTGAGCGATTTTGAAATATCTTCGGCTTTATGCGGAGTTGATGATATCCAGATTTCAAATCTATTTTGGAGAAGATGGTTGCTCCTCGAAGCTGATCAAAGAGATCATCGATACGGGGTAGCGGGTATCGATTCTTGATGGTGATCTTGTTCAACTCGCGATAATCGATGCACAATCTCATACTCCCATCTTTCTTCTTCACGAATAGGACTGGTGCACCCCAAGGTGAAACACTAGGCCGAACATAACCTTTCTCGAGCAATTCATCCAGTTGCTTCTTCAACTCTTGTAATTCTGCCGGTGCCATTCGATAAGGCGCTTTAGAAATTGGAGCGGATCACGGAATCAAATCGATGCTAAAGTCTATCTCTCTTTGCGGCGGCATACCGGGTATCTCTTCGGGAATACATCGGGATACTTACAAACTACGGGTATATCGACAAAGAGGGTTCGGGTTTGGTTAGGTCTACCACATTACAGAGGTATCCATGATGACCCTTTGAAAGCAACTTAAAGGCTTTCAAGGATGAGATGATTTCAGGTTTGGGTTGGACTTTTCTTCTTCGATAAGAAACCTTACACCCATCTAGTTTTCTGAGGGTTATTTCATGGTTAGGGCAATTAATGTCGGCTTTGTACTTTGACAACCAATTCATTCCCAATATCACATCAAAGTCGGTTAATTCAAATTGCACGAGGTCCACTTGAAATTCACATCCTCCTATAAGGATAGGACAGTTTCTATACATGACATCACATAAGATGGATTCACCATTAGGGATGGTGACAGGACATGGCGAGAGAATTCGAGCATGGTTTTGCATTCAAGCTTCTAGAAAATGCAATAGATATAAACGAATGGGAAGCTCCATAATCGAAAAGAACATAAGCGGTACGAGTTGACGGGGAAAAGTACCGATAATGACGGTTTCATCTGCTTCCGCTTCTTCACGTTGCATCATAAACACTCTTCCAGCCTGCGGGGGGTCCACGTGGAAGGTTCTTGTTTACATTGCCTGCATTTCCACCATAACCAGAGTTCTGACCATTCCTTTGACCACGGTTAACGACATTTCCACTTCGCCAATCAGGAATTGGACAATTTCTAATCAGATGACCTGGTTTACCACATCAATAACACTCATCACTTCCCCTACGACATTCATTCGCCATGTGGCCTTGTCTTCCGCAATTGTTGCATCGAGGAATTTGCTTCTGATTATTTCCCGAATATCCCGTGTTTGGCTTTTTGTTGAAGTTGTTGTTGGAGTGGCCATCATGAGATTTAGCTTTTCTTTTTCCACCCTCATACACTTCCTTTCGCAGCTTCACTTTCCTTTCAATATTGATAGCCCGGTCATATAGCTCTTGATAAGACTTACTCATATTTGCAGCAAGCCTTTCTTGAAGATCCAGATTCAAACCTCCTTCAAATCGATTCATCCTTTGGCGATCCGTAGATACCAGATCAGGAGCAAATCGAGCTAACTCATTGAATTTCACAGCATATTCCAGAACTGACATACCCCTTTGCCTAAGATGGATAAACTCAGATTCCATCTGGAGCTGCAGAGACTGTGGGTAAAACTGGTTTCTCATAGCCTCCTTTAGGCCTTCCCATCCAAATCCAGGTTGATTCTGCATCTCTCTAGCAGTCTTCCACCACAAATCAGCTTGCCCTATTAAGTAGAACACAGCAAAGTTAACTTTCCACTTGTCTGGGCACTGGGTGGCATCAAAGAGTTTCTCCATGCCATTCAACCATTCCTCGAACTCGGTGGGGTCGGGTTTTCCATCATAAGTTGGTGGCTTGTGAGCAGAAAACCTTTTGAACATATTGGAGCATTCTTCCTGCTCTGTCTTAGCCCTTGGTCGGTTTCCTTGCAAGAATTCCAGCATCAGCTTCATCATATCCACCTGATTTCCATTAGCATTTTCAAGCGTTTCTTCGAAAACAGGGTCACTTCGCAAAGAATCTAGCCTTACCCTCATTTCTTGAAGTGTGACTTCAGACCCATGAGTTCCATTTCCTCCGTTGGTAGGTCCACTTTCACTTGTTGCCATGTTCTAAAACATCACAAATTGCATGTGCATAACATGTTAAACGAGGCATAACTATCACCGTAAAATAATCATATAAAAACATTCCCATCCCCGATCCTAACACTCACACTCATTTTCATTTTTAAGCACTTATTAACTACACATTTATTATTCATTATATTATTATATTATAAATCTTGTAACTTATGGTGATAACTCTCATTTTACGTGATTACTTTGACATGTTATTTACTAATTTAAGTAAAACCTTTAAGATTTTACTTGTGGCATCGAGAACCGTTGCTCTGATACCATTCTGTAACGCCCCGACTTCTAATCAATGTTATTAAGTTAATTAATCAATTATTAGCAGCGGAACCTAGATAGTCGGCGCGTTACTGCCGTACTTTCCATAACGAAAATACAAGGCAACATAAACTCATAAACTTAAGCATATTATAAACATGAAAATATAACAATTATTTAGTCATTAATAGAACTTAATTACTAATAGAGTCTGACATTAACTTAAATTAAAACCATGAGAGTCTACATAATTTAGATATTATAATAATCCTCACTGCTACGCCATCCCGTTATCACCGTCGGTACCTAAAACATCAAACAAAACGTCGTGAGCCGAGGCTTAGTAACATACTACTCTAACAACGTAAATTCATTTCACATCATTTTATTTATAAACAGGGAGGAGAGAATAAGTAAAACCATTTCATAAACATATCATAATATGTTACATTATCTTCTTTATCATGTTCATCATCATATATCTTTTACTTTGGTAACTTGGCTCGTACAACAGAAGGGACGTCTCCCCAGAACATATTAACATCGTAAACGGAAGGCAGCCACCCGAGGACAAAAGCCCTCACTAAACGGAAGGTGGTGTTAATGCCCAAAAATGCGCGGTGCCACCCGAGGACAATAGCCCTCACTAAACGGAAGGTGGTTAACCGGCCGGAAGGTACGTGCACGACCCAGGATAACGGGATACTTGCCAAGAACCGTCTTTCACTTGAATTTATCATGTTTTATTTCGTTTAAGCACATCATAGTCATCATGAAATAATTATATTATTTCATTTCATCCATAACATCATCATCATCATCATTTCATATCATCGTATCATCATAACCATCATAAAACATTTCTTTTCCCGCAATCCATACATAAAACATAATATTAATCATGATCATAAAACATACTTCGAAGGGGAATGCGGGTGTTAGCAGTAGACGTTACCTGAATTCCTGCTTAATAAATTTGATAGCCGGGGGAGGCTTGTAATATCCCTTCCTTTAATCTAATCAAGAATTTAAATAAAGAAAGTATAAATATTCATTTATTTTAGTACTTAAGTAGACTTTAGTTATTATTTATCAGTTATTAATTATAAATCGAAAATAAGAAGTCTTGTTGGTAATAATTAAGGAAATGTTAGTGGGTTAGTGTGTTAGTACAAGGTCATAGAATGTCCAAGTCCTTGTCCATAATGTCATTGTCCTCGGAAATAGTCATAATGTCCATAAGTCAATCTCTACTAAAAGGAATATCATAAATCAATATATTTTAATCATATGTTATTATCAATTTCATAAATTGCATTTAGAGTTATCACTTATGAATTGTGACTTGGTGAGTTTAATTTAATAAAAGTGAAATAGCAACAACTTTATTATTACTAACCATTTTATAATTGCAAATCATTATTACTATAATGGAGTATAAGTCTCATTAAAGATCGTATCTTAATCGTTAATAACTTCTTAAGGGGACTCTTAAACAACTAATTAGGTGAAATAACTCTTTTAGTTATATTTTTAGAATTATCGAAATCTTAAAGTTATATTAATACATAACCTAAAACCATTCGAAAATATATTATTATTCGAGTTCATAGTTGATCACTAAATAATCGTTTATTATTAAACTAATTAAGTTTAAAGCTATAATAGAACTATTAATATTATTATAACATTATTTATTCTCATAAAACTCGTAAGTCAAGCTATCTTGTTATTATAAGTAAACTTAAGTATTAGTGGAGGTAATAATAAATTAAACTCATATTATAAATAACAAGCTTATTGGATTTTAATTAGTTTTAAACTTCTCAACCAGTTTAGAAGTCATGAAATATAGCCCAAACATAGTTTCAGGAAATAAGTTAGGTGGTTTAATTTCAACTAAAATCAGTCCATAACAAGTCCATGGAACAAGCTCAAACTATATTTAAGCCCAACAACAATAATAATTCAGATTTTAAAACATAACTTTAAGTTTAGTGTGGTCTCCTAGGCCCAAACTAGAATAACTATCAAAAGGACTAAACTTGGGCTTGAATTATAAACTTGAGGAAATCAGTTTTTTTTTTTTTTTTAAAAGAGTGGGTCTTTACCTCTGCTACTAAGAGCAGGGAAGACCACGACAGGTGGAAGCCTGAGCTCCAGTAGTGGCGGAGATCACCGGCGAGGCTGGCGGCAGACACGGGGCGGTGGAAGTCAGCTGGGCGGCCCAACAACGACAACACAACACAACACGCAACAGCAGAAACAGCGTACGAAAGGGAGAGAGAGAGGACGCGAGGTCGGTGCTGGTGGTTGGCGGAGGCTCCCGGCGAGTGACGGCCGAGCAGGGCGGGCGGCGCGCGAGTCTTCGCGTGGCCGGCGGCAGCCGGTGGTGGTGGTGTTTGAAGCCCGAAACAGAGGAGAGAGAGAGAGAGAGAATTGGGTTTTCTTTTTGGGTTTCTTTGGGTCGTGTTTTCCGGCGAGTTGTTGACTGAAAAATCTGATTAGTTCTTAGGTGGTGGTGAGGTGAGATGAAAGGATGAAAGTTGTTGGTGATGGTGTTTTTGATGAGAGATTTTCATGGCTATTTGTTTGTAACTTGTTCTGATTTTGTTTGTGTCTAGATGATGAATACTTGGTATTTATAGAACTTGTTGGAGGCTACCATTGCTCTGTTGTTTAGTTTATAATTTGAAATACATGAACTTTGGTCAAGGTTCATTAATGGAGGAAGATTGAGAATTCAAAAATTGGGGCTTCTTCCAGATTTTGTGAGATATTGTAGCAATTTTATTGACTATTTGAGAATAGCTACTGACATGGGTGTTGGAATATAGAGGTGAAGTGTTTGATTTTTATGTGTGAACATTTCACAATAATGTGCCGGAGAAGAAAATTGGAGGAAGGAAGAAGATGGCTATAGCTATAAGACATAGGAGCATTCATGTAAATTTTGTTAATATTAGTTTCTTCTCTTTGTTTAAGTATATAATTGTTGTGTTATAGTCATGTTTAATATAAGAAATTTGAGATAAATTATTACACCTTTTATAACCCTTAATTCTTGTTTTGCTAGTTTAGGAAGTTTTAATTTATACTTAATTTGACAATTAGTATTATTTAGATACGGGATATTACATCCTCACCCCCTTAGAAAAAGTTTCGTCCTCGAAACTTAGTAAGTCAGGATAAGGTCATGCATTTCATATCTAAAATCACTATTTCATGCTTGAAAATAAAACATATTCATATTTCAGATAACATATACTATATGAAGATCAGACATGATAAACATACATAATGATCTAAGCAAATAGATGGGGGTATTTCGCTTTCATTTGATCTTGACTTCCCAGAGTTGCTTCACTCGACGAATGGTTAGCTCATAAAACTTTTACCATGGAAATTACTTTGTTTACGATTGCTTTTCCCTACGATCAAGGATTTCAATCGGTTTTTCTTCGTAGGTCAAGTCATTCCTCAATTGTAAAGGTTCATGCCTAATCACGTGGCTTGGATCAGGTATGTACTTCCGTAACATCGATATATGGAAGACATTATGCACCTTATCTAAGTCTGTTGGTAGCGCCAATCGGTAAGCCACTTCATTCACTCGCTCGAGAATTTCATATGGGCCGATATATCGTGGACTTAACTTACCAGATTGACCAAATCTCATGACACCTTTAGTAGGTGAAACTTTCAAAAAGACATAATCACCCACTATGAACTCTAGTGGTCTCCTTCGTCGATCCGCATAACTCTTCTGTCGACTCTGAGCAGTCTTGATCTTGGTCTGGATTAATCTTACTTTCTCTGTCGTTTCTTGTATCAAGTCGGGTCCGATCATTCGAGCTTCGTCAATATCACTCCAACAAAGGGGTGTTCTACATCTTCTTCCATAGAGTGCTTCATATAGTGCCATCTTAATGCTAGCTTGATAGATGTTGTTGTAAGAAAATTCTACCAATGGCATGTATCTCTCCCAACTTCCTTGAAAGTCTAATATGCATGCTCTTAGCATATCTTCAAGAGTCTGGATTGTCCGTTACTGTCGACCATCGATTCTTTGGGTGAAAAGGCATGCTGAAATCGAGTCTAGTGCCAAGAGCTTTCTGCAATTCTTTCCAAAACTTTGCCTGGAATCTTGAGTCACGATCAGATACAATTGAACTCGGAACTCCATGTAGTTTGACAATTGTGTTCACATACAACTCAGCTAGCTTGTCCAAACTCCAATAATTTCTTATAGCCAAGAAATGTGCAGATTTTGTCAATCTATCCACAATCACCTAGATAGAGTTCATGCCTCGAGTTGATGGTGGTAGTCCCATTATGAAATCCATAGAGATCGAATCCCATTTCCAAGTAGGGACATCCAAAGGTTGTAGGAGTCCTGCAGGTCTCTGGTGCTCTATCTTAATCTTTTGACAAGTCAAACATCTTGCCACAAATTCAGCGACTTCTTGCTTCATGTTGCTCCACCAGAATGTTTGTATTAAATCCTTGTATAGCTTGTTTCCAACAGGGTGAACAGAGAAAGGACTGTTGTGAGCTTCTTCAAGAATCTTCCTTTTCAATGCTTCATTATCCGGAACACATAACCTTCCTTGAAATCTCAATGAGCCATCGTCCAGGATCACAAATCCCGATGACTTTCCTTTCTTCACATCATTCTTTATCTTCTCCAAGTCTGAGTCATCAATTTGTGCCTCTTTTATTTCTTCCAACAAAGTTGGCCTTAACTCCAATGCATTCAAGCATGCACCTCCTTTTCGCTCGACGATCTCCACTTCCAATCTCCATAGATCGTCTATGATGGCCTTGGGTAGGGCTAGGGTTGTGTCTAGGTAGGTTTTCCGGCTTAAGGCATCGGCCACAACATTAGCCTTTCCAGGATGGTATTGGATGTCGAGTTCATAATCTTTCAAGAGTTCTAGCCATCTGCGTTGTCTGAGGTTCAACTCTTTCTGAGTGAAAATGTATTTCAGGCTTTTATGGTCGGTGAGAATTTTGCACGGAACACCATAGAGATAATGTCGCCATATTTTGAGAGCAAACACAACAGCGGCTAATTCGAGGTCATGAGTTGGGTAATTTTGTTCATGAGGTTTAAGTTGTCGAGAGGCATAGGCAATGACTTTCTCGTTTTGCATTAAGACACATCCCAATCCCTGCTTGGAGGCATCACTGTACACTACAAAGCCATCGATTTCAGAAGTCAGAGTAAGAACGGGGGCAGAGGTGAGACGTTTCTTCAACTCTTGAAAAGCGGTTTCACATTCACTACTCCATTCAAACTTGACAGATTTCTTCACCAATCGAGTTATGGGTTGAGCTATCCTAGAGAAATCTTGAACAAATCTTCGATAGTAACCAGCTAAGCCCATAAAACTCCGAACTTCAGGAACATTAGTGGGTCTAGGCCATTCCATGATAGCTTTTATCTTTTGTGGATCAACGAGACTCCGTTCTCGAAATGATGTGCCCTAAGAAGGCAACTTCCTTCAACCGGAACTCACATTTCTTGACTTTGCATACAACTTATTCTCCCTTCATTTCTCCAATACCTTTCTCAAGTGTTCTTCATGTTCATTCGAGCTTCTTGAAAACACCAAGATATCGTCGATGAATACCACAACGAACTTGTCGAGGTATGGCTTGAATACTCGGTTCATTAGGTCCATGAAAACAGCAGGTGCATATGTTAACCTAAATGACATTATAGTAAATTCATAATGACCATATCGGGTCCTGAAAGCAGTTTTTGAAATATCTTCTGGCTTTATGCGGAGTTGATGATATCCAGATTTCAAATCTATTTTGGAGAAGATGGTTGCTCCTCGAAGCTGATCAAAGAGATCATCGATACGGGGTAGCGGGTATCGATTCTTGATGGAGATCTTGTTCAACTCGCGATAATCGATGCACAATCTCATACTCCCATCTTTCTTCTTCACGAATAGGACTGGTGCACCCCAAGGTGAAACACTAGGCCGAACATAACCTTTCTCGAGCAATTCATCCAGTTGCTTCTTGACTCTTGTAATTCCGCCGGTGCCATTCGATAAGGCGCTTTAGAAATTGGAGCGGATCACGGAATCAAATCGATGCTAAAGTCTATCTCTCTTTGCGGCGGCATACCAGGTATCTCTTCCGGGAATACATCAGGATACTTACAAACTACAAGTATATCTGACAAAGAGGGTTCAGGTTTGGTTAGGTCTACCACATTACAGAGGTATCCATGATGACCCTTTGAAAGCAACTTAAAGGCTTTCAAGGATGAGATGATTTCAGGTTTGGGTTGGACTTTTCTTCTTCGATAAGAAACCTTACACCCATCTAGTTTTCTGAGGGTTATTTCATGGTTAGGGCAATTAATGTCGGCTTTGTACTTTGACAACCAATTCATTCCCAATATCACATCAAAGTCGGTTAATTCAAATTGCACGAGGTCCACTTGAAATTCACATCCTCCTATAAGGATAGGGCAGGTTTCTATACATGACATCACATAAGATGGATTCACCATTAGGGATGGTGACAGGACATGGCAGAGAATTCGAGCATGGTTTTGCATTCAAGCTTCTAGAAAATGCAATAGATATAAACGAATGGGAAGCTCCGAATCGAAAAGAACATAAGCGAGTACGAGTTGACGGGAAAAGTACCAGTAATGACGGTTTCATCTGCTTCCGCTTCTTCACGTTGCATCATAAACACTCTTCCAGCCTGCGGGGGTCCACGTGGAAGGTTCTTGTTTACATTGCCTGCATTTCCACCATAACCAGAGTTCTGACCATTCCTTTGACCACGGTTAACGACATTTCCACTTCGCCAATCTGGAATTGGACAATTTCTAATCAGATGACCTGGTTTACCACATCAATAACACTCATCACTTCCCCTACGACATTCATTCGCCATGTGGCCTTGTCTTCCGCAATTGTTGCATCGAGGAATTTGCTTCTGATTATTTCCCGAATATCCCGTGTTTGGCTTTTTGTTGAAGTTGTTGTTGGAGTGGCCATCATGAGATTTAGCTTTTCATTTTCCACCCTCATACACTTCCTTTCGCAGCTTCACTTTCCTTTCAATATTGATAGCCCGGTCATATAGCTCTTGATAAGACTTACTCATATTTGCAGCAAGCCTTTCTTGAAGATCCAGATTCAAACCTCCTTCAAATCGATTCATCCTTTGGCGATCCGTAGATACCAGATCAGGAGCAAATCGAGCTAACTCATTGAATTTCACAGCATATTCCAGAACTGACATACCCCTTTGCCTAAGATGGATAAACTCAGATTCCATCTGGAGCTGCAGACTGTGGGTAAAACTGGTTTCTCATAGCCTCCTTTAGGCCTTCCCATCCAAATCCGGGTTGATTACGCATCTCTAGCAAGTCTTCCACCACAAATCGGCTTGCCCTATTAAGTAGAACACAAAGAAAGTTAACTTTCCACTTGTCGGGCACCGGGTGGCATCAAAGAGTTTCTCCATGCCATTCAACCATTCCTCGAACTCGGTGGGGTCCGGGTTTTCCATCATAAGTTGGTGGCTTGTGAGCAGAAAACCTTTTGAACATATTGGAGCATTCTTCCTGCTCTGTCTTAGCCCTTGGTCGGTTTCCTTGCAAGAATTCCAGCATCAGCGTCATCATATCCACCTGATTTCCATTAGCATTTTCAAGCGTTTCTTCGAAAACAGGGTCACTTCGCAAAGAATCTAGCCTTACCCTCATTTCTTGAAGTGTGACTTCAGACCCATGAGTTCCATTTCCTCCGTTGGTAGGTCCACTTTCACTTGTTGCCATGTTCTAAAACATCACAAATTGCATGTGCATAACATGTTAAACGAGGCATAACTATCACCGTAAAATAATCATATAAAAACATTCCCATCCCCGATCCTAACACTCACACTCATTTTCATTTTTAAGCACTTATTAACTACACATTTATTATTCATTATATTATTATATTATAAATCTTGTAACTTATGGTGATAACTCTCATTTTACGTGATTACTTTGACATGTTATTTACTAATTTAAGTAAAACCTTTAAGATTTTACTTGTGGCATCGAGAACCGTTGCTCCGATACCATTCCGTAACGCCCGAGCTTCTAATCAATGTTATTAAGTTAATTAATCAATTATTAGCAGCGGAACCTAGATAGTCGGCGCGTTACTGCCGTACTTTCCATAACGAAAATACAAGGCAACATAAACTCATAAACTTAAGCATATTATAAACATGAAAATATAACAATTATTTAGTCATTAATAGAACTTAATTACTAATAGAGTCTGACATTAACTTAAATTAAAACCATGAGAGTCTACATAATTTAGATATTATAATAATCCTCACTGCTACGCCATCCCGTTATCACCGTCGGTACCTAAAACATCAAACAAAACGTCGTGAGCCGAGGCTCAGTAACATACTACTCTAACAACGTAAATTCATTTCACATCATTTTATTTATAAACAGGGAGGAGAGAATAATTAAAACCATTTCATAAACATATCATAATATGTTACATTATCTTCTTTATCATGTTCATCATCATATATCTTTTACTTTGGTAACTTGGCTCGTACAACAGAAGGGACGTCTCCCCAGAACATATTCACATCGTAAACGGAAGGCAGCCACCCGAGGACAAAAGCCCTCACTAAACGGAAGGTGGTGTTAATGCCCAAAAATGCGCGGTGCCACCCGAGGACAATAGCCCTCACTAAACGGAAGGTGGTTAACCGGCCGGAAGGTACGTGCACGACCCAGGATAACGGGATACTTGCCAAGAACCGTCTTTCACTTGAATTTATCATGTTTTATTTCTTTTAAGCACATCATAGTAATCATGAAATAATTATATTATTTCATTTCATCCATAACATCATCATCATCATCATTTCATAGCATCGTATCATCATAACCATCATAAAACATTTCTTTTCCCGCAATCCATATATAAAACATAATATTAATCATGATCATAAAACATACTTCGAAGGGGAATGCGGGTGTTAGCAGTAGACGTTACCTGAATTCCTGCTTAATAAATTTGATAGCCGGGGGAGGCTTGTAATATCCCTTCCTTTAATCTAATCAAGAATTTAAATAACGAAAGTATAAATATTCATTTATTTTAGTATTTAAGTAGACTTTAGTTATTATTTATCTTTTATTAATTATAAATCGAAAATAAGAAGTCTTGTTGGTAACAATTAAGGAAATGTTAGTGGGTTAGTGTGTTAGTACAAGGTCATAGAATGTCCAAGTCCTTGTCCATAATGTCATTGTCCTCGGAAATAGTCATAATGTCCATAAGTCAATCTCTACTAAAAGGAATATCATAAATCAATATATTTTAATCATATGTTATTATCAATTTCATAAATTGCATTTAGAGTTATCACTTATGAATTGTGACTTGGTGAGTTTAATTTAATAAAAGTGAAATAGCAACAACTTTATTATTACTAACCATTTTATAATTGCAAATCATTATTACTATAATGGAGTATAAGTCTCATTAAAGATCGTATCTTAATAGTTAATAACTTCTTAAGGGGACTCTTAAACAACTAATTAGGTGAAATAACTCTTTTAGTTATATTTTTAGAATTATCGAAATCTTAAAGTTATATTAATACATAACCTAAAACCATTCGAAAATATATTATTATTCGAGTTCATAGTTGATCACTAAATAATCGTTTATTATTAAACTAATTAAGTTTAAAGCTATAATAGAACTATTAATATTATTATAGCATTATTTATTCTCATAAAACTCGTAAGTCAAGCTATCTTGTTATTATAAGTAAACTTAAGTATTAGTGGAGGTAATAATAAATTAAACTCATATTATAAATAACAAGCTTATTGGATTTTAATTAGTTTTAAACTTCTCAACCAGTTTAGAAGTCATGAAATATAGCCCAAACATAGTTTTAGGGAATAAGTTAGGTGGTTTAATTTCAACTAAAATCAGTCCATAACAAGTCCATGGAACAAGCTCAAACTATATTTAAGCCCAACAACAATAATAATTCAGATTTTAAAACATAACTTTAAGTTCTAGTGTAGTCTCCTAGGCCCAAACTAGAATAACTATCAAAAGGACTAAACTTGGGCTTGAATTATAAACTTGAGGAAATCATTTTTTTATTTTTTTTAAAAGAGTGGGTCTTTACCTCTGCTACTAAGAGCAGGGAAGACCACGACAGGTGGAAGCCTGAGCTCCAGCAGTGGCGGAGATCACCGGCGAGGCTGGCGGCAGACACGGGGCGGTGGAAGTCAGCTGGGCGGCCCAACAACGACAACACAACACAACACGCAACAGCAGCAACAGCGTACGAAAGGGAGAGAGAGAGGACGCGAGGTCAGTGCTGGTGGTTGGCGGAGCTCCGGCGAGTGACGGCCGAGCAGGCGGGCGGCGCAGGTGCTGCGCGAGCCGGCGGCAGCCGGTGGTGGTGGTGTTTGAAGCCCGAAACAGAGGAGAGAGAGAGAATTGGGTTTTCTTTTTGGGTTTCTTTGGGTCGTGTTTTCCGGCGAGTTGTTGACTGAAAAATCTGATTAGTTCTTAGGTGGTGGTGAGGTGAGATGAAAGGATGAAAGTTGTTGGTGATGGTGTTTTTGATGAGAGATTTTCATGGCTATTTGTTTGTAACTTGTTCTGATTTTGTTTGTGTCTAGATGATGAATACTTGGTATTTATAGAACTTGTTGGAGGCTACCATTGCTCTGTTGTTTAGTTTATAATTTGAAATACATGAACTTTGGTCAAGGTTCATTAATGGACGAAGATTGAGAATTCAAAAATTGGGGCTTCTTCCAGATTTTGTGAGATATTGTAGCAATTTTATTGACTATTTGAGAATAGCTACTGACATGGGTGTTGGAATATAGAGGTGAAGTGTTTGATTTTTATGTGTGAACATTTCACAATAATGTGCCGGAGAAGAAAATTGGAGGAAGGAAGAAGATAGCTATAGCTATAAGACATAGGGGCATTCATGTAAATTTTGTTAATATTAGTTTCTTCTCTTTGTTTAAGTATATAATTGTTGTGTTATAGTCATGTTTAATATAAGAAATTTGAGATAAATTATTACACCTTTTATAACCCTTAATTCTTGTTTTGCTAGTTTAGGAAGTTTTAATTTATACTTAATTTGACAATTAGTATTATTTAGATACGGGATATTACAAATGGTCCAGAACAAGAAGATAAATTTTAAGTGCAGTTCTTGCAGCTGCTACGTATCAGATTTGGCGGATCAGAAATGAAGCTTTTTGGGAATTAAAAGTGCAGAATGTAGATAAATGTATAGATTAAACAAAATTCATTGTCAAACATAGAATTCTTTACTGCTTACCAAAGAAATGTAGTAGTAGGGATAGAAGTTGGATAGAACAATTATGATTGTTTGGGGTTTCTTTAGGCCTCTTGTGGCCTGTGAGTAGTGTCTCTACTTCTTAGTGCTGTGATAAGATGTAAAGACTAGTTTGTAATTGTTGGCTTTTTTGATGAATATAAACTTACTTACTTACCAAAAAAAAAAAAAAAAAAAACATTACCGGCGACATATTAGTATTCAAAATAGGATCACTTTGACAAATTGTTATAATGGCATTCAATTACTGCTGATTGGTCATGCCGAAGATTGTCTAGGTAATGGCAATGAGAAGAGTGGCAACACAGTAGCTTATGCTCGTACAGTCTCAGGCCGACTGAACTTAAATTAGATCAGGGTATGATCTTTCTCTACTGCTCATTTGAAATAATGTTGCTCATTACTTCTTTTTCTTGTGTCATGTTGGTCTATTCTATTTGTTAACACATTATAAAAAATGAAATTAGTCGTTGTACAAATATATTTTGGCTTTAAAGATATATTACTAATGCGTAAAAGCATATAGTTCCTCTGTTTTTATATAACGACTTTCACGATTGACAACATACATATTTGACCATTAATATCTCTAATTATGTATTTGTGAAATTTATGATAAGGTGTGTGATATGTGAATTGTACAAAGTCAAAGTGGTGTAATTAAAAAGAAACATAGGAGAGGTATGTGTTTACTATACTACTCATTTGAAACAATATTCCTCCTTTATAAATCATATTCTTAAACATGTTAAATCATACTCCATACATATCTACTTGACGAGAATAAGAAAAAACCATCGCTGCTCGTTAACTAAATTAGAGCTTCATGTCTTCATCATCATTATTCATAGTCCTTAGCTTTACTCGGTAAATCAAATACACATGATCAACTAGCGAGCTAGACTGAACTTACATAGGCA